>ML663567.1:8219306-8663473 GCA_007570785.1 Antilocapra americana
TCCCATATCATCCCACCCTTACTCTCATCCACAAAGTCCACAAGTCTATTCTATACATCTGCGTTCCTTTTGTTGTCTCCCATGTTGGGTTCTCATTACTGTCTTTCTAAATTCCATATATATGTGTTAATATACTGTATTGTTGTTTTCTATAACTTTACTGAATTCATTTTTCAGTTTGAACAGTTTTGATGCGTTCTTTAAGGTTTTCCATATATAATATCAGATTGTCTGCAAATAGTAAGTTTTCCTTTCTGATTTGGATGCCTTTTATTTCTTTGTCTTGTTCTAATTACTCTAAGACTTAAAATACTATGTTGAATAAAATTGGCAAGAGTGAATGTCATTTTCTTATTCCTGATCTTAGAGGACACGCTTTCAGTTTTTCACCATTGACTATGTAAGCTATGGACTTGACATATATCATCTTTAATATTAAGATACTTTCCCTGTATACCTGCTTTGTTGAGAGGTTTTTTATCATAAAATGTTATTGAATTTTATCAAATGATTTTTCTGCATCTATTAAGATGATCATATTATTTTCATCTTTAATTTTGTTAATTTGTTGATGCTGAACCATCCTTGCATCTCTGGAATAATTCCTACTTGATTATGACGTATGATCCTTTGAATGAATTTGCTTTATTCTTATTTACTAATATATTTTTCCATAATAACAAACTTTTCGTTATTATAGCTTTAAAATAGTTTTGTTGTCAGACTTGGCTAGTTTTTCTATTTTTCATTTCAAAGAAGCTTTTTGGTTAATCTTCTTGTTTCCAAACCTTAATAGTATTTTAAGTTGAAAAATGTAATTTTTTAACTGAGATTTCATTACCTGTGTAAATTAATTTAGGAAGAACTGATATCTTTCCATCAAATATCACAGTTTGTCTTTGAATTTCTTAAGTCATCTTTAGGTCTGTCAGTAGCTTATTAAAGTGTTTCTAATTAGGCAAATTATATGTTGCATTTATCCCTAGGATCTTTTGTGGTTGATATTTTAAATGAGATCTTTTACCGTAGTTTTTAACAGGTAATGGTTTAGGAAAAGCTATTGATTTTAAATATATATTAACATTGCAACTCATCTCTGAATTATCTTACTGCTTCATGTTGTTTTCAGTTGGTTCTCTCAAGTTTTATGGGCTGGCATTCTCTTTTAGAATGTAAATTTTCCATATGAGGTAATATTTGTTAAACAGTTTATTTGCCTAATATTTGACTATTCCTACTTTATGGGAGGTTGTACTACAATTGCAGTGCAAGAAGTCAGAGTCTTACATGCGTTCTTTTTTAGGTACTTCCCCCCCACAACCCTGCTCCCCCACCCCAACCACTGACCCCATTGCCTTCTCAGTTCCGAGGACACCCATGCTCTCTCTTGTGTGAAATTTCATGTATCTTATTTCCCCATCCGTCGCTTACCCAATCTCTGCTTTAAAGTCACTTCCTCCAAAAAGTCTTCCCCAAGTCCTGGTTGAAGTGACCACTCCCCTAGATATGTGCTCTTGCACCTCTGCGTTCTCTCTTGTAACACTCAGCACACTTAGAAGTGCTGCTCTCATATCTGTTTTTCTTACTAGACTTCAGGGTCTGGGAGAAACAGAATGGTGCGGCCCTACTCAGTGTTCTAACTAGGAGCTCTGCACTTGCCTGGCCCATAGGAGCCTCCCAAGGAGTATTTGTTGGAGTGTAGACTAAAGCAGCCTGCTGCAAATTTGACATTTTTTGATGTCTTTGGTTTTATCTTAAAACTCAGAAGAATTTTGTCTTCAGTTACACAATATGTCTGTGTTATTTTCAGTATAGAAATAATGGGGTTTTTTTTAAATGATGGAATAATTAGCACAACAGGAGGTGGCCTTGGTTTTTCCATGCCTTTGTGAACTACAAGAGATTTAAATTCCCCATCTTTAACTTAAAATAGTAATGATGATTTAGCTTTCCACTGAAGTTATTTTCTGAATGAGGATTTTTTTTTTCCAAAATATTTGCTTGGGGGATTATCGCACGTTCTTGAGATGAGTGGAGGAACCTTATCATTTACACGTTTCTCTGGGCTCCTCCACGCCACCCACATGAGGCAGGATCCGGGGCCTCAGGTTCTGATGAAAGGTGAGACAGAAGAAAGGCACAGCACAAACATGCCACAGACTGTGTGTATAAAGAAAAAAAGAGAATTTTCCCAAAGATGCACTTCCCAAAGTTTGGTTACTAGACCCAGAGCAGCTGAAAAACAGCAGCTCAAAAAAGCCTTCTCCTGCTGGGAGAAGGCCCAGGATGGCTGTGTGCAAGCCTCACTCCCACTCCCACAAGCCTGGCAGCACAGGTGCGAATTCTGCGGGGTGAATTCCTGCTGTTCCAGTCCAGGGTGGCGGCTGGGCTCTGGGGTGTTGGGGCCAGACACCACCATGTGTTCACAGCCCCGGCACTGACACTTACTAGTTGAGTAAGCGCTGCTTTGGGCGAGTGTGTGTGCGCGCACGCTCAGTCATGCCTGACTCTTTGCAACCCTGTAGACTGTAGCCTGCCAGGTTCCTCTGTCCATAGGATTCTCTAGGCAAGAATACTGGAGCCAGTTGCTATTTCCTACTCCAGGTGATCTTCCCAACCTAGGTTATTTACCCTTTATAAGCCTCCATTTCCTCATCTATAAGGTTTTAATGGAAAAAATAAAATATGCTGTGCTTGTATTACAACAAAGAATCACCAGACATTACGAGGTAATTAAATGTAAACTTGCAGAAAATTGCATTTTTTTCCCACCAACCTATTCCCAGATCTGAGCTGCTTACTAATTTAAGAAGATGTCAACTCTGGTGAAGCCATTGTTCTTTGGTTCCTTTGCAGAATTTCCCAAATTAAAGGGAGCTTGATTTCCTGAATATGGACTTGGCCTGCATACATGAATGGAGCATCTTTCAGTAATCATACATTATATTAAAAGTGAGAGGACACAGACAGGACCCCAGTTCTCAAGGATTAAATCAGTCAATGGGACGTTTTTCTAATATACAGGAAAGCATCATCTCTATTGGGCCCTCCATAAAATAGAAGAGGTGATGAATTAAGTCATGCTCTTAGAGCAGGAAGTTCTGGCCTTGAATTATGGCTTTACCATAAATGATCTAAATGAGTTTTGGCAAGTTGTTTAACCTCTCTGAGCTTTAGTTTCTACATCTTTAAAGAAAGTATAATGACATAACCCCAGAGGATTGTTATAAGGGGATTATATGTGTGGAAGCATTAAGCACAGTACCTCTGGTGTACACACACACACTCACAGAGGAGGAACTGTAAGTTAAGCTTCCTGGCTTATGGGAACTAGTTCCATTACTTTGCACCATCAGTTTCTCAGGAGAAAGGTTGGAGATCCACACCTTTCCTATCCTGATCTTCTTGCTCTGGGCAAGCCTGTTTGCTGCTCCCCTTCACAGAGATGTACCACCAACCCCAGCCTCCTCCCACATGAATTAGAAGCTTAACCTGGAGATCATGACCATCATGTTTTTGAAATCTGCAAAATTTTCTCCAAAAGAAAAGCAGAAGGGAGGTCCCTGGTGGTCCAGTTGTTAGGGCTGTGGGTGCTTTCACTGCAGTGGCCCCAGGTTCAGTCCCTGGTCAGGAACTAAGATCCCACAAGCTGGCAAGCCGCACACACCACAGCCCAAACAAAAAACAAACAAACAAAAAGACCTGTTCAGAAAAGCAGAGAAGTCTTTCTTTAATCCATGGTCACCACTGTGATGACTGCTTCCAGTCCCACCTGGCTTTGAGGCAAAGGGCCAGGCTGTTGAGGCTCTGAGTTGGGAAGAAATGAGGAGCAGGGATACGAAGCAGAACGATATGCTTCTGGGGAATATCTAAGCCCTTCTGATGAGATCCCAGGCTCTAGTTTTTCTCTGCATTAGGCAACCTGGAATTAGTCCCACCTGTCCCGGAGGCTGGGGAAGGCTGGTGTGGGAGGATGGGTAGGAGGCGCGGGGGTAGCTGGGAGTTGGTGGGGGCGGGTAAGAAGCGCGGGGGTCAGTGGGAGCTGGAGAGGCGCGTGAGGATGCGCGGCGGCGGGGGGTAGTCTTGGTGACCACGCTGTAGTGTTGCGGGGCCTCTGGGTGAAAAGCGGACAAGCCTGGGCTAGGAAGTAGACGACCGGTTATCAAGAGCAGAGTGTGTCGTACAGTCGTAAACCTCAATATAATGCTGGCTGCGTGGACCTTCGCTGCTTCTGGAACGTCTTCATATCCTGACTCCAACGCCGAGGGGGCGCAGGCAGGTGGTGTTCATCTCCAGGCTGCAGGTGAGTTCACTGAGGCCTGTAGGCTGCAAACCTGCGTCTTTACTCTGTGTGCGGCATCACGTATCAGGTTATAGAGTAGAAAGAATTTCAGATACACAAAAATACGTCATGGTATATCACCACATTCTTGCCACTCGCATTCAATAAGTATTAGCATTTTGCCCTAGATTTAAAAAAAAATTTTTTACAGGCAGTTAAAAAAAACTGACCTCTGATTCTCCTTTTCTCTCTCCTGTAAATAACTTTATATGGATGTGTTGCTGTCTGTGTCCTTGTCTATCCCCTAAATATATTCATAAACAGTATTATGTTTTTAATTATTTTTTGAGCTCTATGCCTTTTAATATTATAAGTTAATTTATTTAGTTTTCTGCTGTACAACAAAGATGATTCAGTTATGTTTGTGTCTCTATATATTCTTTTTCATATTCTTTTCCATTATAATTTATTACAAGATAACAGAGTTACCTGTGTTACACAGTAGAATCTTATTGTTTATACATTTTATATATAGTAGTTTGTATCTGCTAACAAATAGGGGGGGGGTTGTATCCAACCCCCTAATTTATCCCTCCCCCACCCTCTTTTCCTTTTGGTAACCAGACCTTTGTTTTCAAAACCTGTGAATCTGTTTCTGTTTTTCACAAATAAGTTCATTTATATCACATTTTAGATTCCACATATAAGTGATGTTTTTCTTTCTACTTAGTATGACAATTGCTAGGTCCATCCATGTTTTTAATTGTTAAACTGTCTGAATCCTTTTGCAATGTTTTTCCTTTACGCTCAATATAAAGTATTTGATTGTTTCTTTACCTTGATATATCGATATTTAAAATATTCATTTTTAACTACTGCTGCTTATTCCATTTAGTTACAAATTCATTCTTTATTGATGGACTGTTGTGTTGTTTTGTGTCTCTGTGTTTATTTCTCAGTGTGTAATGAGAAGCAAGGCTGCAACAAGAGTCCCCCTACCTACTCCTCCTAATATAAGTATCAGGGTTCTCAGGATATACCTAGAAGTGTTTTTTCTGAGTTTATAGTAAGCACACCTACAACTTTACTGGATTTTGCCAAGTTGCTTTCCAAATTATTTTGTTGGGTTTATTTTTAGGTACCTTTTAGTTTTATTGCTGCTGTGAATGGGAAAAAAAAATTTAAGTATCATTTCAATTGTTGCTGGTAGATAAAAATGTACGGGCTTGGATATTTTCATCTTATATCTGACAAATGTATTGAGCTCTGTCATTTGTTATAATAATTGTAAATTTTATTGGATTTTCTGGATGATTGCATTGTTTTTGAAATTTTTCATTTTCTTCCTTTCCAAATGTTATGCCTTTTATTTCGTTTCCTCGTCATATTTCGCTGCAAAGGACCTGCAGTGCTATGTTAGATGAAAGCAGTGACATAATGGTAAATACCTTTGGGCTCCTAATTTTCAGAAGTATACTAAAAACAAACAAATCTGATGATACAAATAAGGATCCTGGTTGCCTGCCTGGTCAGAATAAGTCAATTGACTAGAAAGTGTCATGAGAAAACATTCTGGCAAAATGGAGGTATTTTATTCTTGGTCATGGTCATACGCATTGTACATGTTTGACAAATTTCATTAAACTGTAGACTTAAGATTAATACACTTTATTGTTATTTGCCCATTTTCTTCCTGATTTTTCTAGGAGCTCTTTATATATTAATATGAGTTGTAATATGAGTTGCAATATTTGTTACCAAAATAAAATTTACATTTTGAGTTTACTTATTTTTTTGCATTGACATTAATTTTTATGTAAGTAAATTTTCACAGTTCCTAGACTTTAAATCACAATTAGAATGGCTTTCCCTACAATTCTCCAATGTTTTCTTCTTTGAAATTTACCTGTGTTTTGTGTGGATCCAAATTAATTTTTTCCAAATGGCTTTCACATATTGTTATACAAATAGAATTTCTAATGTTTAACCATCTTTATATTTCTAGGATAAATTCTTCCTGGTCATGATATAGTATTTTAAATACATTTGACACGAGTATGTCATTTTAATATATTATGTATGCACATATATAAATATCTATATGTTCATATATTTATGTGCTAAGTTGTGTCTGACTATTTATTGTGCCAGGCTCCACTGTCCATGGAATTTTCCAGGCAAGAAAACTGGAGTGGTTTGTTATTTCCTACTCCTATCAAATGTGTGTGTGTGTGTGTGTGTGTGTGTATATATATATAAAAACATAAACAATAATTTTTTAATATTTCACCACAGATTTCTGCATCTGGTCTGTAAGTAAGATTGGCCTGTATTTTTTTCCCTCACTCTCCTTTTTGAGTTTTGGTAAATGAGGTCAAGGGCTTCCCTGATAGCTCAGTTGGTAAAGAATCTGCCTGCCATGCAGGAGACCTGGTTTGATTCCTGGGTCGTGAAGATCCGCTGGAGAAAGGATAGGCTACCCACTCCAGTATTTTTGGGCTTCCCTTGTGGCTCAGCTGGTAAAGAATCTGCCTGCAATGCGGGATACCTGGTTTCTATCCCTGAATTGGGAAGATCCCCCTGAAGAAGGGAAAGGCTATCTACTCCAGTATTCTGTCCTAGAGAATTCTATGGACTATATAGTCCATTGGATTGCAAAGAGTTGGATACAACTGTGTGACTTTCACTAAAGGAGATAAAAATGAATTCAGTAGCTTTTCCTCTTTTTCAGTTCTCTGACACAATTCTTAGGACTATCTGGGCTTGGTCCTTTTTTGTGGAGATTTGATGCCTGATCAAATTTTTATTTGTTTCATATTTCTTCTTGGGAAAATTTTATTAAGTTTTATTTTTGTAAGAAATAGCTTCTTTAAGTTTTTCAATTTATAGGCTTAAAGTTAATGTTGCTCTCTAATAATTTAAGAAGTCTCTGCTGCAACTGTTTTTCTTTCCTAATACTATTTCTTGGTGTCTTTTCTCTTTTCTTCCTTACTGATTTACAAACAACCTTAAGGTGTTCTTTCTATTTTAAAAAAAAGTGTTTATTTATCTGGCTGAGCTGGGTTTTCTTTGCTTTTCATGGGCTTTCTCTCGTTTTTTTTTTTATAGTTGTAGGACGTGGGGTCAGTAGTTCAAGTGCACAGACTTAGTTGTTCCATGGCATGTGAAATCTTCCCAAACCAGAGATCGGACCCGTGTCCCCTGCATTGGCAGGCAGATTCTTATCCACTGTGTCACCAGGGAAATACAACCTTAGCCTGTTCTGCCGATCTAATTTCTGGGTTAGGGTGGCAGAGTAAAGGAGAGAACAACCCAATAAAAACAAATTTGAGGAAAGAATCTTCTGTTCCTAAATCGCTGGCACTGCTCCTTTTGGTTGGTTATCAAAAGCTCAGTTGTGCCTTTTTCCCTGCAGCTCTCAAGTTGAAGTAGAGTATCTACATTATGGGATACTATGAGGATTAATGAATGAATAGCAAAAAATACTCATTTGCAGCAATGTCTGGAGCATACGGAGTTAAAAGTCTATGTCCTTAGTGTTTGTTGTTGTTGTGTAAAGGAGAAAGGAATAAAATGACATAATGAGGTTTTGTTAGAAGAGTCTGAAAACCATTCCTTCTATGGGTCTTGGTTATTGGTAAGGACACAAAAAGAATCTTAGGTCTTAGCCATTGCAAGAAAGTTTATTACCAATAAGGAAAGAAAGAACAGGTTGCAAAGAGCTGGACACAACAAAGCGACTGAGCACACACAAAGAAGGAACCGAAACAACACCTCAAGAGAGAGGCAGGCCACACCAAGGGAGGCAAATAGCCCTGGAGAGGGGTACAGAGTTTTTAAGGCAGGGTCATTTGCATAATCCAAGGGGGCCATTGATTGACAACTGAAGGTTATATAACAAAAGATACTCTACCACACATGTTCTTCCCATAAGTCAACCTGTTATAATTAGATGTATGTATTCATGGAATATTTATAAGCAGTTAATGAGTCCAGTGGCCACCAAAGGTTACTTTAGTACAGGATAGTATCAAGGGTACATGTGTGCTAAAGTAGGGAAAGTCCTGAAAGTCAGCTAGTGTGTTTTTCTGGCCCCCTATTTTTGGAGTACTAGTTAGGGCATATTAGGGGCTTGGCTGATAAATTGCTTGATGGGTTTAGGCAGCTATTGGACGATTAGCTGAAGGGGCCGCCTCTAGCTGTTCCCAGCTAACCCCTTCCTATCGTTTCCCCCTCAAGTGCATGGACCCCAATTCACTGGGGAGATGGGCATTGTTCATCATTCATTCTGACTACTTCTTGCTGTCCAAGGGTAAAGAGGGGCCTTGGGTGTCCATCACTCACTAACTGTCAATTAGAGGGGCTGGAAGCAGCTGTCGATGTCCATCTAAGGGGGGAATGGTATGAGGAGGTTGTTGGAGAGGCTGAAGGCTGGTGTTCTTGTTACATCAGGAGTTGGACTTGCATCTTATTAACCTGGAGTAAACAAACTAGGATAGTAAGTTGAAGCAAGGAACAAACAATAGAATTAAGAAAATACATATAGGTGGGATATTAGCCATCTCAGAGATGTTTTTTTGACTGGAACCAGGACATCACTGTGATTACCCCACTTACGATTTGATTGGTTTTGAATAGACTTGTGATGATTTTTCCCAATCTGTTGATGAAGAAGCAGCATTCTTCTCTTAAGAAGAAACATGTGTCTCCTTCAGCCTTGGTTAAAAGTTCGAGTGCCCACCAGTTTGGGGATACCACACCTGTCAATGATTTTATTTGGGTGTGAAGTTTTCCCAAGATGGTGGGCATTTGGACCTGGCCATGGCTAATTGAGTGGATATATGAATTGAGGTTCCCCCCACCCCAATTGCCATTCTGGAAATGCCTGTTAAGATAAAGATGAATGGGGTGAGGATAGGCCCCATCACAGCCCTCCATGTTCTAGTTCAGAACTGCTCTATAGGGTATTTGGAAGGATCGTTGATCCGGGTAATGTTAGGTATGATGTAACCCAGGGAACTTGTTCCTTTCTGCCTCGAGGGCAGGCACATGTATGCTGAGTTCCCACAGATGAAAAAGAGGCCTTGAGGTGGGGGTAAGTTGGTTCCGTAGGAGTAGACTGTAATTAGAGGATTAGTGTTACTGGCCAGGGAGACTCCCAGCTGACCTCCATGGGGGAACAGAGGGTCCAGATTTGTTTGCATAGATGCTGGAAGCAACAAGACCTGATTTGGTCTTCCCTGCTTCCTTCCAAGTAATACGGGTCCTCATTTATTTGCACTATAACCAGTCCATTGCCAAAGCCCTCAACATAAGGTTTGCTCTATAATATATTGCTCCTGGAGGCCCCAATCCTCAGAAAAGATAAAGAGAATCAATCAGTTCCTCAGAAGCATCCTCTGAAAATTTACAGGGGAACACAATGGCACATCCAGCCTTGTGTTTTCCCTCTGCTTTGTAACTGTTTCCATCCATGATCCAGACCTCATCAGTACTGGCCAAAGGTTGATCCCAGAGGTCCAGGTGGGCATTTAAGGAAATTGTCAAGACCTTGGAAAAATATAGGAAGGACTTTTTTCCCCTGGTACAGGCAACAGGGTTGCTAGATTTAGAGTCCTACAAACACCCAGGGATATCTGTGGGTCTTCAGAAAAAAAAAGATTTGATATATGAGGATCCTATTGTCTGAAAAGCCAGGCTGAAGCCTGGTTATTAAGTAAATCTAATACCTGATGGGCAGTGAGAACCTATATGGGTGCTTCCAGGGCAAACTTAAGGGCCTCCTTTTAGGAGGGATGGTGTTCCCAGTGTCCCAGGACAGGGGGCCTGCACTTTACAGTGGGATCCAATTGTTTGGAAAAATGTATTGGAAAGATCCAATTGTTTGGCTGTAGTTTCTCCTAGACTTTGGGTGAGGACCCCTAAGGCAACATTCCCTTTTTTGTGGGTGTAAAGTTGGAACACCTTGTACAGGTTGAGTATATACTAACGCTGGAGCTCTTCAAAGATTTTTTAAGGTTTCTATGACCTTCTGTTGGGATGGCCCCCATGTAAAGGGTATTTGATCATCTCTGCCTTTTAGGGATTCATATAGGGGCTGCTCGGTGAGACGGTAGTTGAGTATCCAAATCCTGAAATACCCAGTTAGGCCCAGGAATGGTCGCAGCTGTTTATGTGGGGTGGGAGTCTGTAGGTGGATATAGCCTTTACCGTCTGCTGAAAGGCTATGCCTGCCAGGGGTCAATATCCTTCTGAGATAGAAAACTTGTTATATTGGTTGAGTCTTAGATTTGGGCACCTAATAACCCCACTCAACCAGGAAACTAAGGACCTGAATGACATGTTGAATGGCCTGGAATTGAGAGGAGGAACAAATCAAGAGATCATTTATATACTATATGAAAGCCCCTCCCCTCAAGTGTTGCTATTGGCCAGTCACTAAGTCTTGTCCAACTCTTTGTGACCCCATGGACTGCAGCAGGCCAGACTCCACTGTCCTTCCCTGTCACCCGGAGTTTGCTCAAATTCATATCCATTGAGTCAGTGATGCTATCTAACCATCTTATCCTCTGCCATCCTCTTTTCCTTTTGCCTTCAGTATTTCCCAGCATCAGTCTTTTCCAATGAGTTGGCTCTTTGCATCAGGAGGTCAAAGTATTGGAGCTTCAGCCTCAGTCCTTCCAGTGAATATTGAGGGTTGATTTCCTTTAGAATTGACTGGTTTCATCTCATTGCACCCAAGGGACTCTGAAGAGTCTTCTCCAGCACTTTAGTTTCAAAAGGATCAATTTGGTGCTCAGCCTTTGTTATGGTCCAACTGTCACATCTGCACATGACTATTGGAAAAACCATAGCTCTGATTAAATGGACCTTTATTAGCAAAGTGATGTCTCTACTTTTTAATATGCTGTCTAGATTTGTCATAACTTTCCTTACAAGGAGCAAGTGTCTTTTAATTTCATGGCTGCAGTCACCATCTGCAGCGATTTTGGAGCCCAAGATTTAAATCTTCTAAATCTCAGGCTGGTGCCTGTCCAAAGAAGTGGGAGCTATCCCTAACGCCCCGGGACAAAACAGTGCAGGTCAGTTGTTGAGGAGCTTGTGGTGGAGATTCCCATTAGAATATGAACAAGTGTTGTGATTCTGGGGCCAATGGAATGCAGAAGAAAGCAGCTTTTTAATCTGGGACTGAGAACCAGCAGCTCTCTGGGGGTACTTTTCCTAAACATATGTAAGGATTGAGGACTGTCAAGTATAGGGCAATTTTGCCTCATTAATGATTCAGAAATCCTAGACCAGGCAGTTAAGTACCATTGTTTTTCTTCAGTGCTAGTTTTAGGGTATTGGGGATAAGGAGTCCATGGGACAGGAATTTTGAAAAGGATGGGTTGAAGTCCCATGTCAGCTTCAGGCCTAAGGGGAATTGGGTCTTTGGGGGAAGTTTGTGTGGCTTCTTTAGAACTGTTGTGACTGACATTGCATTTTTAGCTTTTCCTGGGATCCCCTGGTCTCAGGCCAGTGGGTTGACTTGTTGTAGCTATCTGACCTGGAGGGATTTTTTGATACCTTCATTAGTTAAGAGAGCTCCTAATGTTTTCTGAAAATTGCTTCCTGGATGGTGGGGGGGTGGTGTCCATGTGACCCTCCTAGGGAGAGAGTGGCATCTCATTTTTGTAGTAGGTCCCTCTGTAGGTGGGCTAGGACAGTCAGGCCTATGTAAAAAACTGTGGAAGAATCCAAATGCCTACCAGACACAGAAGGCCTCCCATGATGGTACAGCTCTGTGAGGAGTAGGGTCCAGAGAAGGAAGTCAAGACAGAGCAAGTGGCCCCAGTATCAAGTAAGAAAATGGTTGACTTACCCATCACATCTATATGTACCCTTGGCTCCAGTCTAGTGACGTGGATCTCTTGTATTGGGGTCACCTGGAGGGGATCTTTGCAGTCCTGGGTAGCAGTCACTGGTCCTCAGTCCCTTTAGATTGAGGGACAAAGGGCCACTTGGTATTCCAACTGATAGCCTTTATAGCAAGCAGTCTTAGCAGGTTTATCCTGATTGGGGCATTTCTGTGCCCAGTGGCCATTTGGTGACAAATGCAACATTTTTCTTTTTTGGGCTGTAAAGTCAGGGTACTCTTGGGGACAGCTGGACCCTCGTTTGGGCAGCTGGAAGCCATCATCTGGGCATGCCTGGATTCCTTCCTTCCTTCTTTCTCGTGGGCCTTGGCCTCAGCCTTTTGGTCTTGGTTATAGAAGACCATGGAGGCTGCGTTCACCAGTTCATCTAAGGTGATGCTAGGGTCTTGCATTAGTTTTTTTAATTTGTGTCTAATATCAGGTGCTGAGTTGAAAACTGATCTTTTATAATCTCTTGTCCCTCTTAAGAGTCCAAATCTAGATTGGTATATTTAATGAATGCTTCCCTCAGCCTATTAAGGAAAGCTGTTGGATTTTCCCTGGGCTGCTGGCTGATTGCTGTTACTTGGGAGTAGTTTATGACTTTATGTTGGGCTGCCTTAAAGCCTGCTTTTGATACAGATGATAAAATGATTTATTTCCCATTGATGTTCTTTCTGATTGTAGTCCCATCTGGGATTAATGCTGGGCATTGCCATTTCTCTAATGGGATATTTAGTATCAGAAAAGTGAAGTCCATCAGCAAATTTTTTGCCTTTCTTGGTTTAGAATTATGGTGATATCTTTCCAGATCATTTCATAAGCCATAGTGATATGTTGGAATCCCTCAACATATTTAGTGGGATTGTCTGAAAAGCTACCCAATTCGTCCTTAATCTGTTTTAGTTCTACCAATAAAAAGAGTTTGCGGATGAGTTGTGGGCCAGATTTGCCTCCTTGTGCTTCCACCAAGGGACAGGCTTTAGATGATGGAGATAATCGAGGTCCCTTGTAAGGTGATGGAGCAGCACTAGCTGGTGAGGTGGCTGGTGAAATTGAGGGATTTCCCTTAAGTATCAGAGTGGCAAGGGTAGTAAGTTTACTAGTTGTAAGGAAATCCTGTTTATCCCATAGGATAAAGAAACGTTGTGCATATGGAATCTCAGACCATTTGCTCTGCATTTTGCAGAATAAGTCTCCAAAATTTGCCTTTTGGAGAATGGTGTTATAATTAATAGTTCCATTTACGAGCCTGGATACCCTGTCTGAAAGGTAATATTGGGTCCAGATCATATTACAAAAGAAAATGAGTCTCCTGTAGCGTGGCAGGGTCAAATTGTAACCAGTTTTGGAGGGTGCATCTCAAGGGTATCCCCTTAGGGATAGATGGTTGGTTTCCCATCTGGAAAATAGTAGGACAATTAGAGAGCCTGGTGTCCCAGAATCATAATCAACAGTATGACTTACAGTCCAGCACCACATGGGAGCTGGGGAGGGCATTTCCTGCTTGTACCCAACTAAAAATGTCCCAGATGCCTGTCAGAGTCTGGGGCGTTTCTTATTCTGATGGGAAAGTGGAGGCTTACCTGAATCTCTGACATTGTCTGAAGAGGTAGGCTCAGGTTGAACGACGGTTCGATGGGGGAGGAGATGGGGAGCAAGAGTCTGCTCCACTGATAGAAGATTGAGAGAGAATGGAGGAGCAGAGAAATTAGTAGTTCCTTTGTGCTTGCACAAAGGAGAGGAGTGGTAGAGATCTGGAGAGACAAGGTCTGTTACTTACAGAAAATCTGAGTCTTGGCACCAAAATGTTAGCAGATAGTCTGGAGACCCTTCCTCCTATGGGCCTTGGTTCTTGGTAAGGATGCAAGAACCTAAGCTCTTACCCTTGCAAGAAATTTTATTAACAATAAGAGAACAGGATACAATAAGAATTGGATACAACTGAGCACACACAAAGAACACCTCAAGAGAGAGGGCCAAGGGAGGCAAATGGCCCTGGAGGGCTAGGGTACAGGGTTCTTAAGGCAGGGTCATTTGCATAATCCAAGAGGGCTGTTGATTGACAGCCGAAGGTTGTATAACCAGATACTCTACCACACATATTCTTTCCATAATTCAGTCTGTTATAATTAGATGTATGTATTCGTGGAATATTTATAAACAGTTAATGTGAGTCCAGTGGCCACCAGGGGTTACTTTAGTACAGGATAGTGTGGCATATGTGCTGAAGTAGGGAAAGTCCTGTAAGCTAGGTTGGTGGGATGTTTTTCCTGCTCCCTGACTATTTTGGAGTACTTGTGGGGGCATATTAGGGGTGAGGCTGGTGAATTGCTTGGTGGGATTAGGCTACTATTGGACAGTTAGCTGAAGGGGCTACCTCAGTTGCTCTCAGCTAACTTCCTGCCTGTCAGTTTCATTTCAGTCCTGTCCAATTCCTTGTGACTCCATGAACTGTAGCCCACCAAGCTCTTCTGTTCATGGACTTCTCCAGGCAAGAATATTGGAGTGAGTTGCCATACCCTCCTCCAGAGTATCTTCCTGACCCAGGGATCGAACCTGGTTCTCTTACATTGGCAGGTGGGTTCTTAACCACTGTGCGACCAGGGAAGCCCTAGCTTGGAGAACAAGGACCACTGAAAATATGTCATAAATTCTTCCACATTTGCTGACTGGGTCCTTTACCCACCTGGTAATATCCTTGATGCTAAATACTTTGCTAGTCTCCCGAGATAAATACTGAAATTACCATGGGGTAAAACAGTGTGGCTTGAACATGGCCACACTAACATTACAGGACTTTCTGGAAGTTGCATTCAAGCCATACGCAATCAGATTTAACATGAAAGGCAGGAATGGATTGCAAAATTCCATACTTGTTTGTAGACTTTTTCAAAATTTTATTGGAATATAGTTGATTTACAGTGTTGTGTAAGATTCAGATGTACAGCAAAGTGATTCAGTTAATATGTATACACATTTAGTCATTTTCAGATTCTTTTCCTTTATGAATTATTATAGAATATTGAGTAGCGTTCTCGGCACTCTACAGTGGATCCTTGTTGGTTATGTGTATATGTTAACTCCAAACTCCTTCACAGTCCCATGTTTCCCCTTTGGTAACCATAAATTTGATTTCACAATCAGTGTATTTCAGTTTTTTTTTTTTTTTTTTAGTTTTCTTTACTTTATTGTGTTGGTTTTGCCATACAATGACATGAAACCGCCCTGGGTTTACATATGCTCCCCCTCCAGAACCCCCCTCCCTCCTCCCTCCCACCCCCCCCCCCCCCCCCGTCCGGACATCTCAGTGCGCCAGCCCCGAGCATCAATCCTGGGCTGGCGATTGATTTCACATATGATAATTAACATGCTTCAATGCCATTCTCCCATATCATCCCACCCTTGCCCTCTTCCACAGAGTCCACGAGTCTGTTCTATACATCTGCATTCCTTTTGCTGTCTCGCATGCAGGGTTCTCGTTATCATCTTTCTAAATTCCATATATGTGCGTTAGTATACTGTATTGTTGTTTTTCCTTCTCGCTTATTTCACTCTGGATAATAGGCTCCAGTTCCGTCCACCTGAGTAGAACTGATTCAAATGAATTTTTTTTTAATGCTGAGTAGTATTCCATTGTGTATATGTACCACAGCTTTCTTATCCATTCGTCAGTTGATGGGCATCTAGGTCGCTTCCATGTCCTGGCTATTGTAAACAGTGTGGCAATGAACATTGGGGTACACGTGGCTCTTTCAATTCTGGTTTCCTCGGTGTGTATGCCCAGCAGTGGGATTGCTGGGTCATATGGCAGGTCTATTTCAGTTTTGTATACAAAATTCATTCGTGCCATTTTTTACAAGTTGGACTTACTAACATATTAATGATGCTGTGTGATATTTGTCTTGCATTTAGGTAAATGGTGCTGTAATGAACATTGCAGTGCATGTATCTTTCTGAATTAGTTTTCTCCAGCAGTGGGATTGCTGGAACATATAGTAGTTTTAGTTTTTAAAGAATCTCCATACTGTTCTCTCTGGTGGTTATATCAATTTGCATTCCCACCAACAATATAGGAGGGTTCCCTTTTCCCTCTCCAGCATTTATTGTTTGTAGACTTTTCAAAACAACTGAAGTATAGTTGATTTGCAGTGTCATGCCAGTCTCTGCTGTACAACAGAATGTCTCAGTTATACAGATACATGAACATTCTTTTTTTTTTGTATATTTAAGTCCCATATATTTATTTCCCCCAAATTCTAATATAAACAATAACTTTTTGGTTGATACACAGTTGCATTATAGTGACATTTTACTGCTGCTGTTGTTCAGTTGCTAAGTCATGTCTAACTCTTTTTTTTTTCCTTTTTTAAATATTTTTTCTCTGTTATGGTTTCTACAAAGATTATAGTTTTTATTTGCATTTCTATATTAGTTAACAGTGTTGGACATCTTTTCACATGCCTGTTGACATCTCTATTTCCTCTTTGGAGAAATGTCTATTCAGGTTTGGCCCAGTTTTTGATTGGGTTTTGTTTGTTGTTGTTGAGTGGTATAAGCTGTTTGTGTGTTTTGGAGATTAATTTCTCATTGTTTGCAAATATTTTCTCCCATTCCGTGGGTTGTATTTTTATGGTTAACTTTGCCGTGCAAAAGCTTTTCAGTTTAATTAAGTATCATTTCTTTGTTTTTATGTCAATTTCCTTTGGAGACTAACCTGAGGAAACAGTGGTCAGAGAATGTTTTTCCTATGGTCAGAGAATGTTTTTCCTATGCTCTCTCTGAGGAGTTTCATGGAGTCAAGTCTTATGTTTACGTCTCTAAGCCATTTTCAGTTTATTTTTGTGCACAGTGTGATGGTGTGTACTAACTCCATTTATTTACATGCAGCTTTCCAACTTGCCCAGAACCACTTGGTGAAGAGGCTTTTTCCCGTTTTATATTTTTGCCTTTCTTGTCAAAGATTAATTGACCATGGATGTGTGGGCTTATTTATGGGTTCTCTATTCTGCTCCATTGATTCATGTGTCTGTTTTTTTACCACTCAGTTCAGTTCAGTTGCTCAGTCATGTCTGATTCTTTGCGACCCTGTGGACTGCAGCACATCAGGCCTCCCTGTCCATAACCAACTCCCGGAGTTGACTGAAACTCATGTCCATTGAGTCGGTGATGCCCTCCAAACCATCTCATCCACTGTCCTCCCCTTCTCTTCCCCCCTTCAATCTTTCCCAGCATCAGAGTCTTTTGAAAAGAGGCAGTTCTTCACATCAGGTGGCCAAAGTATTAGAGTTTCAGCTTCAACATCAGTCCTTGCAATGAACATTCAGGACTGATTTCCTTTAAGATGGACTGGTTGGATCTCCTTGCAGTCCAAGGGACTCTCCAGACTCTTCTTGAACAGAACAGTTCAAAAGCATCAATTCTTCGGTGCTCAGCTTTCTTTCTAGTCCAACTCTCACATCCATACATGACTACTAGAAAAACGATAACCTTGACTAGATGGACCTTTGTTGGCAAAGTAATGTCTCTGCTTTTTAATATGCTGTCTAGGTTGGTCATAACTTTCCTTCCAAGGAGTAAGCGTCTTTTAATTTCATGGCTGCAGTAACCATCTGCAGGGATTTTGGAGCCCCCAAAAATAAATTCTGACACTTTTTCCTCATGTATTTGCCATGAAATGATGGGACCGGATACCATGATCTTAGTTTTCTGAATGTTGAGATTTAAGCCAACTTTTTCAATTTGTTTCACTTTCATCAAGAGGTATGATGTCATCTGAATATCTGAGCTTATTGATATTTCTCCCAGAAATCTTGATTCCAGCTTGTGCCTCCTCCAGCCCAGCATTTCTCATGATGTACTCTGAATATAAGTTAAATAAACAGGGTGAAATATACAGCCTTGACGTACTCTTTTTCCTATTTGGAATCAGTCTGTTGTTCCATGTCTAGTTGCTTTCTGACCTCCATAAAGATATCTCAAGAGGTAGGTCAGGTGGTCTGGTATTCCCATCTCTTTCAGAATTTTCCAGTTTGTTGTGATCCACACAATCAAAAGCTTTGGCGGAGTCAATAAAGCAGAAATAGATGTTTTTCTGGAACTGTCTCGCTGTTTTGATGAGCCAGCAGATGTTGGAAATTTGATCTCTAGTTCCTCTTTTCTAAAACCAGCTTGAACACCTGGAAGTTCACGGTTCACATATTATTGAAGCCTGGGTTAGAGAATTTTGAGCATTACTTTGCTAGCCTGTGAGATGAGTGCAATTGTTCGGTAGTTTGAGCATTCTTTGCCATTACCTTTCTTTGGGATTGGAATGAAAGCTGACCTTTTCCAGTCCTGTGGTCACTGCTGAGTTTTCCAAATTTGCTGACATACTGAGTGCAGCACTTACACAGCATCATCTTTTAGGATTTGAAATAGCTCAACTGGAATTCCATCACCTCCACTAGCTTTGTTCATAGTGATGTTTCCTAAGGTCCACTGGACTTCACATTCCAGGATGTCTGGCTCTAGCTGACTGATCACACCATCGTGGTTATCTGGGTCGTGAAGATCATTTTTTGTATAGTTCTTCTTTGTATTCTTACCACCTCTTCTTAATATCTTTGCTCCTGTTAGGTCCATACTGCTTCTGTCCTTTATTGTGCCCATCTTTGCATGAAATGTTCCCTTGGTAGCTCTGATTTTCTTGAAGAGATCTCTAGTCTTTCCTTTTCTCTTGTTTTCCTCTGTTTCTTTGCATTGATCACTGAGGAAAGCTATCTTATCTCTCCTTGCTATTCTTTGGAACTCTGCATTCAAATGGGTATATCTTTCCTTTTATCCTTTGCTTTTATCTTCTCTTATTTTCACAGTTATTTGTAAGGCCTCCTCAGACAGCCATTTTGCTTTTTTGCATTTTTTTTTCCTTGGGGATGGTCTTGCTCCCTGTCCCCTGTACAATGTCCATAGTTCATCAGGCACTCTGTCTATTGGATATAGTCCCTTGTATCTATTTGTCACTTCCACCGTATAATTGTATGGGATTTGATTTAGGTCATACCTGCTGAATGGTCTAGTGGTTTTCCCTACTTTTTTCAATTTAAGTCTGAATTTGGCAATAAGGAGTTCATGATCTGAGCCACAGTCAGCTCCCAGTCTTGTTTTTACTGACTGTTTAGAGCTTCTCCATCTTTGGCTGCAAAAAATATAGTCAATCTGATTCCGGTGTTGACCATCTGGTGATGTCCATCTGTAGAGTCTTCTCTTGTGTTGTTGGAAGAGGGTGTTTGCTTTGACCAGGGCATTCTCTTGGCAGAACTCCATTATCCTTTGCCCTGCTTCGTTCTGTACTCCAAGGCCAAAGTTATCTGTTACTCCAGGTGTTTCTTTACGTCCTACTTTTGCATTCCAGTCCCCTATAATGAGAAGGACATCTTTTTGGGGTGTTAATTCTAGAAGGTCTTGTAGGTTTTCATAGAACTGTTCAACTTCAGTGTCTTCAGAATTACTGATCGGGGCATAGACTTGGATTACTGTGATATTGAATGGGTTGCCTTGGAAATGAACAGAGATCATTCTGTCATTTTTGTGACTGCATCCAAGTACTGCATTTTGGACTCTTTTGTTGACTATGATAGCTACTCCATTTGTTCTAAGGGATTCTTGCCCACAGTAGTAGATATAATGGTCACTTGAGTTAAATTCACCCATTCCAGTCCATTTTAGTTCGCCAATTCCTAAAATTCAACGTTCACTTTTGCCATCTCCTGTTTGATCACTTCCAATTTACCTTGATTTATAGACCTAACATTCCAGGTTCCTATGCAGTATTGCTCTTTGTACCAGTACCACACTGTTTTGATTACTGTAGCCTTATATTTTTGTCTGAAGTCTGAGAGGGTTATCCCCCCCTGCTTTGTTGTTTTTCCCTGAAGATTGCTTTGGCCATTCTGCATCTTTTATAGTTCTATAAAAATGTTTGGACTGTATGTCCTAGTTCTATGAAAAATGTCATGGGTAATTGATAGGGATCACATTCCTTCTGTAGACTACTTTGGATAGTACTGTACTGCCATTTAAAAAAATTTAGGGACTATAGTTGATTTACAGTGTCGTGTTTGTTTCAGGTGTACAGCAAAGTGAATCAGTTACCCATCTACATACATTTGCTCTATTTAGACTCTTTTCCCATATAGGCCTTCACAGAGTATTGAGTAGAGTTCCCTGTGCTATACAGTAGTCCTCATAGTTACCAATTTTATATATATAGTAGTATGTATATGTCAACCTCAGTCTTCCAGGCTATCCCTCCCTTCCTCCCTGGTAGCCATAAGTTCCTTCCCTATGTGTCTGAGTCTGTTTCTGTTTTGTAGATAAGTTCACTTCTGTCTTTCAGAGTCCACATATAAATGCTATCATGATATTTGTCTTTCTCTGTCTGACTTACTTCACTCAGTATTACAATCTCTAGGTCCATCCATGTTGCTAAAAATGGCATTATTTTGTTCTTTTTATGACTAAGTCACAGACCCAGGGGGCAGACCCGGGTCTCCTGCGTTGCAGGCAGATTCTTTACCATCTGAGCCACCAGGAAGGCCCCATTAGGTACCGCATATTCTTTATCCATTTCACTGTTGACAGATGGTTGGGCTGCTTCCAACCTGGCTATTGGAAATAGTGTTGCAGAATATTGGGGTGCATGTATCTTTTTCAGCTGTCAATTTCATATGGCTAGAAGTGGGGTTGCTAGGTCATATGGTAGTTCTGTTTTGATTTTAAGGAACCTCCATACTATTTTCCATAGTGGCTGTATCAATATAAATTCCCATCAGCAGTGCAGGAGGATTCCCTTTCCCCCACACCCTCTCCAGCAGTTATTATTTATAGACTTTGTGATGGTGGACCTTCTGACCAGTGTGAGGTGATGACTCATTGTTGATTTGATTTGTATTTCTCTAATAATTAGTGGCAGTATCTTTTCGCCACTGATTGATTGGTGGGTTTAGTTGGTGTCTTTGCAAATATTTTTTCCCATTGTGAGAGCTGTCTTACTTGTAGTTTCCTTTGGTGTACCAAAGCTTTTCAGTTTTATTGGGCCCTATTTGTTTATTTCTAATTGTATTTTCATTACTGTAGGAGGTGAGTTTAAAAAGATCTTGCTGCAATTTATGTTAGAGGATGTTGTGCCTATGTATTCTTCTAAGAGTTTTATACTGCTTGGCCTTATATTTAGCTCTTTAATCCATGTAGAGTTTATTTTTCTTCATGGTGTTAGGGAGTGTTCTAATGGCATTCTTTTACATGTAGCTATCCAGTTTTCACAGCACCACTTACTGAAGAGAAAGTCTTCTCTCAGTTGGATATTCTCGCCTCCTTTGGCATAGATTAGGTGACCATAGGTGCGAGGGTTTATCTCTGAGCTTTCTATCCAGATTGACTGATCTGTATTTCTGTTTCTGTGCCAGTACCATACCATAATGATGACTTTGTAGTGTAGTCTGAAGTCAGGGTTCCTGATTCCTCCAGCTCCAATTTTCTTTCTTAAGATTGCTTTGGCTACTCGAGGTCTTTTGTGTTTCCATACAAATTGTAAATCTTTCTTTTTGTTCTAGTTCTGTTAAAAAAAAAAAAAAGAAAGAAATGGCATTGGTAATTTGATAAGAATTGCATTGAATTTGTAAAGAGAGAAAGGACTGTACACAGAGAAGAATTTGCCTGACGATGCAAGAGACACAGGAGACATGGATTTGATCCCTTAGTCAGGAAGATCTCCTGGAGAAGGAAATGGCAACCCACTCCAATATTCTTTCCCAGAAAGTCCTGCGGATGGAGGAGCCTGGTAGGCTACAGTCTGTGGGATCACAGAGAGTTGAATGTGACTGAGCATGCATGCACACATTGAAACTGTAGATTGCTTTCAGTAGTATAGTCATTTTCACAATAATGATTCTTCCAATCCAAGAACATTGTCTCTCTCTCCATCTGTTTGTGTCATCTTTAATTTCTTTCATCAGTATCTTATAGTTTTCTGCATACAGGTCTTTTGTCTCCTTACATAGGTTTATTCCTAGGTATTTAATTCTTTTTGTTGCAATCATAAATAGGATTGTTCCTTATTTCCTCTTTCTGATCTTTCATTGTTAGAGTATAGAAAGGCAAGAGATTTCTGTGTATTAACTTTGTATCCTGTGACTTTACTAAATTCATTGATTAGCTCTACTAGTTTTTTGGTGGCATCTTTAGGATTTCTTGTGTATACTATCATTTCATCTACAAACAGTTACAGTTTAACTTTTTTCCAGTTTGGATTCCTTTTATTTTTTTCTTCTCTGATGGCCATGGCTAGGATTTCCAACACTGTGTTAAACAATAGTGATGAGAGTGTACATCCTTGTCTGGTAACTGATTTTAGAGAAAATTCTTTCAATTTTTCACCATTTAGAAGGATGTTTGCTGTGGGTTTGTCATATACAGTCTAATAAAGAAGTAGGTTCTCTCTATGCCCCTCTGAAGAGTTTTTATCATGAATGGATATTTAATTTTATCAAATACTTTTTCTCCATCTACTGAGATGGTCATAATGGTTTTATTCTTCAGTTTGTTAATGTGTATCACATTAACCGATATGTGTATATGAAGAATCCTTACATCCCTAGGCTAAATCCCACTGAATCATGGTATGTGATCCCTTTAATGTATTGTTGTATTTGGTTTGCTAGTATTTTGTTGAGGATTTTTGCATCTATGTTCATCAGTGATATTGGCCTGTAATTTTCTTTTTTTGTAATATGTTTGCCTGGTTTTGGTATCAGGGTGATGGTGGCCACAGACAATGACTTTGCGAGTGTTCTTCCTTCTGCAACTTTTTGTAACAGTTTGAGAAGGACAAATGTTACGTGTTATCTAAATATTTGCTAGAACTCACTTGTGGTTCAAGCCCATCTGGTCTTGAACATTTGTTTCTTAAAAGATTTTTAATGACAGCTTCAGATTCATTACTTCTGATTGGTTTATCCATAGTTTCTATTTTTTTGTGGTTCAGTCTTGGAAGATTGTACTTTTCTAAGAATTAGCCCATTTCTACCAGGTTATCCGTTTTATTAGCAAATAGTTGCCTGTAGTAGTCTCTTATGATCCTCTAAATTTCTGTGGTCAGTTGTAACTTGTGGTTTTCAATTCTAATTTTACTGAATTGAGTCCTCTCCCTGTTTCACTGTCAATTCAGCTAAAGGTTTCTCAATTTTGTTTGTCTTCTCAAAGAACCAACTTTTAGTTTCATTGATATTTGCTGTTCTTCCTTTCTGTTTCATTTATTTCTGCTCTGATCTTTATGATTTCTTTTTTACAAAGTCTTACGGGGTTTTGCTCCTCTTTAGTTATTTTAGATATAAGGTTAGGCTGTATATTTGAGATTTTTCTTGTTTCTTGAGATAGGAATATATTCCTGTAAACTTTCCTTTTAGAATACTATTGCTGAACCCTATATGTTTTGGGTTGTCATATTTCCATTGTCATTTGTTTCTAGCTGTTTCTTTATTTCCTCTAAGATTTCTACAGTGATCTCTTGATTATTTGGTTGCATATTGTTTAGCCTCCATGTGTTTGTGCTTTTCACATATTTTTTTTTCCTGTAATTGATTTGTAATCTCTTAGCACTTGGTCAAAAAAGATACATGGTATGATTTCAGCTTTCTTAAATTTACTAAGGCTTGCTTTGTCACTCCAGATGTAATCTATCCAGGAGAATGTTCCATGTGTACTTGAGAAGACAGTGTGTTCTGCTGCTTTCAGGTGGAATGCCCTATCAGTTCAGTTCAGTTTAGTCTCTCAGTCATATCCGACCCTTTGTGACCCCATGGACTGCAGCACACCAGGCTTCCCTGCCCATCACCAACTCCTGGAGTTGTTCAAACTTATGTCCATCGAGTCAGTGATGCCATCCAACCATCTCATCCTCTGTTGTCCCATTCTCCTTTGGCCTTCAATCTTTCCCAGCATCAGGGTCTTTACAAATGAGTCATTTATTTGCATCAGGTGGCAATTAAGCAGGATGACAATATACAGCCTTGACGTACCCTTTCCCAATTTCAAACCAGTCTGTTGTTCCATGTCTAGTTCTAACTGTTGCTTCTTGACCTGCATACAGATTCAGGTCAGGTGGTGTGGCATTCTCATCTCCTTCAGAATTTTCCACAGTTTGTTGTGATCCACGCAGTCAAAGGCTTTGGCATAGTCAATAAAGGAGAAGTACATGCTTTACTGGAACTCTCTAGCTTATTCTATGATCCAACATATGTTGGCCATTTGATATCTGGTTCCTCTGCCTTTTCTAAATGCAGCTTGAACATCTGGAAGTTCTCGTTTCACATACTGTAGAAGCCTAGCTTGGAGAATTTTGAGCATTATTATGCTAGCATGTGAGATGAGTGCAGTTAATTGTGCAATAGATCGAATGTTCTTTAGTGGCACTTGTCTTTGGGATTGGAATGAAAACTGACCTTTTCCAGTCCTGTGGCCACTGCTGAGTTTTCCAAATTTGCTGACATAGTGAGTGCAGCACTTTCACAGCTTCATCTTTTAGAATTTGAAATAGTTCAACTGGAATTCCATCACCTCCACTAGCTTTGTTCATAGTGATGTTCCCTAAGGCCCACTTGACTTTGCATTCCCGGATGTCTGGCTCTAGGTGACTGATCACACCATCATGGTTATCTGGGTCATGAAGATCTTTTTTGTATAGTTCTTCTGTGTATTCTTACCACCCCTTTTTAGTATCTTCTGCTTCTGTTAGGTCCATACCATTTCTGTCCTTTATTGTACCCATCTTGGCATGAAATGTTCCCTTGGTAGCTCTAATTTTCTTGAAGAGATCTCTGATCTTTCCCATTCTATTGTTTTCCTCTATTTCTTTGTAGTGATCCCTGGGGAAGGCTTTCTTATCTCTCCTTGCTATTCTTTGGAACTCTGCATTCAAATGGATATATCTTTCCTTTTCTCCTTTGCCTTTTGCTTCTCTTCTTTTCATAGCTATTTGTAAGGCCTCCTCAGACAACCATTTTGCCTTTTTGCATTACTTTTTCTTGGGGATGGTTTTGATCACTGCCTTCTGTACAGTGTCACAAACCTCTGTCCATAGATCTTCAGGCACTCTGTCTATCAGATCTAGTCCCTTGTATCTGTTTGTCACTTCCACTGTATAATCGTATGGAATTTGATTTAGGTCATATCTGAATGGTCTAGTTGTTTTCCCCACTTTCTTCAATTTCAGTCTCAATTTGGCAACAAGGAGTTCATGATCTGAGCCATAGTCAGCTCCTTGTCTTTTTTTTTTCTGACTGTATAAAGCTTCTCCATCTTTGCTGCAAAGAATATAAAGAGTCTAATATCAGTATTGACCATCTGGTGATATCCATGTGCAGTCTTCTCTTGTGTTGTTGGAAGAGGGTGTTCGCTATGAGCAGTGTGTTCTCTCTGCAAAACTCTTAGTCTTTGCCCTGCTTCAGTTTGTACTCCAAGGCCAAACTTGCCTGTTACTTCAAGTATCTCTTGATGTACTCCTTTTGCATTCAAGTCCCCTGTGATGAAAAGGACATGTTTTATTGGCATTAGTTATAGAAGGTCTTGTAGGTCTTCATAGAACTGTTCAACTTCAGCTTCTTTGGCATTAGTGATTGGGGCATAGACTTGGATTACTGTGATATTGAATGGTTTGTCTTGTAAACGAACAGAGATCATTCTGTCATTTTTGAGATTGCACCCAGGTACTGCATTTCAGACTCCTTTTTTGAATATGAAGGCTGCTCCATTTCTTCTAAAGGCTTCTTGCCCCCATTATTAGATATATAATGGTCATCTGAGTTAAATTTGCCCATTGCAATCCATTTTAGTTCACTGATTCCTAAAATGTTGATGTTCCCTCTTGCCATCTCCTGTTTGACCACTTGCAATTTGCCTTGATTCATGGACCTAACATTCCAAGTTCCTATGCAATATTGTTCTTTACAGCATTGAACTTGGCTTCCATCACCAGTCACATCCACAAATGGGTATTGTTTTTGCTTTGGCTCTGTCACTTTGTTCTTTCTGGAATTGTTTCTCAAGTCTTCTCCCATAGCATATTGGGCACCTGCCATCCTGGGGAGTTCATCTTTCAGTGTCCTGTCTTTTTGCCTTTTCATACTGTTTGTGGGGTTCTCAAAGCAAGAATACTGAAGTGGTTTGCCATTCCCTTCTCCAGTGGACTGTGTTTTGCCAGAACTCTCCACTGTGACCCAGGCGTCTTGGGTGGCCCTACACAGCATGGCTCATAGTTTCAAGTTAGAGAAAGCTGTGATCCAATGGATTAGTTTGATTAGTTTTCTGTGATTGTGGTTTTCATTCTTTTGGGCTTATGGAAGCTTCCTGATGGGAGAGACTGACTGTGGGGGAAACTTGTTCTGATGGGCAGGGCTGTACTCAGTAAATTTTTAATACAATTTTCTGTTGATGGGTGGGGCTGTGTTCCCTCCGTGTTGTTTGACCTGAGACCAAACTGCAGTATGGGTAATGAAGATAATGGTGACCTCCTTCAAAAGGTCCTGTGCATGCACTGTTTTATTCAGTGCCCCTGACCCTGCAGCAGACCACTCTCGACCCATGCCTCCACTGGAGACTCCCGGACACTCACATGTAAGTCTGGGTCAGTCTCTTGTGGGGTCACTGCTCCTTTCTCCTGGGTCCTAGTGCACACAAGGTTTTGTTTGTGCCCTCCAAGAGTCTTTCCTCAGAATGTGTATGTTCTGTAATCAAATCCCATTGGCCTCCAAAGTCAAGTACCCTGGGGGTTCTCAGTCCCTTTGCCAGATCCCCAGGTTGAGAAATCTGTTGTGGATCCTAGAACTCTAACAGTGTGAAAAGAATAGGCAAGATGGTGCATTTGAAGGACGCATGTGCATCTTCTCCTGCAAGAACTCCAAAATTGCAACCTGCCTCTGAACAATCAACAGGAGAATGTTGGAATGCCCTATAGATATCTATTAAATCAGTGTGATCTAATGTGTCATTTAAAGGTTTGTTTCCTTACTAATTTTGTATCTTGATGATCTATCCATTGGTGTGAGTGGAATTTTAAAGTCACCTACTATATTGTGTTTCTGTTGCTTTCCCCTTTTATGACTGTTAGGCTCAATTTTTCATTTTTCTGCCTCAGGTATTTTGCTACTGATTCCTTTTGGTATATTTTTCATTCCAGTTGTTGTTCATCTCTGTTCTTTAAATCTTCTAGTTCTTTGTTAAACATCTCTTGTGTCTTCTCAGTCTGTACCTCCATTCTTTTTCTGATATCTTGAATCATCTTTAGTATCATTGTTGTTCAGTCACTGAGTCATGTCCAACTCTTTATGACCTGATGGACTACAGTATGCCAGGCTCCTCTGTCCTCCAGTGCTGCTGCTGCTGCTGCTGAGTTTGTTCAGTTGTGTCCGACTCTGTGCGACCCCATAGACGGCAACCCACCAGGCTCCGCCGTCCCTGGGATTCTCCAGGCAAGAACACTTCTCCAATGCGTGAAAGTGAAGTTGCTCAGTCGTGTCCTACTCATAGCAACCCCATGGACTGCAGCCTACCAGGCTCCTCTGTCCATGGGATTTTCCAGGCAAGAGTACTGGAGTGGCTTGCCATTGCCTTCTCCACTGTCCTCCACTATCTCCCAGAGATTGTTCAAATTCATGTCCATTGAGTCGGTGATGCTATCTAGTCATTTCACTAGTATCATTACTCCAAATAATTTTTCAGGTGAGTTGCCTGTCTCCACTTCATTTTAGGTGTTCATCTTTTTCTTTCATCTGGAACATGCTTCTCTTTCTCTGGGTGTGGTCTCCTCTCCTGCAAACTAGAGGATCATAACTCCTCTTGCTTCAGGTGTCTGCCCTTGGCTGGGTCAGGTTGGTCCTGAGGCTTGTGCAGACCTCCTGGAAAGTAGCACTGGTGTCTACCCACAGATGGGTAGTTGGATCTTGTCCCTGTGGTGGGCAGGGGCTATGTCAAGCCTGTGCTTATAGGTGGCTGTGAGCTTAATTTTCTGTTGATGGGTAGAGCTGTGTTCCCTCCCTGCTATTTACCTGGAGCCAAACTATGGTGGAGGTAACAAGATAATGGTGACCTCCCTCAAAAGATTCCATGCATGTACTGCTACACTCAGTGCCCCAACCCTGCAGCAGGTCACCGCCAACCCACGCCTCCACCAGAGACTCCCAGACACCCACAGGCAAGTCTGGGGTAGTCTCCTGTGGGGTCACTGCTCCTTTCTTCTGGGTCCTGGTGCAGAAGGTTCTGTTGTGCCCTCTGAGAATCTATTTCCCAGTCTTGTGTAAGTTCTTGCAGCTCTGTGGTGGGGTTAAGGGCAACCTCTTCCAAGACGGCTTATGCCATACCCAGGTATGCTGCACCCAGAGCCTCTGTCCCTGTGGCAGACCACTGATGACCCGAATCTCCACAGGAGATGCTCAAACACAATTCTGTCTCAGTCTCTGTGGGGTCCCTGGGTCCTGATGCATGCAAGGTTTGTTTGAGCCCTCTGAACATCTCTGGCGGGAATGGGGTTTGATTCTAAATGTGAATTTGTCCTACCTACCATGTTGCTGGGGCTTCTCCTTTGCTCTTGAATGTGGGGTAGCTCCTCACAGCCGCTCCAATGCCTACTGTCTTATTGGGGTTTCTCTGACCTTGGACGTAGGGTATCTCCTCTCTGCTGCTCCAGCGCTGTGCAGCCTGCCCATCAGAACAAGGCTGTTCTCTCAGTCAGTCTCTCCCACCAGGAAGCTTCCATAAGCCTCTTATTCTTCTCCATCAGAGAGCAACAATCACAGATCTAATCACATGGACCACAGCCTTGTCTAACTCAGTGAAACTATGAAGCATGCCGTGTAGGGCCACCCAGGACAGACAAGTCATGGTGGAGAGTTGTGACAGACTGTGGTCCACTGGAGAAGGGAATGGCAAACCACTTCAGTATTCTTGCCTTGAGAACCCATGAACAGTATGAAAAGGCAAAATGATAGGACACTGACACGAAAGAGGAACTCCCCAGGTCAATAGAGGCTCAATATGCTACTGGAGATCAGTGGAGAAATAACTCCAGAAAGAATGAAGGGATGGAGCCAAAGCAAAAACAATGACCAGTTGTGGGTGTGACTGGTGAGGAAGCAAGGTCCAATGCTATAAAGAGCAATATTGCATAGGAACCTGGAATGTTAGGTCCATGAATCAAGATAAATTGGAAGTGGTCAAACAGAAGATGGCAAGAGTGAATGTCGATATTTTAGGAATCCGCAAATTAAAATGGACTGAAATAGGGGAATTTAACTCAGATGACCTTTATATCTACTACTGTGGGCAAGAATCCCTTAGAAGAAATGGAGTAGCCATCATAGTCAACGAGAGTCCAAAAAGCAGTCTTTGGATGCAATCTCAAAAACGAGAGAATGATCTCTGTTCGGTTCCAAGGAAAATCATTCAATATCAGGGTAATCCAAGTCTGTGCCCCAACCAGTAATGCTGAAGAAGCTGAACTTGAATGGTTCTATGAAGACCTACAAGACCCACTAGAACTAACACCCAAGAAAGATGTCCCTTTCTCTATAGGGGACTGGAATGCAAAAGTTCAGGAGTCAAGAAACACCTGGAGTAACAGACAAATTTGGCCTTGGAGTACAGAATGAAGCAAGGCAAAGGATAATAGAGTTCTGCCAAGAGAACACACAGGTAATAGCAAACACCATCTTCCAACAACACATTGGAAGCTTCTTTTAATTTCATGGCTGCAGTCACCATCTGCAGTGATTTTGGAGCCCACTCTAAAATAAAGTCTCTCACTGTTTCCAATGTTTCCCCATCTATTTGCCATGAAGTGATGGGACTGGATGCCATGATCGTAGTTTTCTGAATGTTGAGTTTTAAGCCAACCTTTTCACTTTCCTCTTTCACTTTCCTCAAGAGGCTCTTTAGTTCTTCACTTTCTGCCATAAGGGTGGTGTCATCTGCACATCTGAGGTTATTGATATTTCTCCCAGCAATCTTGATTCCATCTTGTGCTTCATCCAGCCCAGGGTTTCTCATGATTTACTCTGTATATAAGGATTTTGTAAGATCATGAGGTCATTTGGAGAATACTGGTTGGCTGAGTTATGTAGATTTTCCAAATGTTAATGAATTTCATTAAACAACATGTAAAAACCACAGCTTCTGATATCACTACCAATCTTTTCATAAAAGATTTAAGTCTTGGGAAACTGTTCACATTCATAGTAACAGATACTAGTTTTCCAAAATTCTAATGTTCATTTGAAATCTTAAATTTCAGCATTGGAAACAAATATTTTCAATTGCATGTCTTGTAGAGACAGACTGACTTCATCCATTTTGAGAAAATGTCTGCCAAAGAAATAAGTCCAAACAACCCTAATTTGCCTGTCAGTTGTTCTTTTAAGTAAAAACGTTTCATAGGAAAAGAAAGAGTATAGTTGAGCTCACAACCCAAGAAACCATATAAGTGCTTTTCCTTGAGAAAACTGTCACACTTTGGTACAGAGGAGTACTTCATTTATATTCCTAATTATGAAATATAGGACTATTCATAATTTCTGTTTCACCAGAATACTAAAAACACATGTATCCAAGCATCAGTGTTTAATAAAATTAATGCGCTGTGCTGCGCTTAGTTGCTCAGTCGTGTCTGACTCTTTGCAACCCCATGGACTGTAGTCCGCCAGGCTCCTCTGACCATGGGGATTCTCCAGGCAAGAATACTGGAGTGGACTGCCATGCCCTCCTCCAGAGGATCTTCCCAACCCAGGGATTGAACCAAGGTTTCCCGCATTGCAGGCGGATTCTTAACCATCTGAGCCACCAGAGAAGCCCCTAAATTTTTACTAACCCATCAGGGATATTTAACAAAACTATTTTTTTTCTCCCACATGATAGTGAAGGAATTGTGACTATTAAGTACAGTCTGGTGTTTCTGCTAATGTGCCAGTAGTTTTATCCATTAGTGCTTTTTCAAACCATCAATGTAAATGTCAACATAGTCAACCAGGAAAATTATATTTTCAGTGTTATTATGAAAATAGTTTTGTTTTCTCATCTTGCTGAAAGGGTCTCTTCCATTATCACTATTGCTAAGGTTTTGTGGACCATATTTAGAAAACAAGTTATATACCAACCTGCTAAATGTAGATTCATATTAGCTGACATAATTCAGCAATTAAATCTGATTCTTTTGGTGTAACATCTTGGCAAAAATAAAGTGTACATCCATATTAAAAGGGAGACATCAAACTTTAAAAATTATAAATAAATTATAACTTTCAAGCTTATAATTTGTTTTTGGGAGAATTTTAAAACTCAGACTGGCACAACTGGTAAAAAACCTCAGAAATTATAGAGCTCAATATAACCTCCAGTAGAAGAATATTTAGAACAATAAATATTCTGGTTTCTGTTTGATGGATTACTTTGTAGGAACTGAGAAGGCTGTGGATAGAGCCACGTGGTAAGGCAATTTCCCAAATCACATAAGATAAAGAATGCAAGGAAATTCTTAATTCTTAGCTACCATAAATAGATTTGAAAGTTAAAATAATAAAAAAATAAAAACAATTATATAAAGAAAAATTTTCCATCAACCAAAGCAGGATCCTACATGACCCACCTCCTAGAATATTGGAAATAAAAGAACGAATAAACAAATGGGACCTAATTAAAATTAAAAGCTTCTGCACTGCAAAGGAAACTATAAGCAAGGTGAAAAGACAGCCTTCAGAATGGGAGAAAATAATAGCCAATGAAGCAACGGACAAACAATTAATCTCAAAAATATACAAGCAACTCCTGCAGCTCCATTCTAGGAAAATAAACAACCCAATCAAAAAGTGGGCCAAAGAATTGAACAGACGTTTCTCCAAAGAAGACATAAAAATGGCTAACAAACACATGAAAAGATGCTCAACATCACTCATTATCAGAGAAATGCAAATCAAAACCACAATGAGATATCACTTTACACCACTCAGAATGGCTGCAATCCCAAAATCCACAAGTAATAAATGCTGGAGAGGATGTGGAGAAAAGGGAACTCTCTTACACTGTTGGTGGGATTGCAAACTAGTACAGCCTCTATGGAAAACAGTGTGGAGGTTCCTTAAAAAACTGCAAATAGTCCTGCCATATGACCCAGCAATCCCACTGTTGGGCATATATACCGAGGAAACCAGAATTGAAAGAGACACGTGTACCCCAATGTTCATCGCTGCATTGTTTACAATAGCCAGGACATGGAAGCAACCTAGATGCCCATCAACTGATGAATGGATAAGAAAGCTGTGGTACATATACACAATGGAATATTACTCAGCATTAAGGAAAAATTCATTTGAAGCAGTTCTACTCAGATGGACGAAACTGGAGCCCATTATCCAGAGTGAAGTAAGCCAGAAGCAAAAACAACAATACAGTATATTAACGCATATATATGGAATTTAGAAAGACGGTAACGAGAACCCAGCATGCGAGACAGCAAAAGGAACGCAGATGTATAGAATAGACTCAGGGCCTCTGTGGATGAGGGCAAGGGTGGGATGATATGGGAGAATGGCATTGAAACATGTTAATTATCATATGTCTAAGCAATAGCCGGCCCAGGATTGATGCTTGGGACTGGTGCAACGAGATTTCCCTGGGGGAGGGAGGAGGGAGGGGGGTTCTGGAGGGGGAGCATATGTACACCCATGGTGATATCATGTCATTGTTTGGCAAAACTAATAAAAAAAATGTTTAATAAAAAAAAAGAAAAATTTTCAAATGAAGCAGTTACCACATATAGTATTGGTTTGAAGTCATCACTGTTAATTTACTTAGACTCTACAGAGCTAAGGAAAGGGTAGGTTAATCCAGACTCAACAATTTACTAGCTGTGTAACCTTGAGCAAGTGAACCTCTCAGGCCTGTTTTCACATGTGCAAAATGAAAGCAACGGTTCATACTTCACAGTCTTGTTGTATTACATGAACTAATTACAAGCTATTACATGTGCTGAACAGTACCTGGCACATAGTAGATTCTTAAAAATGCTATTTCTACCTTTAAAGCATTGTTACAGCAGAGAAATTCCATTACTAGTCTAACAAGTTAGTCTTCATTATACACTCTAAAAGAATCATTAAAATAACAAGAGTTACCTAGAGTTAATAAACCAACAAAGGTGACAAGATGTAATAATAGCGATAATAATACTCTGTTCATCTAAAAGAAGGCAAAAAAAAAAGAGGAAGAGGGAACAATGAACTAATGGCTTAAATAGAAAACAATAGAAAAATAAAAGATTTAAACTTTGTCATACAAAAAAATCACCTTAAATGTAAATGATCTAAATAAATATACTAATTAAAAAGGAGAGACTGGCAGATTGGATGAAAAGGCAAGACCTTCACTGTTTAATCCTAGAAGAAACTTGCTTAAAATATACAGAACAAATGGAGTTAAATGTAAAAAAAATAAAATAAAAGGCTGAAATGAGAAGTACCAGGATAACATTAATTAAAAGAAAGTAAGAGTGACTATGTTAATATCAGATGAAGTAGATTTCAGAGCACAGAGCAAAGTTAGTGACAAAGAAAAAGAAAGTCATTTCACAAAGATAAAGGAATAAGTTCATCAGGAAGACATGAAAATCCTAAACTTTTATGAAACCAATAATGGATTTTTAAGATTGATGAGTAAAAACTGATAAAACTGCAAAGAAAAATAAATAAATCCATGATTAGAGTTAGGGATTTCACTATCCCCCTCTCAATAATTGACTAAAAAGATAGACAAAAGGTGGATAACAGGTACATACTAGAGTTAAACAGCACAACTGAACTTAAATGACATTTATAGAACATTCCACTCAATGACAGAATATACATTCTTTTTAAGTGCATGTACAAAGAACACTTATCAAGAGACACCCCATTCTGCACCCTAGAACAAATCTCAACATGCTTAAAAGAATGCAGTCTATATACAGCAGGATCTCTGACAGTGGCATTAAATTTGAAATCAATACCAGAAAGATCTGTAGAAAATAAAAAAATGTTTAGAAACTAAATAATAGTCTTCTGCTAAAGCTGTAATCCTGGAGAAAGAAATACCAACCCACTCTAGTATTCTTGCCTGGAGAATTCCATGCACAGGGAAGCCTGGCAGGCTACAGTCCATGGGGTCACAAAGAGTCAGACATGACTGAGCAACAAACACACAAAGCCATAATTAGAGGAGAATTCATGCACTACATGCCTGTAATAAAAAAAAAGAACAGTCACAAATTAGTGACCTCAGCTTTCACTTAAGTAACTGGAAAATAAAGAGCAAATGAAATTCAAAGTAAGCAGAAGAAAAATAATACAGGATCAAGTGAAAATCAATAACTCTGAAAATGCAGAAGCAATTAAAAATCAATAAAATAAAAATTGATTTTTTTGAGAACAATAAAATTAATAAACTTCTAGTCAGACTAATCAGAAAAATAAGAAAAGAAACAAATCAGTGCTATGTCAATAAATTTGGCCACTTGGAGGAAGTACATAAATTCTTTGAAAATACATATGTTAGTAGATACACATATATATTCTAACTCTGTCAGTAGAGAGAGCTAGAAGCAAGGATACTTCAGTAACAATGAGCACAGTGAGCTATTAGATCTTGGTTTCTAACACCATTCCCCAATACAAGGGACCAAGGCTTAGAGAAATGGCTGACTCTAGGATTGGGGCAGGAAATACACAGAGGAGCCTGGAGAATTTTGTAGTACCAGAAAATGAAGAAGTGCTCAAACAAAAACACAACATCTGAGGTATGTCATAGAAAAAAGGGGCCAACTGAAACAGCTCACCTAGATGAGGTAGTGTTTTATCACATCTCACCTCTCTCCTTCCTTCTTCCCATGCTGTAGTCTTCAGAAGGAAGTCACTATGCGTAGCCCCAGTTTATGGAATGGGAAGTTATGCTCCACCTCCTTGAGAGAGGGGTATCTATATAAATTACAAATGTATAACACATATAAAGGTATATCGGAATTCTCCTTTGCTATTTGTGCATGCATGCTAAATCACTTCAGTTGTGTCCAATTCTTTGCGACCCGAGGGACTGTAGCCCAGCAGGCTCCACTGTCCATGGGATCTTCCAGGCAAGAATACTGGGATGGGTTGCCATTTCCTTCTCCAGGGGATCTTCCCGACCCAAGGATCAAACCCACAACTCCCGCATCTCTTGCATGGGCAAGCGGGTTCTTTACCACTAGCGCCACCTGGGAAGCCTTGCTATTTACTCATTTATTTTTTTTGTGTGTGTGTGTTGACATAATAGTATTTTATTTTATTTTATTTTATTATTGTTTTTGCCATACATTGTCATGATATCACCATGGGTTTACATATGCTTCCCCTCCGGGTCCCCCCTCCCTCCTCCCTCCCCCCCGGGAAATCTCACTGCACCAGTCCCGAGCATCAATCCTGGGCTGGCGATTGATTAGACACATGACAATTAACATGCTTCAATGCCCTTCTCCCATATCATCCCACCCTTACCCTCATCCACAAAGTCCACAAGTCTATTCTATACATCTGTGTTCCTTTTGTTGTCTCCCATGTTGGGTTCTCATTACTGTCTTTCTAAATTCCATATATATTTACTCATTTATTTTTGTCAGTATGAATTCATGAATAGTTATACTCTTTGTTACAATCCAAAGCTACTTAATTTTGTTGCTCAAATAGTTTCAGCTTTAGCTACTGAGAGCACTTTCTTACTTTCTGGATGCAGTAAGACATTTCCAGACTCATCTTGTGCTGTGCCTATGCCAGCAGGAGGCTCAGTCATTTTGACAAGGAGCTCTGCTTCCTTTATTGGAGAACAGTATTTAGAAGCAAGATCTGAGCACATTCATTTCTATTGGTATGTCTTTATACATAGGCATTCTAAGTGAATAGAGCTAAGATACAGATAGATATGTAATAGAAATGGGTTCACAGTGATGCTTCCAATTCTAATCCATCACAGTAGGGTACATTCTACTCTTCCCCTTTCCATACTTATAACTCCCTTCCCCAATAGTGGGAAACCTGGCTCCCATTATCTTCAATATATTTACTCATTTGTTCAAGCCTAAAATGCACAAAAGATTATTTCAATGGAATATGACAATGTGGCACTTGATGCAAAGGTCAATCTCTGTAACAGAGGCAGTGGAGGAAAAAAGTTAAGCATAGCTCTGGGGTTAGACCTTGAATCTATCACTTCCAAAGTGTCTTCCTTTGGTCAAGCTACATCACTATTCAAGCCTCAATTTCTTCATCTATAAAATGATATTATCTGCCTTACTGGGCTGTGTAAAGACTAAATGGGTGGCTATAGTAGATATTCAGTAAATGGGGGCTAAATGCTGTTTTGGTACACTTAGGGAACCCTCTTTAAATATAGTGAAAACCTTAAGGCCTCACTGCGCCTAGAACACTTTCTAGACTATTATCAAAGGAAATTAAAAGAGGGATAAAAATGAGGCTCACTTTCCATGGCACAGCTTCTTGTGCTGTTTAAAAATTTTGCCATGGATCTGAGTTACTTTTATATTTAGAAAGACAAATTTCATCTTAAAAGGTGATATGGTTAATTAAAAGTTTCACTTAATACCTCCAAAAAAATTTTGAAGATGATGTCTCTGAAGCTGGTTTTCCTGAGAATACAGTGCCATATCCTATTGTTTTATGGCATCAGAAAGAAACTGTGACCTGCTAGTAATGTTCCTGTCATTATGTTCTCTCTCTATTTGTTCACTCAACAGATGCCTACTGAGCACCTACCTTGTTCCAAACACTACTGGAGGCATCAGGGATACAGCAGTCAACAAAGCCAATAAAAAATCCTGGTCCTCATGGAACTCACATTTTTAGTGTGGGAATGTTTCACATATCTATTGCTGCTTAATAAACTACTCCAAAACACAAGTGTCCTCAAACAAACTCTTCTATTTCCTCAAAATTCTATGATTTAGGAATCCAGGGCCTGGCTTGACAACTCTGTTCCATGTAGTATCAGATGGGTCATTCACTCGACTCCACTCATCTTAAGGATACTGGAATAGAAAGCTCAAGAAGCCTCTGCTCAGTGTGGAGTAAGACTTTACTATGTCTGGAGCCATGGGGTACTCGCCCATATATGGCCTCTCTCCACATGGCTAGCCCAGCCATCCTTCCAGCGTGGTGGTCTTAAGGTAGTTGGTTTTCTCACATGGTTATTGGCCTCCAAGAGGAAGTATTCCAAACATGGAAGACAGAAGCCCAGATTCAAGTGGAGTGGAAACAGACTCCATTTCTTGAAGGCGGGGGTGGGGAGCAGCCATGCTACATCAGAAAAGAGAATGTGGGATGGAAGTTAATGTGGTTATATTTGGAAGCCATGAGTTTGAGAACAGAGTAACAATTTTAAGTAGGGTGGCTAGGGAAGGACTCATTAAAAAGTTTACATTTAAATTAAGACACAAAGGAAGGGAAGCTAACTGGGGCAAGAACATTTCAGGCAGAAGAAACAGCAAGCGCAAAGGCTCCGGAGGCAGAAACATGCCTGGCACGTTCAAGATCGCTAAAAGGCCAGAACGTCTAAGGCAAAGAGAGTGAGGCCTCTCAAGAGGAGCAGGAGATAGAGCTACAGAGGTAAGGGGCCAGTAGAATGTGTAGAGACTTATTGGTCGTTTGGCTTTCACTCTGAATTGAATGGGGGGCCTTGGATGACTTCTGAGTGTGGAAGAGATATAATCTGACTGGTGTCTTCCCAGGATCCCTGTCTGCTATACTAAGTGTAGACAACAGGAAGCTAAAGAGAAGTGGGGAGGACAGTTGGAAGACAATCGCCACAATTCAAGTAATGGATGACGGTGGTCTGAATTAGGCTGGAAGCAACAGAGATGTGGTAACTTGTTGGATTCTGGACATAGATAAATATTATAACTGTTAATGGCTATGTCTGGGTAACGAGAATCTTCAAAAGTGATGCTAGGATATGAGAGGAGGGAGTAATACGTATCTTTTGTTTGTTTTAAAGTTTTAATACCCTTCTATATCATGTGTGTGTATATATATATATATATATATATATATATATATATATGTATATATATATGTATATATAAACACATATAAAGCTGTGTCCTGTATTTCTTATATGATTTAAAAGTTACATAAAATTTGTATAATTGGTAAAATGAATCAAGTCACCACAAGTCTCATCAGGAAAGCCCATGTTGGATCAAGTTATTGACAATGTCCTTCTGAACTCTGATAATGATTTCTGTGACTGGGAATCAACTGGTAATTCTTACCTTCACTTCCCCTTTAGGCTTCTGTGAAATGTGGAGTGTGTAAACAGTCTCTAATTCACTTGTCACATCTTGAAAACAGTACCAAGAGCTCTCAGTGCTTTCCTACCTCACAGGAAATTTGAGGTTGGATTAGATAAGGTGTTCAAATACTTTGAAGTACCACAAAGACAGGTGCTCATGTAGGTAGAATATTACGAGTCCTGGAATATTAAAAGACATAGTAAAAATAAGCTGTTTCTGCGTTTTGATCACATAAGGCATTTTGATACTCTTGAACTATTACTCTTCATTTAGTCTGCTGTTAAAATGTTTCTCCCTAAACAGTATTCATTTTAGCATTTTTGTTCATGCCTTCTGTCAAACAAGATTTCCTCAGTCTTTGATTTTTATCAAGATTTACTTGACTTTATTCTTCAAAGCATTTAATTCAAAGTTCACTCTATCAGTGGGTGGATTAGTTGAGTAACTAAAATACCACTACTGAATACCATAATAATTTGTTTTAATATTTTTCTTCACAGGAGACATTCTTACCAAAGACATGTACTAATGAACAATGAAGTGACTGTCTAAGCAGCAGACATCTTTAAAAGAAAGTTACTGGTAAATTCTGAATGGAAAATAATAAAAACCAACAGCTCTACAAAGCGTTCATTCAATGCCTCTCAAGAATTCTTCTAAATCCATTATTGTGTGTTAGGTACTGTATCAGGTGCTAAGGACACAAGACAACACATGTCTTTTCCCTCATGAAGCTTATATTCTGCCAGAGAAATGTTACATCATATTTTAAATTTTGTGCAACTGTTCTAATGTTGTATTTGAGATAATATGGGAAGAGGAATTTGGAGATTGATGGCCGTATTTGTTTCTGGAGATTATGCAGTTGATTATTGTAATTTTGAAAAAAAAATTGCCTTTACTCTCACAAAGGTGAAGAGGAACCCAGAAAGTCATTGCCAGTCAGAATCATGGAGGGTAGTCAGAGGAAAAGGTTGCAAGTTTCAGAAAAGACGAGCCAACTGAATATGTAAGACAAGTTGAAATTAGGCCAATAGTTCAGGCATTTTGAAATTAAAATGTCATCCAATTTAAAAAAAAGGCAATCTTTCTTAGAACTGGAACTTATAAGAAATCAGGCTGAATGTCCTAAACACAAACAATCTAAAAATTAAAAAATAAACAAAAGTATGGCAAAATAGAGGCTGGAATAGATGGATATTACGGGTTGGGGGAGTGATTCTGCCTTGGGAAGGAGGTTGAAATAGATTGCCTCTGAGGTTCCTTTCTAGCCTAAGGAACTTAAAATAAGTACAGCAATTGTGAAGTTACATATTCTCGAGAGAAAGATTTCTCAACAACCAAATACACCCAAGATGCTAATATTCTATTTATATTTTATAATTATTTAACAACGTTCTTGAATCAGAGCCGAGTAAAGAAAATAGGCCTTGTTAATTACTGAAGAGAGAATGAAAGTATGGCTTTTACCAGATATTCTCTTGCCTCATTAGAAATATTACCATTCACTGGCCAAACACCTGCCAAATCTAAAAGGTAAACCACTGGTCAACAGTCAGTCCGGGACCCCTATGACCCCACTCCCAAGTCCCCAGAAACCTTGCTAAAATCTTTCCCATTGCTCTTGCCTCTGTGTTCTAATTAATTTGCCACCAACACATCTTGACTTTCATCAAGAGGCTTTTTAATTCTTCATTTTCTGCCATAATGGTGGTGTCATCTGCATATATGAGCTTATTGATATTTCTTCTCGCAATCTTGATTCCAGCTTGTGCTTCATCTAGCCCAGCATTTCTCATGATATACTCTGTATATAAGTTAAATAAGCATGTTGACAATATATAGCTTTGACATATTCCTTTCCCGATTTAGAACCAGTCTGTTGTTCCATATCTGGTTCTAACTGTTGCTTCTTGAACTGCATACAGAGTTCTCAGGAGGCAGGTCAGGTGGTGTGGCATTCCCATCTCTTTCAGAATTTTCCACAGTTTGTTGTGATCCACACAGTCAAAGGCTTTGGCATACTCAATAAAGCAGAAGTAGATGCTTTTCTGGAACTCTCTTGATTATTGAATGATCCAGTTAATGTTGGCAATTTGATCTCTGGTTCCTCTGCTTTTTCTAAATGCAGTTTGAACATCTGGAAGTTCTTGATTCATGTACTGTTGAAGCCTGGCTTGGAGAATTTTGAGCATTACTTTGCTAGCATGTGAGGTGAGTGCAATTAATTGTGCGGTAGTTTGAATATTCTTTGGTGTTGCCTTTCTTTGGGATTGTAATGAAAACTGACCTTTTCCTGTGGCCACTACTGAGTTTTCCAAAAATTTGCTGACATTGAGTGTAGCACTTTCACAGCATCATCTTTCAGGATTTGAAATCACTCAACTGCAAACCTATCACCTCCACTAGCTTTGTTCAGAGTGATGCTTCCTAAGGCCCACTTGACTTTGCATTCCAGGATGTCTGGCTCTAGGTGAGTGATCACACCATTGTGGTTATCTGGGTCATGAAGATCATTTTTGTACAGTTCTTCTGTGTATTCTTACCACCTCTTCTTAATATTTTCTGCTTCTGTTAGGTCCATACCATTTCTTTCCTTTATTGAGCCCATCTTTGGATGAAATGTTCCCTTGGTATCTCTAATTTTTTGAAGAGATCTCTAGTCTTTCCCATTCTGTTGTTTTCCTTTATTTCTTTGCACTGATCACTGAGGAAGGCTTTCTTATCTCTCCTTGCTATTTGGAACTCTGCATTCAAATGAGTGTACCTTTCCTTTTCTCCTTTACCTTTTGCATCTTTTCTTTTCTCAGCTGTTTGTAAGGCCTCCTCAGACGACCATTTTGCTGTTTTGCATTTCTTTTTCTTGGGGATGGTTTTGATCACTGCCTTCTGTACAGTGTCACAAACCTCCATCCATAGTTCTTCAGGCACTCTCTCTGTCAGATCTAATTCCTTGTATCTTTTTGTCACTTCCACTGTATAATCATATGGGATTTGATTTAGGTCATACCTGAATGGTCTCGTGGTTTTCCCCACTTTCTTCAATTTAAGTCTGAATTTGGCAATAAGGAGTTCATGATCTGAGCCACAGTCAGCGCCTGATCTTTTTTTTTTCTGACTGTATAAAGCTTCTCCATCTTTGTTGCAAAGAATATAATCAGTTTGATATCAGTATTGACCATCTGGTGATGTCCATGTGCAGAGTCTTCTCTTGTGTTATTGGAAGAGGGTGTTTCCTATAACCAGTGCATTTTCTTTGCAAAACTCTGTTAGCCTTTGCCCTGCTTTGTTTTGTACTCCAAGGCCAAATTAAGTTAGCGAGTTACACCAAATCATAGTGTTAGGGAGTGTCTTAGTGTCATTCTTTTACATATATCTGTCCAGTTTTCACAGCACCACTTATTGAAGAGACTGTTTACTCCACTGTATATTCTTCCATCCTTTGTCATAGGTTAGATGACCATAGGTGCATGAGTTTCTCTCTTGGCTTTCTACCCTGTTACAGTGATTTTTATTTCTGATTTTGTACCAGTAGCATACTCTCTCAATAACTATAGCTTTTTAGTATAGTCTGTAGTCAGGGACCCTGGTTACTCCAGCTCCATTTTTCTTTCTCAAGATTGCTCTCTCTATGCAAGATCTTTTGTGTTGCCTATAAATTGCAAATTTTTTAAATCTAATTCTGTGAAAAATGGCCTTGGTAATTTGATAGGGATTGCACTGAGTGTGCAGATTGCCTTGGGTAGTATTGTCATTTTCACAATATTGATTGTTCCAATCCAAGAACATGGTCTATCCATTCATAATTTTGAGTTATCTCTGATGTCTTTCATCACTATCTTATAGTTTTCTGCATACAGATCTTTTGCCTCCTTACATAGGTTTATTCCTAGGTATTTTATTTTTTCACTGCAGTGATATGTGCGATTCATTCTTTAATTTCTCTTTCTGATCTTTCATTGTTAGTGTGTGTGAATGCAAGAGATTTCCTCATATTAATATTTTTAAATCTATCTTGAAGCCTTTTAAAATTTATTTTTAGTTGAAGGATAATTGCTTTACAGCATTGTTGGTTTCTGCTGTACATCAGTATGAGTCAGCCATATGTATACATACGTCCCCTCCCTCACGTGCCTCCCGCCCTCCTCCCACACCGTCCCAATCCTCTAGGTTGTCACAGAGCTCTAGTTTGAGTAGCCTAAGTCATACAGAAAATTCCCATGGGCTACATGTTTTACATATGGTAATGTATAATGCATAGTTGTGAAGTTTCCATGCTACTTTCTCCATTCATCCCACCCTCTCCTTATTACCCCCACCTCCATTTTCATAAGTCTGTTCTCTATGTCTCTGTCGCCATTGCTGCCCTGCAAATGGGTTTATCTGTATCGTCTTTCTAGATTCCATATATATAGGTTAATATACGATACTTTTCTCTTTCTGACTTACTTTACTCTGTACAATAGACTCTAGGTTCATGCACCGCGTTAGCATTGACTCAAATGTGTTCCTTTTTATGGAGTAATAAAAGGAATAATATTCATATGTACCACAACTTCTTTATCCATTCATCTGTCAGTAGATGTCTAGGTTGCTTCCATGTTCTAGCTATTGTATATAGTGCTGCAATGTATCCTGGGATACATGTCTTTTTCAATTTTGGTTTCCTCGGGGTATATGCCTAGGAGTGCAATTGTTGGGTCATATGTGGTTTTATTCTTACTTTTTTAAGGAATCTTCATACTGTCTTCCATAGTGACTGTATCAATTTACATTCTCACCAACAGTGAAAGAGGGTTCCCTTTTCTCCACACTGTCTCTAGCATTTATTGTTTGTAGATTTTTTGATGATAGTCACTCTAACTGGTGTGAGGTAATATCTCATTGTAGTTTTGATTTACATTTCTCTATGATGAGAGATGTTGAACACCTTTTCATGTGTTTATTAGCTATCTGCATGTCTTCTTTCTTTCTTCCTAGGTGGTGCAATGGTGAAGCATCATCCTGCAGTGCAGGTGACTTGGGAGATGTGGGTTTCAGCCCTGTGTTGGGGAGATCCCCTGGAGAAGGAAATGGCAACCCACTCCAGTATTCTTGCCTGGAAAATTCATGGATGGAGGAGCCTAGCAGGCTATAGTCAATGGAATCACAAAGAGTCGAACACAACTGAGCATGAGCACACACACATCTTCTTTTGAGAAATGTCAGCTTAGGTCTTTTGCCCACTTTTTGGTTGGGTTGTTTGTTTTTCTGGTATTGAGTTGCATGAGCTGCTTATACGTTTTGAAAATTAATCCTCTGTCATTTGTTTCATTTGCTATTATTTTCTCCCATTCTGAGGTTTGTCTTCTCACCTTGTTTATAGTTTCCTTTGCTGTGCAGAATCTTTTAAGTTTAATTAGGTCCCACTTGTTTATTTTTTTTAATTTCCATTACTCTGAGAGGTGGGTCATAAAGGATCTTGCTGTGATTTATGTCATAGAGTGGTCTGCCTATGTTTTCCTCTAAGTTTTATGGTATCTTTCTTTAGATTTAGTTATTTTAATCCATTTTAAGTTTATCTTTTTGTGTGGTGTTAGGAAATATTCTAATTTCATTCTTTTATACAGAGCTGTCCAGTTTTCCCAGCACCACTTACTAAAGAGACTGTCTTTTCCTCACTGTATATTCTTGCCTCCTTTGTCAAGAATATACACATATATTCTTGCGTGGATTTATCTCTGGGCTTTCTATCCTGTTCTACTGATCTATATTTCCTTTTTTGTGCCAGTACCATACTATCTTGATGACTGTAGCTTGGTAGTATAATCTTAAATCAGGACACTTGATTCCTCCAGATCCTTTCTTCTTTCTTAAGATTGCTTTGGCTTTTGGGGGTCTTTTGGGGGTCTTTTGTGTTTCCAACCAAATTGTGAAAATTTTTGTTCTAGTTCTATAAAAAATGCAATTGATAATTTGGTAGGGATTGCATTGAATGTGTGTAGATTGAATTTGGTAATATAGTCATTTTCACAGTATTGATTCTTCCAATCAAAGAACATGGAATATCTCTTCATCTGTTATGTTGTCTTGATTTCTTTAATCAGTTTCTTATAGTTTTCTGTATACAACTCTTTTGTCTCCTTAAGTTCATTTATTCCTAGGCATTTTTTTTTTTGTTGCAGTGGAAAATATGATTGATTCCTTAATTTCTTTCTGATTTTTCATTGTTAGTGTATAGAAATACAAGTGATGTCTGTGTATTGATTTTGTATCCTGCAACTTTACTAAATTCACTGTTTAGCTCTCATAATTTTCTGATAGTATATTTAGGGTTTTCTATGTATAGTATCATGTCATCTGCAGACAGTTTTGCTTCTTCTTTTCCAACCTGGATTCCTTTTATTTCTTTTTCTTCTCTGACTGCCATAATTGCTGCTGCTGCAAAGTTGCTTTAGTCATGTCCAACTCTGTGCAGCCTCATAAACAGCAGCCCAGCAGGCTCCTCCAGCCACAGGATTCTCCAGGCAATACTGGAGTGGGTTGCCGTTTCCTTCTCCAGATTGCCATAACTAAGACTTCCAAAACTGTGTTGAATAATAGTGGTGAGAGTGGGCATCCTTGTCTTGGTCCTGATCTTAGAAGTAATGCTTTCAGTTTTTCACAGTTGAGAATAATGTTTGCTGTGGGTTTATCATGTATGGCCTTTATTATGTTGAGGTAGGTTCCTTCTATGCACATATTTTGAAGAGCTTTTTTTTAAATCATAAATGGGTGCTGAATTTTGTCCTAAGCTTTTCCTGCATCTGTTGAGGTTATCATATGGTTTTTATCTTTCGGTTTTTTAATATGGTGTATCATATTGGTTGATTTGTGTATATTGAAGAATCCTTGTATCCCTGGGATAAATCTGGCTTTATCATGGTTGTGTGTTAATTTTGTGTCTTGCAACTTTACTAATTCTATTGATCAGCTCTGGTAGTTTTCTGGTGGCACCTTTAGAATTTTCTCTTTTTTTTAAATTTATTTTTTCTTTACATTATCATGTTGGTTTTGCCATACATTGACATGAATCTGCCATGGGTATACATGTGTTCCCCTTCTAGAACCCCCCTCCCACCTCCCTCCCGATTCCATCCCTCTGGGTCATCCCGGTGTACCAGCCTGTATCAAGCATCAAACCTGGGCTGGCGTTTGATTTCACATATAATTTGCATGTTTCAATGCTGTTCTCCCATATCATCCCACCCTTGCCCTCTCCTATAGAGTCCAAAAGACTGTTCTATACATCTGCATCCCTTTTGCTATCTCGCATACAGGGTTATCGTTACCCTCTTTCTAAATTCCATATATATGTGTTAGTATACTGTATTGTTGTTTTTCCTTCTGGCTTACTTCACTCTGGATAACAGGCTCCAGTTTTGTCCACCTCAGTAGAACTGATTCAAATGTATTCTTTTTAATGGCTGAGTAATATTCCATTGTGTATATGTACCACAGCTTTCTTATCCATTCATCAGTTGATGGACATCTAGGTTGCTTCCATGTCCTGGCTATTGTAAACAATGCGGCGATGAACATTGGGGTACACATGTCTCTTTCAGTTCTGGTTTCCTCAGTGTGTATGCCCAGCAGTGGGATTACTGGGTCGTATGGCAGTTCTGTTTCCAGTTTTTTAAGGAATCTCCACACTGTTCTCCATAGTGGCTGTACTAGTTTGCATTCCCACCAACAGTGTAAGAAGGTTCCCTTTTCTCCACATCCTCTACAGCATTTATTGCTTGTAGAATTTTCTATGTGTAGTATCATGTCATCTGCAAACAGTAACGGTTTTACTTCTTCTTTTCTAGTTTGGATCCTTTTTATTTTTATTTTTTCCTTGCTGCTGTGTCTAGGACCTCCAAAACTATCTTGACTAATAGTGACAAGAGTGGACATCTGTGTTTTGTTCCTGATCTTAGAGGAAATGCTTTTAGTTTCTCATCATTGAGAATAATGTTTGCTGTGTATGTTTGTCATATATAGTCTTTACTGTGTTGAAATATGTTCTCTCTATGCCCCCTTTCTGGAGAGTTTTTACCATAAATGAGTGTTGAATTTTATCAAAAACTTTTTCTCCATCTATTGAGATAATCATATGGTTTTTATTCTTCAGTTTGTTAATATGGTCTATCACATTGATTGATTTGTGTATATTGATGAGTCATTGTTTCCCTGGGATAAATCCCACTTGATTATGGTATATGATCCTTTTAATGTATTGTTGGATTTGGTTTGCTAGTATTTTGTTGAGGATTTTTACATCAATGTTCATCAATGATATTGGCCTATAATTGTGATATCTTTGTCTGATTTTGGTATCATGATGATGGTGGCCCCATAGACAAGCTTGGGAGTGTTCCTGTCCCTGCCACTTTTTGGAAGAGCTTGAGAAGGATAGATGTTAGCTCTTCTCTAAATATTTGATAAAACTGGCCTGTGAAGCCATTTGGTTCTAGACTTTTGTTTGTTGAAAGATTTTTAATGATAATTTTCTTTACTTGTGATTGATCTGTTCATAGTTTCTATTTCTTCCTGGTTTAGTCTTAGAAGATTTTACTTTTCTAAGAATTTGGCCATTTCTTCCAGGTTGTCCATTTTATTGGCATATAGTTGGTTGTAGTGGTCTCTTCTGATCCTTTGTATTTCTGCAATGTCAGGTATAACTTCTCCTTTTTCAGTTGTAATTTTATTGACTTGAGTCCTATCCCTTTTATCTTGATTATGACTATATCTGAATTTTGTTTATCTTATCAAATACGTAGATTTTAATTTTACTGATTTTTTTCTATTATTTTCTTCGTTTCTGTTTTATTTATTTCTGTTCTTTTCTTTATGATTTTGTTCCTCTACTAACTTTGGGATTTTTTTTTCTTTTATTGTGTTGGTTTTGCCATACAATGACATGAAACCGCCATGGGTTTACATGTAAAAATATGAAACGCTTCACGAATTTGCGTGTCATCCTTGCGCAGGGGCCATGCTAATCTTCTCTGTATCGTTCCAATTTTAGTATATGTGCTGCTGAAGCGAGCACACTTTGGGATATTTTTATTCTCCTTTCTCAGTTTGCTTTATATGTAAGGTTAGGATCGTCCTTTGAGATTTTTCTTGTTTCTTGATACAGGGTCATATTGCTGTAAACTTCCTTTTTCAAAATGCTTTTTTGGAAAAAGGCTTTTTTTGTTGTTGTTGGCCAGGAGAGATTCTCAAGAGGGAGGGGATATAGATATACGTGTGTGGCTGAGTAACATTATTGTTGGGCAGAAATTAATACAACATTGTAAAGCAATTATCCTCCCATTAAAAATAAATTTAGAAAATTTTTATTGTTGGATTATCATTGCTTTACAATATCATGTTAGTTTCTGCTGTGTAACAAAGTGAATCATCTCTATTGTATACATGTCTCCCCCCCACCTCACCATTTCACCCCCCTTGTCATGGAGAACACTGAGCTGTGCTGCCTCTGCTGCACAGCAGCTTCCCACTAGCCGTCTTACACGTGGTAGTGTGTATGTGTCAGAGCTGCTCTCCTAAGCAGTGCCATCATCCCTTTCCCCTCTGTGTCCAGTCTCTGTCTGTGTCTCTATTCTTGCTATGTACATAGGTCCATCTGCATCATTCTCTGGATTCTATGTATACGCATTAATATTCACTATTTGTTTTTCTGACTGACTTCACTCTATATGGCAGCCTCTAGGTTCATCCACGTCACTACAAATGACTCAATTTTGTTCTTTTTAATGATTTAGTAGTATTCTGTCGTATATGTGTGCCACATCTTTATCCATCTGTCGACAGACACTTAGGTTGCTTCCATGTCCTGGCTCTTGTAAAAAGTGCTAAAATGAATACTCAGGTACATGCATTTCTTCACATGATGGTTTTCTCCAGATATCTACCAAAGAATGGAACGTCTGGGTGATATGGTAGTTCCATTTCTAGTTTTTAAAGGAGCCTCCATGCATCATCATAGTGACTGTATCAGTGTGTATTTCTGCCAGCTGTGCAAGAGGTTTCCCTTTTCTCCACACCTGTTCCAGCATTTATTTTTGTAGATTTTGTGATGATGGCCATTGTGACTGATGTGAGGTGGATCCCTCACTGTAGTTTTGATTTGTGTTTCTCTATTAGTGATGTTGAGCATTTTTTCATGTGTTTATTTGCTATTTGTATGTCTTCTTTGGAGGAATGTCTATTTACGTCTTCTCCCCATTTACTGATTGGCTTGAGCTGCATATGCTATTTTTATATTTTGCAGATTAATCCTTTTCTCAGTTGCTTCGTTTGCAAGTATGTTCTCCCATTCTGAGGGTTGTCTTTTTGTCTTACGACTTCCTTTGTTGTGCAAATTTTTTGGTTTAATTGGGTCCCATTTGTTTATGTTTTATACTATTTTCATTGCTCTATGAGGTTGTTCAGAGATCTTAGTGTGATTTATGTCAGTGTTCTGCCTACTTTTGCCAAGAGGTTTTTTTTTTTTTTTTAATAGTATCTGGCCTTACATTTAGGTTGTTGATCCATTTTTAGTTTACCTTTGTGCATGGTGTTAGGGAGCATTCTAATGTCATTCTTTTACATTTAACTGTCTAGTTTTTACAGCACCACTTATTGAAAAGGGTGTGTTTTCTCCATTGTACATTCTTGCCTCCTGTGTCAAAGATTTGGTGACAGCGTGTGGGTTTATTTCTGGGCTTTGTATCCTGTTCCATTAATCTATATTTTTGTTTTTGTGCAAGTACCTTGATGACTGTAGCTTTGTAGTATATGGAAAAGTAGGAGATCCGGATTTCTCTAGCTCTGTCTTTCATTTTCAGTATTGCTTTTACTATGTGGAGTCTTTTGTGTTTCCATACAAATTATAAAATTTTTTGTTTTAATTCTGTGACAAATGGTCTTGGTAATTTGATACAGCTTGCATTGAATCTGAAAATTGCTTTGGATAGTATAGTTGTTTTTATAATATTGATTCTTCCAATCTAAGAATTTGGTATATCTCTCCATCTGTTGTGTCATCTTTGATTTCTTTACTCAGTATCTTACAGTTTTCTGGATACAGGTCTTTTGTCCCCTTAGGTATGTTTATTCCTAGGTATTTTATTCTTTCTGTTGCAGTGGTGAATGTGATTATTTCCTTAATTTGTTTTACTAATTTTTCATTGTTAGTGTATAGGAATGCAAGAGATTTCTGTGTATTCATTTTTTATCCTGTGACTTTACTAATTTCATTGTTTAGCTGTAGAAGTTTTCTGGTGCTGTCTTTATGATTTTCCATGTATAGTATCATGTCATCTGTAAACAGTGAGTTTTACTTCTTTTCCAATTTGGATTGCTTTTATTTCCTTTTCTTCTCTGATTGCCATAACTGAGACTTCCAAAACTATGTTGAATAATAGTGACAAGAGTGAGCATCTGTGTCTTGTTATTGATCTTCAAGGAAATTCTTTCATATTTCAGTGTTGAGAATGATGTTTCCTGTGGGGTTTAGTATATATTGCCTTTATTAGGTTGAGTATGTTCCATCTCTGCCCAAATTCTGGACAGTTTCTTTTTAATCATAAATGGATGTTGCAGTGCTGTGCTTAGTGGCTCAGTCATGTCCAGCTCTTTGCAACCCATAGACTGTAGAGCACCAGGCTCCTCTGTCCATGGGGTTTCTTCAGGCAGAAATACTGGAGTGGGTTGCCATTCCTTTCTCCAGGGGATCTTCCCAACCCAAAGATCAAACCCTGGTCTTCCACATTGCAGGAGGATTTTTTGTTTGTTTGTTTGTTTGTTTTTTACCATCAGAGCCACCAAGGAAGCCTAAGAATACTGGAGGTGGGTAGCCTATACCTTCTCCATGGGATCTTCCTGACCCAGGAATCAAACCAGGGTCTCCTGCATTGCCTGCAGATTCTTTACCAGCTGAGCTACCAGAGAAGCTCTAAATGCATTTTAAATTTTGTCAAAAGCTTTTTCTCCATATAGCGAAATTATCATATGGTTTTTATCTTTCTACTATTATATCACATTAATTGATGTGCATATATTGAAGAATCTTTGCATTCTTGGTATAAACTCCACTTGATCATGCTGTATGTTCCCTTTAACATGTTGTTGGGTTTGGATTGCTAGTATTTTTCTGAGGATTTTTACGTCTGTGTTCATCAGTGATACTGCCTTATAATTTGTGTGTGTGTGTGTGTGCTACCTTTGTCTGTTTTTGGTATCAGGGTGATGATGGACCTGTAGGATGAGCTTGGAATGTTCCTCCCTCTGCAATTTTTTGAGGAGTTTGAGAAGGATAAGTGTTAGCTCTTCTATAAATATTTGATAGAACATGCCTGAGAAGCCATTTGGTCTCTGACTTTTGTTTTTATCAGATTAAGATTTTTAATCAGTCTCAATTTCATTATTTGTGAGTGGTCTGTTCATAGTTTTCATTTCTTCCTTGTTCAGTCTTGAAAGGTTGTACTTCTTCAAGAATTTGTCCATTTCTTCTAGATTGTCCATTATATTTGTATATAGTTGTTTGTAGTAGTCTCATGTTCCTTTGTATTTCTGCAGTATCAGTCGCATCTTCTTTTTTACTTCTAGTTTTGTTGATTTTAGTCCTCTCCCCTGTTTTTCTTGACAGTTCTGGCTAAAGATTTATCAGTTTTGTTTATCATCTCAAAGAAGCAGCTTTTATTTCATTGTTGTTATTGTTCAGTTGCTAAGTTGTGTTCAGCTCTTTGAGACTCCATGGACTTTAGCACACCAGGGTTCATTGTCCTTCACCATCTCCCACAGTTTGCTCAAACTCATATCCATTGAGTCAGTGATGCCATCCAACCATCTTATACTCTGTTGCCCCCTTCTTCTTTTGACTTTCTCAGTATCAGGGTCATTACCAATGAGTTAGCTCTTTGTACCAGGTAGCTAAAGTATTGAAACTTCAGCTTCAGCATTAATCTTGCCTATGAATATTCAGGGTTGATTTCCTTTAGGATTAACTGGGTTGATATCCTTGCAGTCTAAAAGTCTCTCAAGAGCCTTCTCCAGTACCACAATTCGAAAGCATCAGTTCTTAGGTACTCAGCCTTCTCTCTGGTCCAACTCTCATATCCATACGTGACCCACTGGAAAAACCATAGCTTTGATTATATGAACCTTTGTTGGCAAGGTGATGTCTTTGCTTTTTAATATGCTGTCTAATTTTTCAAAGCTTTCCTTCCAAGGATCAAGTGTCTTTTTAATTTCATGGCTGTGGTCACCATCCACAATGATTTTGGAGCCCAAGACAATAAAACCTGTCACTGTTTCAACTTTTTCCCCTACTATTGTCATGGAGTGATGGAACCAGATGCCATGATCTAGTTTTTTGAATATTGAGTTTTAGGCCAGCTATTTCCCTCTTCTCTTTTACCGTCATCAAAAGGCTCTTTAGTTTCTCTTTACTTTTTGCCATTCTAGTGGTGGTATCTGCATATCCAAAGTTATTTCTCCTGGTAACCTTGCTTCAAGCTTGTGATTCATCTAGCCTGGTATTTCGCATGATATGCTCTGCATAGAAGTTAAATAAGCAGGGTGACAATATGCAGCCTGGCTGTAATCCTTTCCCAATTTTGAACCAGTCTGTTTTTCCATGTCAGGTTCTAACTGTTGCTTCTTGACCTGTATACAGGTTTCTCAGGAGAGAGGTAAGGTGGATTGGAATTCCTATCTCTTTAAAAATTTTCCACAGTTTGTTGTGATCCACAAAGTCAAAAGCTTTAGTGTAGTCAATGAAGCAGAAGTAGATGTGTTTTTGGAATTCCTTTGCTTTCTCTGTGGTCCTACAAATGTTGCCAATTTGATCTCTGGTTCCTCTGCCTTGCCTAAACCCAACTTGTACATGTGGAACTTCTCAGTTCACATACTGCTGAATCCTAGCTTGAAGGATTTTGAGCATAACTTTGCTAGCATATGAAATGAGCTCAATTGTATGGTAGTTTGAACATTCTTTAGCATTGCCCTTCTTTGGGATTGGAATGAAAATACCTTTTGCAGTCCGGTAATCTACTAAGGAAAACTACCAAGTTTTCTAAATTTGCTGACATATTGAGTGCAGCACTTTAATAGCATCATCTTGTAGGATTTTAAATAGCTCAGCTGACATTCCATCACCTCCACTAGCTTTGTTCATAGTAATGCTTTCTAAAGCCCACTTGACTTCACACTCCAGGATGTCTGGCTCTAGGTGGGGGACCACACCATCATGATTATCCAGGTAATTAAGATCTTTTTCATATAGTTCTGTGTATTCTTTCCACCTCTTCTTAGTCTCTTCTACTTCTGTTAGGTCCTTACCATTTCTGCCCTGTATTGTGCCTACTCTTGCATGAAATGTTCCCTTGATATCTCCCAATTTTCTTAAAGAGATCTCTAGTTTTTCCCATTCTGTTGTTTTCCTCTATTTCTTTACATTGTTCACTTAAGAAGGCCTTCTTATGTCTCCTTGCTATTCTCTGGAACTTTGCATTCAGTTGGGTATATCTTTTACTTTCTTCTTGCCTTTTGCTTCTTTCTTTCCTCAGCTATTTCTAAAGCCTCCTCAGACAACCACTTTGTCTTCTTGCCTTTCTTTTTCTTTGGGATGGTTTTGGTCACTGTCTCCTGTATAGTCTTGGGAACCTCTATCCATTGTTCTTCAGGTACTAGATTTAATCCCTTGAATCTATTTGTAACCTCCACTATATAATCATAAGGGATATGATTTAGGGTCATACCTGAATGGCCTAGTGGTCTTCCACTTATTTTCTTCAGTTTAAACTGAATTTTGCAATATGGAGCTGATGATCTGAGCCACAGTTAGCTCCAGGTCTTGTTTTTGCTTACTGTGTAGAGCTTCTCCATCTGCAGCTGCAAAGAACATTATCAGTCTAATTTTGGAATTGACCCATCTGGTGATGTTCATGTGTAGAGTTATGTCTTGTGTTGTTGAAAGGAGGTGTTTGCTACAACCAGTGTGTCACTATGATTAAACTCTGTTAGCCTTTGCCCTACTTCATTTTGTACTCCAAGGCCAAACTTGCCTGTTAGTCCATGTTTCTTGTTGACTTCTTACTTTTGCATTCCAATTCCATTTGATGTAAAGGACATCCATTTTCGCCGTTATTTCTAGAGGTCTTGTAGGTCTTCATAGAACTGGTCAACTTCAGTTTCTTCAGCGTTGGTGTTTGAGACATAGACTTGGATTCCTACGGTGTCAGTTGGTTTGCCTTGGAAACAAACTGAGCTCATTCTGTCGTTTTTGAGGTTGCACCCAAGTACTGAGTTTCCAACTCTTTGGTTGACATGACAGCTACTCCAGTTCTTCTAAGGGATTCTTGCCCACAGTAGTAAATAATAATGATTATCTGAATTAAATTTGTCCATCTTGTCCATTTTAGTTCACTGGCTCCTAAGTTGTCAGTTCCAACTGCATAGGAACCTAGAATGTTAGGTCCATGAATCAAGGCAAATTGGAAGTGGTCAAACAGGAGATGGCAAGAGTCATCATTCTAGGAATCAGTGAACTAAGATGGACTGGAATGGGTGGATTTAACTCAGATGAGCATTATATCTACTACTGTGGGCAGGAATCCCTTAGAAGAAATGCAGTAGCCATCATGGTCAACAGAAGAGTCCGAAATGCAGTACTTGGATGCAGTCTCAAAAATGACAGAATGATCTCTGTTCGTTTCCAAGGCAAACCATTCATTGTCACGGTAATCCAAGCCTATGCCCCAACCAGTAATGCTGAAGAAGCTGAAGTTGAACGGTTCTATGAAGACCTACAAGATCTTTTAGAACTAACACCCAAAAAAGATGTCCTTTTCATTATAGGGGACTGGAATGCAAAAGTAGGAAGTCAGGTAACACCTGGGGTAACAGGCAAATTTGGCCTTGGAGTACTGAATGAAGCAGGACAAAGGCTAATAGCATTTTTCCAAGAGAACGTACTCGTCATAGTAAACACCCTCTTCCAACAACAAAAGAGAAGACTCTACAGATGGACATCACCAGATGGTCAACACCGAAATCAGATTGATTATATTCTTTGTAGCCGAAGATGGAGAAGCTCTATACAGTCAGCAACAACAAGACCAGGAGCTTACTGTGGCTCAGATCATGAACTCTTTATTGCCAAATTGAGACTGAAATTGAAGAAAGTAGGGAAAACAACTAGACCATTCAGGTATGACCTAAATCAAATCCCTTATAACTATATAGTGGAAATGAGAAATATATTTAAGGGACTAGATCTGATAGAGTGCCTGATGAACTATGGACAGATGTTTGTGACATTGTACAGGAGACAGGGATTAAGACCATCCCCAAGAAAAAGACATGTAAAAAAGCAAAATAGCTGTCTGAGGAGGCCTTACAAATAGCTGTGAAAAGAAGAGAAGCAAAAATCAAAGGAGAAAAGGAAAGATATTCCCATCTGAATGCAGAATTCCAGAGAATAGCAAGGAGAGATAAGAAAGCCTTCCTCAGTGATCAATGCAAAGAAATAGAGGAAAACAATAGAATGGGAAAGACTAGAGATCTCTTCAAGAAAATTAGAGATACCAAGGGAACATTTCATGCCAAGATGGGCTTGATAAAGGACAGAAATGGTATGGACCTAACAGAAGCAGAAGGTATTAAGAAGAGGTGGCAAGAACACACAGAATTGTACAAAAAAAGATCTTCATGACTCAGATAATCATGATGGTGTGATCACTCACACTCACCTAGAGCCAGATATCCTGGAATGCGAAGTTAAGTGGGCATTAGGAAGCATCACTACAAACAAAGCTAGTGGAGGTGATGGAATTCGAGTTGAGCTATTTCAAATCCTAAAAGATGATGCTGTGAAAGTGCTGCACTCAATATGCCAGAAAATTTGGAAAACTCAGCAATGGCCACAGGACTGGAAAAGGTCAGTTGACATTCCTATCCCAAAGAAAGGCAATGCCAAAGAATGTTTAAACTACTGCACAATTGCACTCATCTCACACGCTATTAAAGTAATGCTCAAAATTCTCCAAACCAGGCTTCAGCAATACATGAACCATGACTTCCAGATGTTCAAGCTGGTTTTAGAAAAGGCAGAGGAACCAGAGATCAAATTGCCAACATCTGCTGGATTATTGAAAAAGCAAGAGAGTTCCAGAAAAATATCTACTTCTGCTTTATTGACTATGCCAAAGCCTTTGACTGTGTGGATCACAGTAAACTGTGGAAAATTCTCAAAGAGATGGGAATACCAGACCACCTGACCTACCTCTTGAGAAACCTGTATGCAGGTCAGGAAGCAACAGTTAGAACTGGATATGAAACAGCAGACTGGTTCCAAATAGGAAAAGGAGTATAGTAATAAGCTGTACACTGTTACCCTGCTTATTTAACTTATATGCAGAGTACATCATGAGAAATGCTGAGCTGGAAGAAGCACAAGCTGGAATCAAGATTGCCGGGAGAAATATCAATAATTTCAGATATGCAGACAACACCACCCTTATGGCAGAAAGTGAAGAGGAACTAAAGAGCCTCTTGATGAAAGTGAAAGAGGAGAGTGAAAAGGTTGGCTTAAGACTCAACATTAAGAAAACTAAGATCATGGCATCTGGTCTCATCACTTCATGGCAAATAGATGGGGAAACAGTGGAAAAAGTGTCAGACTTTATTTTTTGGGGCTCCAAAATCACTGCAGATGGTGACTGCAGCCATGAAATCAAAAGATGCCTACTCCTTGGAAGGAAAGTTATGGTCAACCTAGATAGCATATTGAAAAGCAAAGACATTACTTTGCCAACAAAGGTTCGTTTAGTCAAGGCTATGGTTTTTCCAGTAGTCATGTATGGATGTGAGAGTTGGACAGTGAAAAAGGCTGAGCACCGAAGAATTGATGCTTTTGAACTGTGGTGTTGGAGAAGACTCTTGAGAGTCCCTTGGACTGCAAGGAGATCCAACATGTCCATCCTAAAGGAGATCCGTCCTGGGTGTTCATTGGAAGGACTGATGGTGAAGCTGAAACTCCAGTACTTTGGCCACCTGATGCGAAGAGTAAACTCACTGGAAAAGACCCTGATGCTGGGAAGGATTGGGGGCAGGAGGAGAAGGGGACGACAGAGGATGAGATGGCTGGATGGCATCACCGACTTGATGGCCATGGGTTTGGGTGGACTCTGGGAGTTGGTGATGGACAGGGAGGCCTGGCGTGCTGCAGTTCATGGGGTCGCAAAGAGTCGGACACGACTGAGCGACTGAACTGATACTGATACTGAAGTTGTCAGTGTTCACTCATGGTCATCTCCTGCTTGACCATATCCAATTCACGTTACTTCATGGGCCTAACATTCATGTACCTATGTAGTACTGTTCTTTAAAGCATCACACTTAGTTTTCACCACCAGACACATCCACAACTGAGTGTCATTTCTGCTTTGGCCTTGCCTTTTCATTTTTTCTGGAAGTATTAGTAGTTCCCTTCTGCTCTTCCCCAGTAGCATATTGGACACTTTCCAACTCGGGGGTCTCATCTTCCAGTGTCATATATTTTTTGCCTTTTCATACTGTCCATAGGGTTGTGGTAAGAATACTGGAGTGGTTTGGCATTCCCTTCTCCTAGGACCACATTTTGTCAGAACTCTCCACTGTGACCTGTCATCTTGGGTGGTCCTGCACAGTGCGGCTCATAGCTTCATTGAGTTATGCAAGCCCTTTCATCATGACAAGGGTGAAGGGGTGTGATCCATGAAGGAATTAGAAAATTAATTTCATTGTTCATTACTATTGTGTTATTCATTTCTGTTTTGTTTATTTCTACTCTGGTCTTTATGATTTCTTTTTTTCTACTAATTTTGGTGAGTTTTTGCTCTTTTTCTAGTTACTTTAGATGTAAGGTTAGGTTGTTCATTTAAGATTTTCTTCTCTTATGAGTTAAGAAGGAATTGATTTAAACATCCCTGTTAGGACTTCTTTTGCTGCACCCCATAGAATTTGTGTCATTATGTTTTCTGTGTCATTTGTTTCTAGGTATTTCTTTATTTCCACTTTGGTTTCTTCAGTGATCCCTTGGTTATTTAATTTTATAATATTTAGTCTCCATATGTTTGTGTTTTTTTTTTTTTAATTTAATTTTTTTTTTTAATTATTGTTTTAGCCATACATTGTTATGATATCACCATGGGTTTACATATGCTTCCCCTCCGGGTCCCCCCTCCCTCCTCCCTCCCCCCCGGGAAATCTCGCTGCACCAGTCCCGAGCATCAATCCTGGGCTGGCGATTGATTAGACACATGACAATTAACATGCTTCAATGCCCTTCTCCCATATCATCCCACCCTTACCCTCATCCACAAAGTCCACAAGTCTATTCTATACATCTGCGTTCCTTTTGTTGTCTCCCATGTTGGGTTCTCATTACTGTCTTTCTAAATTCCATATATATGTGTTAATATACTGTATTGTTGTTTTTGCTTCTGGCTTACTTCACTCTGGATAATGGGCTCCAGTTTCGTCCATCTGAGTAGAATTGCTTCAAATGAATTTTTTTTTAATGCTGAGTAATATTCCATTGTGTATATATACCACAGCTTTCTTATCCATTCGTCAGTTGATGGGCATCTAGGTTGCTTCCATGTCCTGGCTATTGTAAACAATGCAGCGATGAACATTGGGGTACACGTGGCTCTTTCAATTCTGGTTTCCTCGGTGTATATGCCCAGCAGTGGGATTGCCGGGTCATATGGCAGGTCTATTTGCAGCTTTTTAAGGAACCTCCACACTGTTTTCCATAGTGGCTGTATTAGTTTGCATTCCCACCAACAGTGTAAGAGGGTTCCCTTTTCTCCACATCCTCTCCAGCATTTATTGCTTGTAGACTTTTGGATGGCAGCCATTCTGACTGGTGTAAAGTGGTACCTCATTGTGGTTTTGATTTGCATTTCTCTGATAATGAGTGATGTTGAGCATCTTTTCATGTGTTTGTTAGCCATTTTTATATCTTCCTTGGAGAAATGTCTGTTAAGTTCTTTGGCCCACTTTTTAATTGGGTTGTTTATTTTTCTAGAATGGAGCTGCAGGAGTTGTTTGTAAATTTTTGAGATTAATTGTTTGTCTGTTGCTTCATTGGCTATTATTTTCTCCCATTCTGAAGGCTGTCTTTTCACCTTGCTTATAGTTTCCTTTGTTGTGCAAAAGCTTTTAATTTTAATTAGGTCCCATTTGTTTATTCGTGTTTTTATTTCCAATATTCTGGGAGGTGGGTCATGGAGTATCCCGCTTTGGATTATAGCAGAGAGTGTTTTGCCTATGTTATCCTCTAGGAGTTTTATAGTTTCTGGTCTTATGCTTAGATCTTTGATCCATTTTGAGTTTATCTTTGTGTATGGTGTTAGAAAGTGATCTAGTTTCATTCTTTTACAAGTGGCTGTCCAGTTTTCCCAGCACCACTTGTTAAAGAGGTTGTCTTTTCTCCATTGTATATTCTTGCCTCCTTTGTCAAAGATAAGGTGTCCATAGATGCGTGGATTTATCTCTGGGCTTTCTATTCTGTTCCATTGATCTATGTTTCTGTCTTTGTGCCAGTACCATACTGTCTTAATGACTGTGGATTTGTAGTATAGCCTAAAGTCAGGTAGGTTGATTCCGCCAGTTCCATTCTTCTTTCTCAAGATTGCTTTGGCTATACGAGGTTTTTTGTATTTCCATACAAATTGAGAAATTATTTGTTCTAATTCTTTGAAGAAGACCTCTGGTAGCTTGATAGGAATTGCATTGAATCTATAGATTGCTTTAGGTAGTATACTCATTTTCACTATATTGATTCTTCCAATCCATGAGCACGGTACATTTCTCCATCTGTTTGTGTCCTCCTTGATTTCTTTCATCAGTGTTCTATAGTTTTCTATATACAAGTCTTTTGATTCTTTAGGTAGAAATACTCCTAAGTATTTTATTCTTTTTGTTTCGATGGTGAATGGGATTGTTTCCTTAATTTCTCTTTCTGATTTCTCACTGTTAGTGTATAGGAATGCCAGGGATTTCTGTGTGTTGATTTTGTATCCTGAAACTTTGCTATATTCACTGATTAGCTCTAGTAATTTTCTCGTAGAGTCTTTAGGGTTTTCAATATAGAGGATCATGTCATCAGCAAACAGAGAGAGTTTTACTTCTTCTTTTCCAATCTGTATTCCTTTGATGTTGTGTTTTTTGTGTTATTTTTCCTGTAATTGATTTCTAATCTCATTGCATTTTGGTCTAAAGAGGTACTTGATATGATTTCATTTTTCATAAATTTACCAAGGCTTGATTTGTGACTCAAGATGGGATCTATCTTGGAGAATATTCTGTGTGCACCTGAGAAGAAAGTTTATTTTGCCCCTTTCAGATGGAGTATACTGTAAATATCAAGTAAATCTGTGTGTCATTTAAAGGCTTGTATTTTCTTTTTATTTTTCTGTCTGGGTGATTTATCCATTGGTGTAAGTGGAGTGTTAAAGTCACCCACTATTATTGTGTTTCTGTTGCTTTCCTCTTTTATGGCTGTTAGGTTTTGCCTTATGTATTGAGGTGCTCCTATGTTGGTTGCGTGAAAGTGTTAGTTGCTCATCTGTTGGTTGCATATATAATTGTTTTACCTTCTTGGATCGATGTCTTGATCATTATATAGTATCCTTCCTTGTCTCTTTTGATAGTACTTAAAGTGTGTATTGTCTAATATGAGTATTGCTACTTCTACTTTCTTTTGATTTCTATTTGCATGGAATATCATATTCCATCCCCTCACTTTCAGTCTATATGTGTCCCTCAGTCTGAGGTGGGTCTTTTGCAGACAGCATGCATATGGATCTTGCTTTTGTATCCATTCAGCCTATCTATATCTTTTGTTTGAAGCATTTATTCCATTTACATTTAATTATCTATAATGTATGTTCCTACAGCCATTTTTTTTTTCATTGTTTTGGGCTTGTTTTTGTAAATCATCTTATTCTTTAATGTTTCCCAGCTAGAGAAGTTCCTTTAGCATTTGTTGTGAAACTGGTTTGGTGGTGCTAAATTCTGTGAGGTTTTGTTTCTCCATGAAGCTTCTGATTTCTCTGTTGAATGTGAATGAGATCCTTGCTGGGTAGAGTAATTTTGGTTATAGGGTTTTCCCCTTTCATCATTTTAAATGTATCCTGCCATTCCCTTCTGGCCTGCTGAGTTTCTGCGGAAATCAGTTGATAAACTTGTGGGAATTCCTTTGCATGTTACGTGTTACTCGTTGCTTTTCCTTGGTGCTTTTAATATTTCATCTTTGTGTGTAATTTTTGTTAGTTTGATTAATATGTGTCTTGGAGTGTTTCTCCTTGGCACTGTATGTCATTCTCTGCACTTCCTGGATTTGATTGACTATTTCCTTTCCCCCATGTTAGGGAAATTTTTGACTATAACCTCTTCAAATATTTTCTCAGACTCTTGATCTTTCTCAGTTTCTTATGTGACCCCTATAATTCAAATGTTGGTGCATTTACTATTCTCCTGGAGGTCTCTTGAGTCTGTTGTCATTTTTTAAAATTCTGTCTTTCAACTCTTATTCATTATCCTGCCTCAGGTATTCTGCTATTGATTCTTTCTACTGTATTTTTCATTCCAGTCATTTTATTGTTCATCTCTTTAAATCTTCCAGCTTTTTGTTAAACATCTCTTGTATCTTCTCTGTCTGTACCTCCATTCTTTTTTTTTTTTTTTTGGTTTATTGTTATCAGGGTTCAGTTTCTGTTTTTAAAATATATATATATATATATGTTATTGAAGTATAACTAACTTACAATGTTTCAGGTGCACAGCAAGGTGATTCACTTATACACATACATTATTTTTGAAATTATTTTCCATCATAGCTTATTACAAGATATTGACTATAGTTCCCTATACCATACAGCAAATCTTTGTTGCTTGTTGTATATCTATTTTTTAATTAGAAATCTAGCATTATATTCATACTAAGTCAAACATGTGAAATCAAAATGTCATTTTTTTAGTTAGGTAAAAATTTGTTAAGTTTTCAAATATATATTATACTTGTTTATATGTATATATACAAAAGCTTTTCTTCTATACTTGATAAAGACTTGAGAAAGAATATCCAAGGAAAGAAAAGAAGAGGTAGAGAAATTGGAGAACATAAACTAGATGATATGGGGACAGTGAATATGAAATATAAAAAGTGAAACAAGCTACATAAAAGGTCATAATATAGTCCAGTTGTTGTTAAACATGATTCATTAGAGTCATGGCTCATTAGAAACATCTGGAGCTCTGGAGAAAAAAAAGCAATATCTGAACATGTGTATTTTTCACAAGATTTCAAGAAAATTGTGATATACATCTGGATTTTAAAAAATGATTATAGGTTTTTCTATTGGATCCTTGTTTTGGTGATATAGAGTTGTGTTATTTTCCCGTTGATCAATCATGATAACAATGGTGTTGAGTAATAATTGCATAAGCACAACAGTAAAAGATGTTTATCAGTTTTCACAATCAATAGCCAAACAAAAAAGATAATTATAATTGCAAGCCATAATGGGAAACATGATTAACTTAACAATATAAAATAATTACATACAACCTGGGGGAGTCGACCAGAGTGGTGTGGTAAGTGGAAGTGCATACCTGCACACCTTCATCCACCCAGTCAGTCTTTGTCTTTTGATTAGTACATTTAGTCCATTTACATTTAAGGTAATTATTGATATGTGTGATCCTATTCCATAGTGTTCACCTCAAATCTTACTGCTTTAAAACTGTGGTGTACCCTCCATTAAAAATAAAAGATGAAGCAGTCAATCCAGTGATTAATTTAACATGGCTTTCATTGGGAAAAGTCAGCGGGGGAAGAGAGGTCATGATGAAGAGGAGACCAATAGACAAAAAAGGTAAATTTAACATACAATGATTTTCTTTAAAAAAAAAAAAAAGAAAAGAAGAAAATGTTATTTTCAATGAAAGGGAAAAAAAGCTTTTTGTTAATTGGTAGCAAGTTGAACAGTAATCAAAAAATGTATTAAAAGTTATTGCTTCTTTCTCTACCTGAATTAAAGAAAGTTGTCATCTAATACAAGTTTGCATTCCATATACCAAAGTATGGATGTCTAAAAAAATCATGACTTTAAAGTTTCACTGATGGAGCAGGTAGGAGATAAAGATGAATTCTGAACTGCTACTAAAAGTTATTCATGTTTTTAACCTTGGGTCAGGGTAAGGAATTGAGGTTACTTGACCTTGTTTGGAGATGTGGGTTTGGTTGTTTTTGTTTGTTTTAGTTTCATCCCTTGTTATCTCTAAGAGACTTGGAGCCAGTGATCCTTTTATTCTGTTACAGTCTTTAAGGAACTTGAAAAAAAAAAAAAAGGAGAGGCTGTCAAAACTTAAATGTTTCTTGATTTCCTATTTCATTCTCTAATGGTTCATGTTTTTAAATATCTATATCTATTCTGTTTCTTGGATAAAAAATTTTACCAAGGATCAAAAGAAGAGACCCTGGAATTTAAATGGGGAGATCTATATATCACAGTGGATTTCTTCTGAAACTAACAATGTTTAGGTTTAAGCAAATAAAGTGCCAGTTAATGTGCAACTCAGTCACAATGACTTGAGATTTTTGCTTTATGAAAACAGAATTGAAATTCTTTTATGCCTTAAATGTGCATTCAGAGTCCATGAGCCATCTTCTGTTTTTATTTAGGCATAGAATGTTTTCCTGTCGGACCCCATTCTTCCCATTTCTTGGTAGAGACGTGATATGGAGTGGGTCTCTTGGCGTCTTGCTTGACACTACTGCACAGCCCGCTTGCAGTGCCTACCAGCCCTGCTCTAGGAGATGATTTCTCCTGCTTCAGTTCACTTACTTCATATGCTATGCTTGATGGAAATAGGTGAAATGCTGCTCTGGCATTGTTTGATTAGCATTTGTCTTTTTACTGGTGCCGTTGCTTACTGTAGATGTGGCTTACAGCAGCAGTTTAAGGGGCTCAGCAGGGCTGGAGAAACCCTGCAGCCTATGTGCAGTTGATAACAGACCAGTTACATGTCTTACAAAGGTAGTCAGGAGACCTGTAGGTTTGCTTCTCCACATTCTGATACCGCGAACTAATGGAAACAAGGTTTAGGGGGTGTTAGTATGCTAATGGGCTTCCCAGATGGCTCAGTGGGTAAAGAACCTGCCTGCAATGCAGGAGGTGCTGGAGATTTGGGTTTGATTCCTAGTTTGGGAAGATCCCCTGGAGGAGGGCTACCTACTCCATTATTCTCACCTGGAGAATCCCATGGACAGAGGAGCTTGGCAGGCTACAGTCCGTAGGTCGCAGAGAGTCAGTCAGACATGACTGAAGCCACTGAGCACAGCACATGATCCTATTACCATTTTCTTAGTTGTTTTGGGTTTGTTTTCTGTAGGTCTTTTCCTTCTCTTGTGTTTTCTGCCTAGAGAAGTTCCTTTAGCATTTGTTTTAAAGCTGCCTTAGTGGTGCTGAGTTCTCTTAACTTCTGCTTATCTGGAAAGCTTTTGATTTCTCCATCGGTTCTGAAAGAGAGTCTTGCTGGGTAAAGGATTCTTGGTTGTAGCTTCTTCCCTTTCATCACTTTAAATATATCACGTCATTCTCTTCTGGCTTGTAGAGTTTCTGTTGAGAGATCAGCTGATAACCTGATTGGAGTTCCCTTGTACTATTTGTCATTTTTCCTTGTTGCTTTTAATATTTTCTCTGTCTTGAATTTTTGTCAGTTTGATTTCTATGTGTCTTGGTGTGTTCCTCCTTGGGTTTATCATTCCTGGGACTCTCAGTGCTTCTTGGACTTGATTAACTATTTCCTATCCCATATTTGGAAAGTTTTCAGCTAGTATCTCTCCAAATATTTTCTCAGGTCCTTCCTCTCTCTTCTCCTGCTGCTGCTGCTGCTGCTGCTACTGCTAGGTCGCTTCAGTCATGTCCAACTCTGTGCGACCCCATAGACGGCAGCCCACCAGGCTCCCCGGTCCCTGGGATTCTCCAGGCAAGAACACTGGAGTGGGTTGCCATTTCCTTCTCCAATGGACCCATGTAATTCAAGTGCTCATGTGTTTAATGTTGTCCCAGAGGTCTCTTAGGCTGTCCTCATTTCTTTTCACTCTTTTTTCTATATAGTGTTCTGTGGCAGAGATTTCCACCATTCTCTCCTCCAGGTCATTTATCCGTTCTTCTGTCTCAATTCTGCTATTGATTCCTTCTAGTGTATATTTGTTCTTTAATTCTTATAGGTTTTTGGTAAACTTTTCTTGTATATTCTCAATTTTTGCCTCCATTGTTTTCCTGAGATCCTGGATCATCTTCACTATCATTATTATGAATTATTTTTTTGGAAGGTTGCCTATTTCCACTCCATTTAGTTTTTTTTCTGGGATGTTATCTTGTCCTTTCATCTGGGATATATAACTTTCTGATTTTTCATTGCAATTACCTTTCGGTAATATGGTTTTTGTTTTAGCTGCAGTGAAACTGTGCTTCTTACTTCTTCTGTCTGCTCTCTGATACTCTCTATGGTAGGGTTAATGGCAAACTCCCAGAAGATTGATGAGAAGGGGGACCTTCTGGTTCTCCTGCCCATCCCTGTGGTGAGCCCCTGCCAACCCATGCCTCGAGAGGAGGCCCTCCAACACTCGCAGGTCGTTTTGGCTCAGCCTCCTGTGGGGTCACAGTTCCTCTCCTCTGGGTCTTGGTGTGCACAGAATTTTGTTTGTGCCCTCCAAGACTGGAGTCTCTCTCTCCTCTAGTCCTCTGGAAGTCCCATAATCAAACCCTACTGGCCCTCAACGCCAGATTCCTGGGGATTCCCAGGCCCTTTGTTGGATCCCCAGGCTGGGAAGCCTGACATGGGGTTCAGAACCTTCACAACAGTGTGAGAACTTCTTTGGTATTATTGTTCTCCCAGTCTGTGGGTCACCACCTGGCAGGTTTGGGATTTGATTTTGTCATGGTTGTGCCCCTCCTGCCATCTTGCTGTGGCTTCTTCTTTGTCTTTGGACTTGGGATATCTTTTTATGGTGGGTTCCAGCGTCCTGCTGTCATTGGTTGTTCAACAGCTAGCTGCAGTTTTGGTGCTCTCGCAAGAGGAGGTAAGCGCACATCCTTCTATTCCACTGTCTCGAATGGGAAACCCAGGCTTCAGTTTCTTTCCTGTCTTCCTTTACTCTTCTATTTATTTAATTTTGGCTCCATAAAGTCTTACTTGCAGCATCCGGGATCTTTTGTTGAGGCCTGTGGGCTCTTGGTTGCAATGCATGGACTTCTCTCTAGTTGTGGTACCCAGGTTCCAGAGTGTGCCATCCTAGGAGCTGTGGCTGCTGGCTCAGTAGTTGTGGTGCACGGGCTTAGTGGCGCTGTGGCATGTGGGATGTCAGCTCTCCAACCAGGAATCAAAAGGCATCTTCTGCTTTGGAAGGGAGATTCTTAACCATTAGACCACCAGGGAAATCCCTGTCCCTTCATTCTTTTTCTGATATCTTGGATCATCTTTACTATCATGGCTCTCAGTTCTTTTTCAGGTAGGTTCCACTTCATTTAGTTGCTCTTGTGGGCTTTTCTCTTACTCTTTCATCTGGAACATATTTCACCACCATCTAACTTTGTGTAGCTTTCTGTGTGTGTCGTCTCCTTTCTGCAGATTACAGGATTGTGATGACTCCTCTTGCTTCTGGTGTCTGCCCTTGGCTGGATCATGTTGATCCTGAGACTTGTGCAGACTTCCTGGAAAGTGGTACTGGTACCTGCCCACTGGTGGGTGGAGCTGGGTCTTGTCCCTGTGGCGAGCAGGCTGTGAGCTCAGTGTGGCTTTCAGTTAAATTCAGTCTGTCAGTTGTATCTGACCCTTTATGACCCCATGGACTGTAGCATGCCAGGCCTCATTGTCCACCACCAACTCCTGGAGCTTGCTCAAACACCTATCCATTGAGTTGGTGATGCCATCCAACCATCTTATCCTCTGTCGTCCCCTTCTCCTCCCACCTTCAGTCTTTCCCAGAATCAGGGTCTTTTCCAATGAGTCAGTTCTTCACATCAGGTGGCCAAAGTATTGGAGCTTCAGCTTCAGCATCAGTTCTTCCAGTGAATACTCAGGACTGATTTTCTTTAGGATAGACTGGTTGGATCTCCTTTCAGTCCAAGGGACTCTCAAGAGTCTTCTCCAACACTCAGTTCAAAAGCATCAATTCTTCAGTACTCAACTTTCTTTATAGTCCAACTCTCACATCCATACATGACTACTGGAAAAACCATAGCTTTGACTAGACAGACCTTTGATGGCAAAGTAATGTCTCAGGTTTTCAATATGCTGTCTAGGTTGGTCATAACTTTCCTTCCAAGGAGTAAGCGTCTTTTAATTTCATGGCTGCAGTCACCATCTGCAGTGATTTTGGAGCCCAAAAAGTAGAGTCTGACACTATTTTCCCATCTATTTCCCATAAAGTGATGGGACCAGATGCCATCATCTTAGTTTTCTGAATGTTAAGCTTTAAGCCAACTTTGTCACTCTCCTCTTTCACTTTCATCAAGAGGCTCTTTAGTTCTTTGTTTTTTGCCATAAATGTCGTGTCATCTGCATATCTGAAGTTATTGATATTGCTTCCGGCAATCTTAATTCCAGCTTGTGGTTCATCCAGCTCAGAGTTTCTCATTGTTTACTCTGCATATGAGTTAAATAAGCACGGTCACAGTATACTGCCTTGGCATACTCCTTTCCCGATTTCAAACCAGTCTGTCGTTCCATGTCCAGCTCTAACTGTTACTTCCTGACCTGCATACTGATTTCTCAAGAGGCAGGTCAGGTGGTCTGGTATTCCCATCTCTTGAAGAATTTTTCATAGTTTATTGTGATCCACACAGTCAAAGGCTTTGGCATAGTCAAGAAAGCAGAAACACATGTTTCTCTGGAACTCTTGCTTTTTTGATGATCCAGCAGATGTTGGCAATTTGATCTCTGGTTCCTCTTCCTTCTCTAAAATCAGCTTGAACATCTGGAAGTTCACAGTTCACATACCATTGAAGCCCAGGTTAGAGAATTTTGAGCACTACTTTGCTAGCGTGTGAGATGAGTGCAATTGTGTGGTAGTTCGAGCGTTCTTTGGCATTACCTTTGTTAGGGATTGAAATGAAAACTGATCTTTTCCAGTCCTGTGGCCACTGCTAAGTTTTCCAAATTTTCTGGCATATTGAGTGCAGCATTTTCACAGCATCGTCTTTTAGGATTTGAAATAGCTCAACTCGAATTCCATCATCTCCACTAGCTTTGTAGTGATGCTTCCTAAGGCCCACTTAACTTCACATTCCAGGATGTCTGGCTCTAGGTGAGTGATCATATCATCATGATTATCTGGGTCATGAATATCTTTTTTGTATAGTTCTTCTGTAACTTCCCTTGTGGCTCAGATGGTAAAGCATCTGACTACAATGCGCCACATTGATCCCTGAGTTGGAAAGATCCTCTGGAGAAGGAAATAGCAACCCACTCCAGTACTCTTGCCTGGAAAATCCCATGGATGGAGGAGCCTGGTAGGCTGCAGTCCATGGGGTCACAGAGTCGGACACGACTGAGCAACTTCACTCTGTGTATTCTTGCTACTACTTCTTAATATTTTCTGCTTCTGTTAGGTCCTTACCATTGCTGTCCTTTAATGTGCCCATCTTTTAATGAAATGTTCCTTTGATATCTCTAGTTTTCTTGAAAAGATCTCTAATTTTTCCCATTCTATTATTTTCCTCTATTTCTTTGCATTGATCACTGAGGAAGGCTATCTTATCTCTCCTTGCTATTCTTTGGAACTCTGCATTCAAATGGGTATATCTTTGCTTTTCTCAGTGTGGCTTTAGGCACTGTTTGCTGATGTGTGTGGCTGTGTTTCTATCATGTTGGCTGGTTGGCCTGAGGCATTTCAGCGCTGGAGCCGATAGGCTGTTTGATAGGGCCAAAATGGCAACCTCCAGTGAACTAATATGTCAGGCTGGGGAGCACGGGGCTGCAGTGCCAGACTTCTGTGGAGGTTGCCCAGTTTTCCCTTCTCAGACTGGTTGAGGCACTCTCCTCTCAGGCTCGAAGCTCCTCTCTGTCCAAACTGATTTCCCCGCCAAAGAGAAGACTTCCCGGGGACCCTTTCCTCCATCACAGCTCCCTCTCTGCAGCACAAGCCCTGTCCTGATTCCTTTCTCATTTCATTTATTGCGCCAGGTTATGTGGAGGTTTTCTTGTTCTTTCCGAAGTCTGAGATCCGCTGTTGAAATTCAGTAGATGTTTTGTGTGAATCGTTGCACTGGTACATGTATTTGTAATGTTTTTGTGGGAGAAGATGGCCTCCACTATCTACTCCTCTGCCATCCTGTCTCCCCTCCATAATCACTGTTTCAATTTCAGTACTTGTGGTTGGTCTGTTCACATTTTCTGGTTCTTTCTGGTTCAGTGTTAGAAGGTTGCCCCTTCCTAACAATTTGTCCATTTCTTCTAGGTTGTCTCTTTTATTGCTACTTCCTCTCCCAATGATTTGTTCATTTAGTAAGTACATAGATGCTTGTGATGTGTGTATCCTGAGTGAAAAATAGTGTTAAATCTATAGTCACCTCCCCCCTGCCAATGGATTAGCAGAGTTTTGCCCAGAAGAGATAGCGTTGCCTACTTTAGTGTCTGTTAAAATTTATTTGCAGATTTTATCCCATCTCTAATTGTTTCTGTATTAATACATGCTCACTGGCCAATTGTACCTACTAGGGCTGTGCTGTTATAGTACCTACTAGCCACATGTGGCTATTTAAATTTAAGTGAATAAAAAGTAGCATTATAGAATCAGTTCCTCTGTCACACTGGGCACATTTCAAGAGTTCAACCACTTTGGCCAGAGGTTATAGTATTGGAAAGCTCTGAATTATAGAATATTTCTGCCATCCTAAGAAGTACCATAGGACAGTTATGTTCTAGAGAAAGTTTCAACAATAATAAAGTAGTTATTCTTGTGTGGATGCCTCAGGGAGCAGATTACTTTGTCTTTACAAGGCTGGGAGTGCCAATGGTTATGGCTATAATGATTAAAATTGTTTGTTTTGTAAAGCAGGTTAAACAAATGCTTTGGAATGTCATATCAGGAATTAGCTGGAGATTCCAAAATTCAGGAATTCTCTATTAGTGGACCCAAGTTGGTGTCATTTACTCTCTAGGTCAACCTTGAAGGCTATACTTTTTTTTTTTTTTGCTTTATTTCTGGCCAGAGGTCACCTCTCACCTCAGTCCAACCTCCTGCCACTGATGTACTTGTTGATGTAAATAATGACCTATTTCCTGGTCACTATCAGCCCTAAAACATTTGTCAGCTTTGGCCACTTTCCTAGAAAAAATCATTGAGTTTTATTTCTTTTGCACCATGAGTGACATCTTTAGCAAAAGCACCCTCCTTCCCAACAATATTAGCCAGGCCTGGTAAAAATAGATAACTTATCATGATGTTTCCTGTTGTATATGATTCAAGTATCTGAGCTTTAATTGCTGAATGTATCATAGATGGATGAACATTCTTTTGATATACTCCTAACAATTCATATAGTATGATGAAATATAGATGAACCCAAATGAGGGTGAGGAGACCGTGGGGCTGGGACTTCTTTTTATGTTTGGCATGTTTGGGTTAACAAAGGGATAAGGGCCCTAACATGTTGCTGTAAGTCCTGCTGGTGTGAGAGGGGTGGGCAGAGTCTCCAAGGAGTCAACCACGATAAAAGAAAGGGTCCTAGGTCTTTTATCAAAATGTACTCTTGGTTTTTTCTTCTAGAGTTGTGATATCATGCTTGTTAGCAGTTTAGTCTATCCTATCTGTTCAAAGTCCACCCTGACCAGACGGTCAGGCTGTAAATTAAGACAGTCACCAAAGTCTGTCTACCCTGTGCCCTGGGACCCATTAAGAAGGGAGCAGACAGCATGCCACTTGTTCAGTGTGGCACTTCAACTAATAACAAGCTGAGCAGAACCACGGGAAAGCTTGGCAGCAGAGGACTCAAGGGGTGAGAGAAGAGAAATCTTTGTCCATCATCCCTAGATGTCAGAAAATGGCATTTGCCTGGTTTTTCAACCCCAAATATCCATCAGTTGTTCCACTTAATCCATCATCAGGGCTGTCCTTCCTTCTTTCCAAGTACCTCTGAAATGTATCCAACTTTTCCCCATTCCAACTGAAATGACCACCACCTTGGATTAGATTGCTCTACATTCACACAGTACCAGAGAGTGGCACTGAAAAACAAATTTGAATGTATCACCTCTCCATGTAAACTTCTTATTCAGTATAAAGACCAAATGCTCAACCTGGTCGCTTAGGACCTATCTGGCTGACCACTGTTATACTTCATTACCTCACCTCAACTTCATTCCTTATTAATGCTTCTGTCACACAGGCTTTTTTGATTCCTATAATAAGTTTAACTTGTTCCTGCCTCTGGGCCTTTGTACATGTGGTACCTTGTGCTTGAAGAACTCTTCTCCTAATTCCGTCTCATCTCAACTCATACTCATCCTTCATGTATCAGTTTAGTAATCATACTCCTGTCCCTTGGAACTAGGTTAGCTTGAGGTTTTGTATTTATGTGGGTGACTATTTGATTAACTCTCTTTCCCATTAGTCTTATAAACTCCAGAGATGGTATATTTTATCTTGTACTCAAGATTGTAATCCCAGCTCCTAACACTATGCCTGGCAGTTGAGACATGAATCAATCTTTGTTGACCAAGTAAGTAGTCACTTGTTACCTGCCAGGAGAGGAGCATGGTAAACAGAAGAAGCTGTCGATGTAAGAGCCCTGGGTTCATATCCCAGCTCTGCCAATTTGTTAGCCAGGTGATCTTGGGCAAGTTGATTTACCAAGTCTAAGCTTTAGTCTTCACATCAGTAAAATGGGCAGAGCCATATTTACATGGGGGTGTGAGGGTAAAGATATTGGGCACCCAGTACATTCTCAACAAACAGACATCATCATCATCATTATTCTATTTGAAGACAGCCTGAAGGAAAGTACTCTGGCAGAGGTCACAGGGCGCCTCAGGAGGAAGTGACAGATTACACCCAAAAGGAAACAGATAGTAACATTTTTTATTAAATATTACAGTGGATCAAAAAGTACAAAATATCTCTTGCCTGCTATGTGATTGGGAAACTATTGGCACGTAATACAGTATCAAAAGCAGTAATAAGTACAATTTGGAAAACATACAAAATTGAGTGTTTATAGTTGGCTCAGCATTTTTCTGGTAGTGTTTAAACTAATGCAAAGGTTACTCAATAACCTCTCCATTGGGAAACTATATAATATCACTGGGCCGTGTTGCTATATACAAATAATCACCTTACAGAGCATAGAGGTTACATAGCTGGAATCACCAAAAGTATACAATATTTACAACACAGGAAAGTTTAAAAAAGTATAAACAGCCAAGAGATTATGCTGCTATTCTTCAGACATATTTCAACCATGGGGAGACAAGCAGAATATCAAATACATCAACAGCCAACACTGGAATTTAAGTGCTCAAGATAATCATTGCAATGGTGTGGGTCTCACCAGGGCAAACTTGTTCCCATTTTTCTTTAAAACTGGGACAAGAGTAAAACTAGACCAGATGGGACTTGGCTGACCACCACCAAATGTGACTTTGTGGGACAACAAGTGAAGAGAAATAAAAGTTCTCTTTGAAGGCACACTACATAAAATATTTTTGTGGGATCACCTTGAAATTTCCATCAGACACACCAACACAGTGAAATACAGTACTTGAGAATTCATGCACCAGGTCAGAAAGTTGTAAAGTCAATGTCGGGTTTTAACAAACCCTTCTGTATATGCCCTGATAAACAAGTGAACTTAAGAGCCTCTAGCTAGTAAATAAATAAGTCAGTCCTGTGGCAAATATTACAAGTTCCAATCACTTACTAGGAGAATACTTAACTCTGAAACTTGGTTGGGCTGTTTTTTTTTTTTTTTCTCTTTAATGTTGCCAAAAGCTAAACCAAAAGTTGCATGGAAAGGTTTTAAAAAAAATATTATTTAGAATCTCCAAATCTCCAGTAAATCATGGTCTTAGTGCATTTTGAATTGCAACATTTCTTGGAAGCCGCACTTAGTAAATAGATTTGTGACTCCACTGCCAATTAGATTCCACAGTTTCCTTTACAGAACTACCAATAACAATGGTTTGATTGCACAAAGAAAGGCTTGTGCAATGCCATTCAATAATAAGGCCCCTTGAACTCAAACAATGCAAACAAAGCCCTATTTAAGACTTTTTAAAATGTAGTTCTCAGCCAATGAAGAATTCAATGGTCTTTTTGAAAGATTTCCAAGATCTCTGTTCAGAGTTTTAAAACAAATAACACACTGCTTCTGTTGGGAATGTATACCCCTCATCTCTCTGTCCTTGTCCCTATGTTTTGCCGAGGGTATGAGCTTCCTCAGACAGAAACAGTGAGTCTCCTCTCAGAAGAGATGAGAAAAACAAAAGCTGGACTATGTTAACATTGTTTGAAAATGGTGTGATCAAATTCCAACATGATGAAACCAGACTGAAATCATTGCAGTGGGGAAAACAAACGCCCCCTCTTCAGAACGGCTAGGTGAGCTCCACCGGGGACACGTGCCCCGGTTTCGAGAAACAAACTCATAGACACCGTGTAGGCTCCAGTCCATGTCAGCTGCAGAGACACTGGCGTTTCCCCCTTCTTCCATGTCCTCTGATTCTGTGACCATTCAGTCTAGTGCAACTTTCTTATATATGTTCTAGCCAGCATTTTGCCAGCTGCAATTGAGATTTTTTTCCCCCACTCTATCTTGTGCAATAGCAGGATAATCTGCATTCACACATTTATAATCTAAATTCTACTAGTCTATCTATGGTTCTATTAAATATATATATATGTATATATTATTCCACAGGAAGGTAAATAATTAATTGAAGCAAATGGAACTCTTAACACTAGATCTCTACATTCTTTTTGTTTCCACCTTTGGATATTAAGTATGTTACATTGAATATTTGGCTTCGTATCATAGAGACATTTCAATACAAATGCACAGCATGCAAGCCATGTTTAAGAGCCACAGTTTCGTTGTTTACCAGTTTTGATTATTTTGCAGTCGAGTTACCTATTTAGAAGTTGAAAATTATCTCAATTTTCACAGAATTAAATATCTCAGAGGTAAAAGACTTGGATAACTATGGTTCTAATGTCTACCAGTCATTTTGGGGCAGCGGAGTTCATCAAAGCAGTCTTAGTGGGGCTTGCGACCTGGAAGGGAAGTCCACTCTGTGTCGATAGACTTTTAACACACTCAGAAAAATGCATCCACCTCAATGGTACATCTTGTCAGCCTACAGGATAACGTGGCAAGAATGACAATCTACATTCTTTACATCTTTTGACTGCGTGAACAGCTTAACCATTTCTTTCCAACAGTAAAGAAAATCATTCAGTGGACTGTATTGCCAGGTGGTTAAAGACAGGGCACAGAACTCTGTGTGTGCATACACACAGAGCTCACACCCCATAAACCCAAGGAGGACGGCCTGCTTGTGAAATGAGTAATCAAGTATGCCAGTTACCCCCAAAGATGTGGCCTGTGAGGTTCTTCTTGGGAATAGCAAGAAACCAACATGATGAGGCAATGTGACAACCTATTACTGGAAAGATTGTGGCCCAGGGCAGGTATCTGGAACCTGGGCCTCCCGCTGCTCACTTTCTTCTGGATTGTAAAGCTCCATCCTCTTCCCAACCCCCTTTCCCAGACTGTTTAAAGGGATCTTCGCCAACACCAATGTAAATCATTTTGGCTTCTGTTCTAATTTCTGAAATTCCTAAAATATCTGTGCAGCCCACAAATATGTCCTCTAGACTCTTGTTATTCAGCAGCTTGCTGCCAGTGAGGTTTTTGTTTTTATGATTCCTCTGGTATGTAGGACAGTTTCACAGCCTAGATAAGGTAAGTACAATGCTTGATGTTTTCACATAACCCAATACTTCAAAGCAGAGCATTTGGCAGGGTAAGTAAGCAGTGTATAAGCTCTTTCAACTATGCCATTTATGAGGAACAAAATCCTTAAGTTGCAGATTTGCAAAGGAACGTTCTTTGCACTGTCGTGTGCTCAACTGTTTTTTTCATTTGTTCCACTAGAATCAGTTGCTTCAATTTGTAAACAATAACATTACCACCCAAAGCTGCTCAAAATAAGATGTGGAAAAATTACAGACACACATCAACAACTGGGACAGTCAGTCTTTAAAACAAAATAAAAGACCTGCAAATAAAAGTGATACTGTTTAATTAAAAAAAGAAAAAAAAAAGGGACAAGAAACTGGGAGAAAAATAGGACTACCTGTATATAAATTAGGTGAGCAAACAGTGATATGGGTAGTTTTAAGAAGCAAATATATACAGTCAATTTAACAGTGTTTACTTCTCTGGATTGTTTAATAGTGTCAAAATGAAAGATCTATTGAAGTTTCACTATACATTGCATTGATTGAACCTTGGAGAGTTTTATGAAGAGGGGGCATCTCTTGGCATGTTTGCCAGTTTTCCTTGCCCCATCCTCTGAAATGTCTACCCTTTTTTGCCCAGATTGTTTCATGACCATCAGAACTCAGATGGAGTCCTCTAAGTTCTTCTGGATGGATACACGTGAGTCCCTTCACAAGATCCCCGTGAAAAGTGAACCACCTAGGGTGCGAGGGCCTCTGTGTCAGAAGGGGCTCAAGATTGACCAGCCAAGGCCAGAATCATCCCAGAAATACCAGGTATGTTCACCTCCCCTCCAGGCCCCTTAGGCCAGGACTGATCTCACCCCCTGATTAGAAGAAATACTTCTAATTCTCCAAGCCATCACCCCAGGTGCAGGAGTGAAGCGCTGTTAACCACGTCGCCATTTGGGATGTTGGGCAGGGCCGGGCTTACAGTTTTGTACTGGGGTGTACGGATGACAGCTGAGAAGATGGGAAGGCCGCTTGAGGATTTATAGCAGCTAAAGGGTAAATGCTGTTGTGCAAAAGGTCCCCATATGAACTTCCTACGGGCGTGGCTGCAGCCAGGTGTCTGTATAGCTGCTGAGAATTTGTCGGAGATGTAAAAATTCCTCTTTGCATCACAAACGAGTGGAAAGCGAGGGGCTGCATAAGCGGAGAGAGCACAGCCTGGTTTTTCAAGTACTGCAGAGAATGAGAGTACCCAGCCGGGAGCCTGGAGTTGAGGCCCGAACCACACAGGTTCCCAGAATACAAACCTGGGAAGATGGGGGAGGAGAGGGGCAGCTTGTGGCTTTCTGAGGTGCCCCCAGAGTGCCCACTGTGCGCGGCCTTGCTGCCTTCACTCTCCTGCTCCGAGGCCTTCTCCTTCCCAGAGACCTCCTTGGCAGGGTCCAGAGGAGACACGGCCCGGGCTTTTTTCCCAGCGATTACAAGGTCCAAATCCTCCAGGCTGCGCTTGATGGGCCGCGCTGCGCCAATGTTCTGAGGGCTCATTTTCCGGTGGAGGATGGGGTGGACCATGCTGTCCATCTTCCTGAAATTCTCCAGTCTCACAGGGTGAGGCTTTCCTGACCTGGAAAGTGATTCTGGGTATTTTTTAGGGGCCGTCATGGTCATAGGCGATACCCGACAGGCCTTGGGGTGACAGTCTCGACTCTGGCTATTTATGACCTGGAACTGGGAGGTGCCCTTGCTCTCCTGGGGTCCAGATGCTGAGTGGGCCAGGCCCAGGGCCTTGCCAGTGGGTTTGTGGGGGTTCTTGGGAAGGCTCAGATCCGTTGGCTGATCATCTGTGGGGGCTTCCACGGCAGCCGACTTTTTGTCTTGCAGATGTAGAGACGCCAGATAATTTACATGGAGCTTCTCTTGGTGTTTGTGGGAAGGAAAAGAACTGTTTTCCGTTTCCCTGTACATGTCCCTGCAGGGGTACTTGGATGTCTGTTCATTGTGCAGATGGTGTTCGGTGTGCCTATAGAGGTTGTGGAGGTGAGGAGATGAGTAGAAATCGGCCAGGAAGCTAGGCATGTGGGAGTGGGGAAGTGCCCTTTTCTCTAACAGTTTCTCCTTGCCCTCCTGTATTTCTTGCTTTAGGACATAGGAGTCGGCCAGGGGGCTAAGGTGATGCTTGGAGAAGCTGCAGCGGTGGGGCTCTGATCGACTTAGTTTGTCATGCTTAAAAATGTCACTGATGCCCTTCCTCTCCTCTGAGGGCTTACTTCGGAAACTCTGGACGTGCTGGATCACCGACGGCCGGTTGACTGCCATGTGGTCAGTGCTTTGGCCATGATGAGCCTGGGACAAACTCGAGCACCGGTCATCCCTCGCGGTCAGTTTCTTTTTGCTGATCAAAGGGGGCGGGGAGCCATAGGGGTAGCTGCTGGAGAGGCTGGCTCCGCTGACCTGGGACAAAAGTTTTTTCTTGGCCAGCGGGGACATGATGCCTGGGTTCCCCCTTGAGTAGAGCAGTGGGGTGTAATTAAGTCCATGGTTCTCATTCATGGGCCCAGTTAAGTCTTTGTCTTTGAACATGTCAAACGACTGGACCACAAGGACCTTCGGGGTCTGCTTGAGTGCATTATGGATGTCGTCACTGCCCAGCTGGTCCACCTTCACGGTGCAGTTGGCGATGTAATCCGCCATTGCAGGGAGCTTGTCATCCTCCACCTCACTCTGGTTTGCCAGTGGGGGCTGTGTGGTGGAGAAACCAGAAAAGGATGCTTCTTGGAGCTCATTTTCAGGGCTCTCTGTGAAACAGCAGGGCTTGGGTTCCTTTGAGTCCACGAGAGCACTGGGAGAGGTAAGGGACTGTTTGCCAGTCCCGGGAATCAGGGCCGGATCCCTTTCAGAGGCCAGAGGGGCACTCGCCAGTGGAGGGGCAGGCCCCTTCTCTCCTGCCTCCTCTGCCACCTTCTCACTGTTGGCACCTTGATCTGCTTCATTGTCCTTTTCTGGGTCTGCCTGGGACACCAAGGGCCTTGCTGGAAAATCCTGGTACCCTTCCAATTTTTTCTTTGTGTCTGCTATTGGGAGAGGCTCAGTGATGCTTTTCTGGTTTACAGTCTCTTGTTCCTTCTCTTGCTCTGCCGAAACCTGGTAAGATATTGCAAAAGATGGTCAGAAGGAAGCCAAATGCATTGACATGTTATGCTATGAAATAAAATATTACACACAGCAGTTTTCTGAAAACAGGCTTGTCAGTCAGCTCATCGAGTTTCTGTAAAGCTTTATTATTCCCCAATCATGGCTCTAAACAAAGAAATCTAAATTACAGAAAGCATTAGGAGAAATATGCATATTCACTTCAGTCCCTTAAGAGATACCTATCAAAACAGCACAGTGTTACATACTGCTGGTATATACAATCATATCACTCCTTCTTGATTCTAATATACAGTTTAATTCTGAGGTTGTCTTCTTGTCAAATCAGTCAATTATCCAAATGGGTTTTAAATTACATGTTGTGCTTTATGACACTTTGGAGAAAGATTTTTTTTTTTTTAAGCATCTCTCAAAATCCAACCCCATGTCAACACCAAGCGACAAACTTACTATAACCGCTTGTTTTCCTTTAGGAGAGCAAGTATCATCCTAACGTGTTCAGTTTTCTGGTGCATAAAATTAGTGATGCTTAAGTGTTTATTTTATTTTATACCCAGAGCCAGATGACATGCAGATAAGGCTAAAGTACTGAAAAATTATACAGGTGCAAAATCAGCTTGTCTACCCGAGGGACAGAAGGACTCTCAAGTCCTTCTAGGCTGTAGCAAACCTTAAAGCTGAAAATGAAGTTGTCGGAATTCAAGCAGTGAATGCCACCACAAATACAGCTTTTCTGTTCATTGAAATACATTGTAGTCAACGAGATGGATGCTCTTTGTGTGTCCCTGTTGACAGAAGTTGTGGGCACAATTCGACTCATTCATTGCATTGTGTAGCTCTGCAAACTTTGACCTTAGAAGGTCATCTTAACTTTCCATCTGGGACCCAGCTGACTGGCAAGTTCTTTCAAAACTTCTGTCATTCTGCCCTGACATGTCTGGGTGGAGAACAGTCACAAAACAGTTGTATCAAGCTGGTGTGTTTTTCCTCTCCCTCCATCTTATTCATGAATGTTTTTCTTCTTTGTTGTTAAGGAAAGAAATGTCCACCACTTTAGTATGTTTGGGCAAGACTGAGGATGCTGGTGGAGGGATACATAGGACCAAAAGTTTTAAGGAATCATACCCATTTCATAGAGATTCCTCCTTAAATCCACTTCAAGATATCCTGTTTTCTAAGAATGCTTATCATCTTTTCCTTTTGGTGTTTGTACTACTAGCTGCCTTTTCCAGTACAAATATCATTATTTGTTCTACATTAACAATCATCGTTGGTCTCTGGAGCTCATATATTACATGAAAATACAGAAAAATGAGAATGGTAAGGGGAAGAGGCAAATTAGATTTAAATGAGATTCTTATGGAGCTGTGGGGGATTCTCAGTTTCACTGAAATTTATGTGACCTAGGCCTTGAGTTGCATGAAGTTCTAGTTTTTGGTGTAGAAGGTCTTTGAAAGCTAGGCAGAAAAAAGTTAAGGACCCTTTTTCTAGGATGGCATTTTATGATTTTCCTTGGTATGTTAAATGGGACCTTCCTCAACAAAGCTTGTAATCCGATTACTTGAAGATAGTGGGTTTGACTAGAAGTGCTTTTTATTCCACTGAGTTCACTGCTTCACATTGAAAACATCAAAAATTAAAAACAATGATAATAAAAACAATAAAATTCAAACTCCAAAACACAGTCAATGAAAAGAAATATACTTTCGCTCAATACTATGAGTCTGTGTAGGAGGTGAGAGGTGCAGTTCTTACCTTTGGGTCAACCCTGGAGAGGGTGTGGGATTCCAGGTAGTTTAGGTAACCTGATCATAATGACCTTGGTCATTTAGATACTCATAGTTCCTGAGGGAACCTGTTGGGGCCTATAGGAAATGGGGAGTCTTAAGGCTTTCAGGGTTTCTGTAGCCCACAGGGCATCAGGCTTGACTCTTGACAATGGTCTTTCCCCAAGTGATGGGCTCAGGGCATGGTTGAGGATTTCTCCCTTAACTCACAAATCTTCATGCCCAGCGTAGAGCCATTCAAAGGTCAACTGGCCTCTGGGTCCTCAGTTCATTCTCTTGTGCTTTGGCAATGTTGTGCATATGGTATCTAATAGAATTCACTGATCCCAAGCCCTGTAATAAATCAGCAGGCCAACAAGATCAAGGAAGAATGGAATGTAAGCCTTAACTTGGAATTTCCTTGCTTTCAGCCATTTATATTGCAAACTTGCAGATGTTTAAAAACCTCTGCCTCATTTCCCTACCCCCGCCTTAATTATTAGAACTTAAAATAATTATGAAAAAAAATTTCTCTTCTTGGTATTAATATCTTCTTACACAGGAGTCAGTTGGGTAAGTTAATTTCTAGTTAGGAGATTGGGGTGTGTGTTGTGTGTTTTAAGCCAGTGTTTAATTAGGGAGTCTCTTATGTGTTCATTATAAACCTGATTTTAGGGGGTGTTTAATATCAGCACCAAAATTCCCTCAGGGGTTGAATCTTAGAACATGCTGTCTCCAAATGTGGCTGCTTTTTTTTTTTTAATGGCCAGCAGAGTTTTTTATTATTCATGTTGAAACAGAGCCCAGATCAGCCCCCATGACTGGCCTGGACACTGACAGTAATGGCTTCTACCAAAGGGCTGCTGGGGGCTGTGGGTAGCTGGGACTTATTTTAAAAGGTTCAGAAACTACCTGTTAACAAGAGAGATAATCATGGTTTCAGAGGAACCACTTCAAAATTCCCCTATAAATAATATGTACTTAAGATGTTTCTAAATTGGTCTCAACCCAAGGCTGTTGCACAGAGGTCAGTTAAGAGAGGCAAACAAGCCTCTGAAGTTTCCCAAACAGTTCTGCAGAGACACAGCGGATCCCACGGGTGACTGTTTTAAAGTCACACCCACTCCTCAGACAGACTGGCTGTGAAAGGGCACATTTTTCACATCAGAGTCCCTTGGCTTTCAGAGCTGAAGCTCTGACTCCTGTCTCGAGGTCGCCTCTGCACTCAGCTTTCTACACCATTGTTTTGCTTCCTTCCAGATCTTATTCTTGGCCTATCCCATTCAACACGCGCACTACCCCAGAAGGCCTACTCCTGGGGGACCTGTGAAGTTCAGAGGGTTGGGGCTCACAGCCTGGTGGTGTCTTGGGCAGGGATGAGGCTCTGAGTGCAAGGCTCCAGGAGACCCCGAGGCAGGACCCACCTCCCAGAGAGACTTCTGTTGAGGAGCACAACTCACCTCTGATGCATCCTGGGGCTTTGGGGCATTCTCTTTTTCTTTCTTGCTCTTAGAGATTTCATGTTTGATGCGTTTGGCTCCTGATACTTTTGTCTTATTCTCATTTTCCTGTGAACTGTTCTCCTGTTTTCGAGGTTTGATTGGAGGCAGGGGCTTATCTTCCTCTCCTTTAATAAACCTTTCATATGGCAGGATTAACCTGAAAGGGCATCAGAAGAGAGGATCAGCCAGGGCAATGTCGATGCTGTGGGGATATATGTTTTTCTCAGTACAAGCAATTTATCAAGTGCCTTCATCTTTCCTGGTCCAAACCAGCACCTGGTAACTTACATACTTCTTTAAAAGATCTTTCTCATTTTGCGAATCTGTACACTGAGGATACCAGTGGACACATTTAAAAATCACATCATTATCACTGGCCATGGAACCTGGCCAAATTCCAATAGCAACATCACAATAACAGCAACTATAACAATAGCTGCCATTCATTACCATTTTGCCAACAGCTCTTTACTGAACACTGACTATGTGTCAGGCAATGTTCTAGAAACCAAAATACAGCAGTGAACAAAATAGTAATAGTCAAAGCCCCTGAGGTTCACATTCTGCCAGGTAATGGCCTAGATACATTATATAGGCTATTTCATGTAATATCCACAATGTGGACATGTCCCTGTGGAGTATTAGTATTACTGGTGTTATTATTCCTTTTTCAACAGATGAGGCAACTAAGGCTCAAAAAAGATGAAATAATTTGCCTGAGTTACCCTATCTGTTAGATGTGCAATTTAAACCTAGTTCTGTCTCCAGAGTTTGTTTTCATTCATGTTGAAATATAGACCAGACACTTAAGATAAAGAGGTTACATGAGGCAAACACAGCATAGTGGAGAGACGGCTGTCTTAGCCAGAGCCCTGAGGTGGGAAGGGGACTCCAGGACCAGGAGCTCTGTTTTGGGGTGCCAATAAAGAGGGCCCCAGAGAGAAGGAAGGCGGACAGAACATTCAAGCCACAAAAATCAGAGGCCTGAAAAATTCAAGCATTTTAATTATATAACTTTTAAAACAAAGTACATAAAATTGCTCTAAAAAGAGAAACATCAAACAGCTCTAGTTTTAATCTGTTTTCCCTTTGCGACATAGCGCTTGATCTGAAAGGGAAAAATAGCTGATGTAATTAAAAGGGATGGATTGCATTACAATCTCAGTTTCAACTTCAATGATTAAAGTTTTTATAATGCATTTGGTATGATTAATGACTCACTGTGGGATTAATACAAGACTCAGCCTTAAAAATATGAACTTTAATACAGCAAACATAATTTGTTTTAAATAAGACAAGTTGACTCAATGAAGAAAATGTACTTGGCTTATAAACAACATAAATCTGTTCAAATATGGGGAAACCTAATTATTTTTAAACTAAGACTCCCAGGCGAAACCTTTTTTGGTTTGAATATTTGTTAGCTATTCTGATATTGGTTTCTAACTATGCAATTTGGATCTCAACTACTTAAACATACACAACTGTTCAGGTTTGTGAGTATAAACGTGGGGATATTTGTGATCGTAATATTTCACTCTTTAATAAAATACCCAGTAAATTATGGGAAAGTCAAATCCCAATTTACAGCACAGTAGACAAAAAATTCATTTACTGAGCATGCTCGGACAGGGTATGTGCAAGAAGGCGTGAAGAATAGTTTCGAGCCCCGCGCCTGGCGGTGGGCCAACCATGAAGACCAGCACCGCCCATGGGGAATAGTTATCTTCAGATCCCATTACAAACTGAGTTTAAACATGTTACAGCTGCCAAACCTGGAAACTGTTCTCTCTATGCAGACTTACTAAAATAATATGTAGCTGCCAAATACCTGCTTCCCACTGTAATATTACAGTTAATGTTTATATAATAAAAAGCATAACTAAGCAGAAGAAGAGAGAAAAAAAGCAATCCTGTTCATACTTGAACGTATTCAGTCTCATCTGTGAAGTCCCCAACATTCCCCTAATTGCTTTTTATCTGCATAGTTCTGCCAGGGACTTCATTCCCTTCAACAGCGGCAGGTTGGGGATTTTTGTCCAGGAGCAAAATGCATTGAATATTTTAAATTAGGATGAATATGTTAAATTGACTTTAATGAAAACATTTTTATTGTTAGGACAGATAGGTTTGTTTTACTTTTGTTTGGTTGCCATGGGAACCCAAGGAGCATGGAAGCTTGGGTATTTCAGTGGTTATTGTTTGTTAGTACCACCCTCTTTCCCGCAACTCCACTCTGTAATTGAGATGGTGACACCATGAGGGGCTCCCTTCAGCATTACCTAAGGGTGAGGAAGGAGAAGAGAGGAAGCAGAGACCGACAGAATAACACACGTGGCCATCACACTAAGAGTCACAACACTCCCACAGGTCCTGAGCCAACCCAGTTTTCTAGAGGGGTGCTAAGGAGATTTTAATTTCCTTATACAGTGTTGCAGGTTGAAGAGGCAGGGCAACATTTCTATTTTTTTTTTTTTTTTTCCTTCCCTTCACTCAACTCAGCAGCTGGCTGGACGGCAGCAATAAAAAATACATTTCACTTTGCTGGTCAAAGGCCTGAAGCCAGAAGCAGGAAATCTGGAATTAAATGTTTCTTGTATCTGGAAAGAGGCATGACTAAGGTAAAACTGAATCCAAACACAAATGCTGCTTGTTCAAAGCTTCCGGGGGCGGGGGGGGGGGGGGGGCTGTGTGGTGTGTGTGTGTGTGTGTGTATCTGTGTCTGTGTGTGTGTGTAAAGGTCAATTGAGTGTTTTTTTTCTTTCTAAATCACTGAAAGATAATTATAGTGGCTCAGGGAATAAAAGCTCCCAAAATAAAACAAGAAAGGGAGCAGTTAAAAGGAAACAAGTAGAAATATGACCAGCTAAACCCTGAAGAACAGCTCATGGTCTCTCACCCAGCGCACAAACAATCGCTGTTCGTATAGTGATTTCCGTTTGGTGCAATTTTCACTGAATGTTTTTTCAGTTACCCCGTCATGGTACAACACAATTACGCCACAGGATATGATCTTATCATCTGATTATTAGAAGTTTTTACAGCACAAGAGGACGAAAGCTAGTATAGGTTTCTAAACGTTTAACGTACATGCGATACCATTAAAAACAGGGTAGCCAGCATAAGGTCAACACTGCCCAACGCAGGAAGCATTGTATTGTGTAAAGAATTTAGTATAATGCAACATGACTGTGCCTTGCGGAAGATTATTCCTCAAATATTTGTAGTACAACAAAGATTTAATCAGCTTCTAAACTGTACAGATAAAACCAAAAATGCATTCAGCTCCCAAGAACTCATTACACAGGAGAAATATTTTCAATGGGCTGCAACTCTAAAGAATGTGGTTTGGGTTTTTGATGGGTAGAAGTAATAGGGAAGAGAAGCAATATATTCATTAGGAAATCCAGAGAAATTCCCTGTCCCCCCGCCCCCAATCTAATGTAGTCCGAGGATTGAAAGCGAGGCAGATAAATGGGCCTCTACTATTACCCAGATTTCACATTTCAGATTAGCAAAATGCTTATTTACGATGCCATTAATGGATCTGAAATAGGTAAGCCACTATGTATTAAAAAATAACATTTTTCCATAGGCATAAGATTTGTAGCAGCATGAGATTTTATTTTTCCCTAGGAATAATACAAGAACAACATTTTCCACCCCAAAGCAGAAACAGTAGGGGAGTCTTTTGCTATCATGGAGATTCTTATTAAATTCAGTCACTGTGAAAAGCAAGATTTTTTTTCCTCCTTCTCCTTTTTTTCCCCTTAAATAAAGATGACTTACAATCAACCCAAGTTAAAATTAACAAATCAATGGCATTATAACCTTGATTTATTAGCATCTGAGCCACTAAATTATCATCATACAAGAAATTGCTGGTTTGAAAAGATTTCGGCTTTGTTAAATCTCAAGTTAAATAACGGTGCTCAGTATACTAGGGTTTTAGATCTGCCTCATCTGATATTATGAAAAATTCAATACATTTCTCTACAGCAGAAGTCAAGGGTCAGCAAATCTATTACTGTAATGTAAGTAATCTGGCAACCTGCCAACTCTTTCTCCCTTTTATTATTTTTAAACATGAAGGCAGATAATTTTATATTTACAAATTCTGAAATCCTCCAGGGCCTTGCCTCTCTTTCTCCACAAAAAGCAGCAGCCTCACATTCAAGAGATTTATATTGCACATGTCCTCATCATTTGCATTTCATACAAAAGAAGCAAAGACCTTCATCTTTATTAAGCAACACTCCCCTCCCCTCCTCACAGGCAGAGGAAGAATAATGTCAGATCTCATCAGAATGAGTGACCACTAATGTCTCCTGTATTGATTAATGCTTGCATGGGATGACTGAACTTTGGGGCCAAAACATTTAGCAAACAGTGCTTAAGAGGAGAAAGGAATATCTATCTATAGAGCTTTGAAAAATGATATTATAATAATGTCTGGGTCTGATTCAGTCTGAAGAGTAGGAGAAGCAGAACATCTTTAGGGTTACATTTGAACCTCAGACTCACCCTAGTTACTTTCTAGGCACTTTTCTGCTATCAAATCAGTCAAAAATTCCAGGCCTAGAGATCTACCGGTGGCCTCGGAGCAGAATATTTTAGGGGCAGAGGGAAAAATGTTGGTGTATGAATCAGGACACAAATGCTACTACTACTATACTAAAAAACTATAACTAGTAGGTTTTTCCATGTTAGTAGAAAGAAATGATACATTGGTTCCACTGGGGCTTCAGACCTGATATGATCCCAAATGGAGTCATTATACCTTCAAGTTGACTCCAGGGCTGATAAATTCTAAGGTTTGGCCGGACATTTCCCTTCTCAGCCAGAAACTGAAAATATACAACTTTGCTGTAAAGTGTGGGAAGCAATCTTTCACCAAATATGGAGCCAAGAGAAGGCATATTTTTCATTTTTAAAGATAAAGTATGCAAACTTGTTAAGGTCCCAGGAAATATGGTAAGTTCTCATCTCACACACTGGTCACCTCCAGCTCAAGGTGTCAGGACATCACTCTCAAAATGGAGAAAGAGCATTAGCTGGGGTGGGGGCAAGCCAGGTACCCAAACTAAAGTCTAATATGCAAATAAGCTATGTCAAGGTGAGGAGATGTGGGAGTGTTTCCTCAGGGGATACAACACTGAGTATAATGGTAATTCTGCTGCTGTTTCCTGTCCTCTTACAAGCCAAGCTCCATCTAGGATAAACGTGGGCTCTAGATGAAGCTCTCTACCATTTTGGTGTGCAGTGTGTGAGGAGCAAAGTATCAGTAACAGAGATGAGAAAGAGGACTTTGGTGTCACCTTCCAACAGATGAAGATGTGAACTCAGAGCTTTCAACGGCAAACCATGGAAGGAGGTGCAGTGCTGACAGGTAGGCCATGGAGAACAAGTCAACGGCAGGACCCACCTGAGCAAAGAAAACGGTGGGAGAACACAACATAGGCTCTGTGTGAAGGACTTAGCTTAAGCCATGTACTACCAGGGGTAGACTGTCCAGAGTGCTTTGCAAAGGAAGTGGGTATAAAGAGCGTCATTTATATTCTACCCTAAGATGCCAAAAAAGTATGCAGGCCCTTATTATTAACAAAACACGGCCACTTGTCTTCAGAGAAATCACTTCCTTAAGAGAATGATTAGTTTACCAGGGGCTTCATTTCTTACTCAGGGGGAAGCCAAGATGAAGACGACCTTTTGAAGACACTAATAATCTCCATCTGCCCCTGGAAGTGGCAGGAGGGGTGTTTCTTAGGCCCACTGATGATTCTCATACCTTCCGATAGTCATGGAGTGACTGTGAACCTAACTAAGCAATGAAAGACGTGTTGGGATCCGTCAAGTTGGTGGCTTGACTCTCATGAAGGAGGGTCAGTGTGACAGAGGGAGGTCCAGGATGACAGGTCCCTGAACTGCAGTTACATGGGCTGTGGGGGTAGGGGATGAGGTCGGAGGGTGGGCAAAGAAACTTCTAGTTGTCTTACATGTCGATTAGGCATTACAGTACTAATAGCAGCTGGGTCATGTATTAAGTTCCTAACTCCACCAGGCACTTTGTATACCTTATCATCAATGGAGGAGACTGAGGCTAAGTGTGAAATAACTATTAAAGGACTAGTGAGAAGCATGTAGCTATTGTGTGCCAAAATTTGAGTTTAAATACGGCCTGCCTCTCTGCCTCTTAGCAAGGTAGCTGTGTATCTTCAGACATTATCTGAGAAGCACCAATACTGGGAAGATACTGACATGATCTCTCCTGGGTTAAGGGAAGTCCAAGCTCCTCAGGCAGAATCAGGGTGTGCACCCTCCTTTCCTCAGAGCCAGCAGACCTACAGAATACACACGTGGCCATTCCACCAGCCCTTCCCCCAAGGGTTGCGGCGGTCCCCCGGGAGCAGCCCTAGGGCTGGGGCCCTGGCCACACTACTTGTACAGCACGCCAGGATAAGCACGCCACAACTCTCCAAAAGGTGGTCACCCTGGGTACATCCAGCACAACCTGATGTTGGGTGGTAAGAGAAACTCGGGAGTGAGCCACATTTCCCACGAACCCCAGCCTGCAACACTTACCTCTTAGCCTGTCTGAGGTTCCCATGGCCTCCCCAGCTAGACTCCGTGCTCCTCATGCTTTACTCCTGCAGTGCCTCCTTCCTCCTCCTAAGAGGGTCTAGACTGGGATTAGTCAGTCCCATAGCTTCCCAATGAAGACCACATTGAAGAAAGTTGACATGGATTTAAGAAAGGCTGACTTTACATCCCAGGGATTAAAAATATGTGCTCACAACAGAGGGCATGGATGGTAAATTGCAACCCAGGATTCCACAATGCCCCGGCAAAGATGGTAACAATGCTTCTCAATTCTAAACTAATGACTGACTCAGACTCAAGTTGCAGGGATCTGTTTCAAGGGCAGATGAACATTATGTCAAGAATAACAGACAAACGTAACTACAGTATTTTCCACATGATGTGCACTGCCACTCCCCGTGAAAGCAGGCAGTGTCATATGTAAAAGCAAAGAAACAACTACTGCACCGAATTCCCATGGAAGTGAGATGCCACAGGTTCCAGAGCTTCTGAAATGTTCAACAGTCTCCCCAGACATGTATCATTTTGATCCAACTTTGTAATAACTTGTAGGAAAACAAAATGTTCCAAGAGGTTTTCAGTGGAAGAGTTAAGGATATATTTTAATGGTAAACAATTACATTCTTCTGTCATCTGATACTTTTTTTTCCCTTTCTTTTTTGGAAACATGCTTTCTGAATTTTCAATAGTTCCTTTGTGAAGGCATCTGTTACTCACATAATTGAAAAGATGTTTGTGCAGTGGCATGCTTGAGAATACAGTTATTTAATCTTAATGATAAAGCCCCGAGGACAGAAAATCATAAGTAGAAACCTCTTGTTATTTATCAAAAAGAAAAAGGGTTAAGACACCTAATCTATTCTCAAATTTAAATTCATGCTTGATGAAAACTATCAATAAAACCTGGAATCTGCAAAGTTTCTTAAATACTACAGTGAGGTTCAAAGGGGGTTGGGGGCGGGGAGTAGCAAGAAAACAAAAATGAGACAATAAAGGAACTTGACAAAGAAAAAACTGCTGTTTGGCAAGCCTTTTTTGGGTCAAACAAAGAACTTGCTGTAGTTTATAGCATGACATACACACTTGATTAGTTTGTGCCTGAGGGTGTTTCTACACTCAAAAGTGTAAACTCCAACTTCTAATAATTACGACTTGCATTTAGAGGCAAATTTAAGGATTTTTAAATAGAGATTTTTCAAAGGCTGTTGTTTATTTGTTCATTTTTTTTAAAAGCAGAAACCAGTTTTTCTACTCCAGGCCCTGGCTACAGTTTTGTTTTCCTTTTTAAAAGTTTCTTGAAAAATCCAGGCATTGGAAAGTTATCAGAGCATTTTAGGCATGTTGAGCGATACAGAGAGAGGCCCTTATGAAATTACCTGACCATCCTTTGGGGAGAAATTCTTTATTGATGAGAAGCTGCTCCAGGCATAAGGGCTTACATCCACCCAATTCAGGGCCCTTACAAGAACAAGCCTGAGGGGGTATCATTGGAAAAGCAACAGCAACACCTTAGTCTGCTTATATCGCAACACTGTGTCTTATAACGCTTTGGGGGGTGGGGGGGGTGCTGGTTGCCGATAGGGGCCTTATGTGGGTGTGGGGAAAGGGAGGTGAGAGTGCCTGAGTGGCAACGCTACAGAAGTGTTAGCAACAGAGTGCGCCTAGGCCAGAGCCCCATCACCAAGACAGCGTTTACAAAGAAGATGCCAGTCCACAGAATGGCTGGCCCTACGTGGATGAGGATGGCTCATGCTCTCCCCACTGGACCTCAAGGCAAGAGACTGAACAGACGCTGAGATAATAAACTGTAATACCTGCCTTTGGTGCATCCAGCTTGGAAATTCAGCCTTAGAACTCTACTGACAGCCCCTTCCAGCACATTATTCCCTACTTCTTTGTACCCATATCCTAGAGGAAACTGTCCTTTTTGTTTGGATCTAATTCATTCAGCCCCTAATTCTTGATATGTTCATGATGCTGTACTGGGTGCACTGGTAAGTCTCAAGGAAAGCTAATACCACCTGGTCCTTGCCCTCAAATATAGTTTCTTTATTGTTTTTGAGTTCTACAACTGAATTATTTTAAGCAGTGTACAGTGATCTACCTTAGATTCTAACCTAATCACTTTAAGATCCAGTTTATAAATTGGTACAGCCACTATGGAGAACAGTATGGACGTTCCTAAAAAGACTAAAAATAGAACTACCATAGGATCCAGAAATCCCACTCCTGGGCATACACCCAGAAGAAATCATACTTTGAAAAGATACATGCACCCCGATGTTCACTGCAGCACTATTTACAGCAGCTAAGGCATGGAAGCAATCTAAATGTCCATCAACTGTCCATCAACGAATAAAGAAGAGGTACATATATACAATGGAAAATTAGCCATAAAAAAGAATAATATTCTTTGCAACAACATGCATAGACCTAGAGATTATCATACATAGACCTAGAGATTACCATACTGAGTGAAGTAAGTCAGAGAACAACAAAAATCATATGATATTACTTAAATGTAGAACCTGTTTTTTTAAATGATGCAAATGTACTTATTTGCAAAACAGAAACAGAGTTACAGGTACCAAAACAACTTATGGTTACCAAAGGGAAAACGTGGGGAGGGATAAATCAAGAGCTTGGGATTAACATATACATACACTATTATATATAGAATAGATAATCAACAAGAACCTACTATATAACACAGGGAACTCAATGTTCTGAGATAACCTATATGAGAAAAAGAATGAATATATGTATTTATATAACTGAATCACTCTGCTGCATACCCGAAACCAACACAACATTGTAAATCTACTATACTTCAATACAAAAAAAATTCAGTTCAAATTCTAGATTCCCTTGAAAGACTTTGCTCATTTCATTTGGAAATTCTCTTCTTTCTTTGATCTCTTATTACTTTGTGACTCAGCTGGTAAAGAATCTGCCTGCAATTCAGGAAACCTGGGTTTGATCCCTGGGTTGGGAAGATCCCCTGGAGAAGGGAAAGGCTACCCACTCCAGTATTCTGGCCTGGAGAATTCCATGGACTGTAAAGTCCATGGGGTCGCAAAGAGTCAGACAGGACTGAGCGACTTTCACTTTCACTGAAGTTATTTGTATCTATTACAACTTACTTGCAAAAGGTTTTTATAGCCTTAAGTGTTTAACTCTTTTTCAGGTATGTATGGACTAGAAGTTCGATCATATGATAAGATAGGTAAGCCAAAGGTCACAGCACCTCCCAGTTCTAAGAAGATGCCATACTGAGAATTCTGAGGCTGAGCCTGGGTTCTTCAGGAGCATCATCATGTTCCCTTAACAGTCTCTTCCATGAATGTGGTGGCATGGGCACCTCCACATTGTTTGCACCCCAATCTTGGTAGATGTTCAAAAATTACCAATTGGTTCCTGAGGGCAGTAGCAAAGGAAAAAGACAATCAAATGGTAAATCTATCCCACCCAAGAAAAAGAAACTGGCCAATAGGAGAGGGCTTCTTACCAATGTCAAAAGACCTTAGGCACTGCTGATAGACTGACACTCCCCTCATCCCAAGAAATACCACGTGAAACATCTGGAACAGCTCTGGACCTTCTGAGTGACACGGATGGGAGGCATTTACATGGGAGCGAGCCAAGCTGGTGAAAGCCCATAAACTGTGCTCTGAGGCTTGGATGACTGGAACAGGAAAGCGTGACGTGAGAGGAGCTCTACCCATCACCAAGAAAATGGAGCATGTGGAATAAGTCAGCCCCGGAAGGTAAGGCAGGGTCGGTGGGAAGCCACAGGTGTCTTGCCCAGTTTGAGGATGAGTGTACAGATGAAGGGTGCCTTCCTTGCCCTCCCACTGCAGGGCGTTCAAGCAGACTGGATGAGCTCTATGCCCCAGTCATTCAGTCCTCGCAGAACGTCGCAGCCTGCAGGCTACATTGCGCCTACAGGTGTGTTTAGTTTACATAAACTATTTTCAGAAATATTGGAGTCAATATTTGTAAGCTGGGTGATTTCACATAAAAATTATCTGTAAGACATGGAAGGTCTGGAAGCACCGAGACTGCATCCTCCTAAGGCAATGAATGTCAGCCGATCCCACGGGGCCTCCCTGGCCGGGCTGTGTGTACCGGTTTCCTGCTGTCCAGCCCAGCTGCCTGTGCTCACCATGCTGCCTTTCCCCTTCCCTCCACTGCAACAGTGATCCTGGATTTCCTGTTTCTGACTGACACATCTGTAATATACCATAGAAAGGAACTGGATCTTCCCTGTAGCTCAGACAGTAAAGAATCAGCTTGCAATGCAGGAGACCCGGGTTCAATCCCTGGGTCAGGAAGATCCTCTGGAGAAGGGAATGGCAAACCACTCCAGTATCCTTGCCTGGAGAATTGAATGGACAGAGGAGCCTGCAGGCTACAGTCCATGGGGTGGCAGAGTTGGACATGACTGAGCGACTAACACTATAGAAAAGAATAAGCAGGAAATGAAAACTTGAAAAGACATACAAAATGCATAGCCTCATTTTTTAAAAAATCAGACACACACAAAATTATGCTGGTAAACTGCTATGTAAGTGGACCAATGCTTATTCATTGCTGCCCTGTTCACAGGAGAACCTCACTTGAGAAACACTCTACAGGATCACTAGAGGCCGCCTCAGACCTGGGCAGCCCGCCTGTGGCCTTCGGAACTGTGTGCTGATTAACTTCAAGGGCATCAAAATGAGCAAGAACAGCCCACATCTTGTCCTAGACATGAACAGAGCTGTAACTCCCCTTCCCTTGGCTTTTCCCCACAATACGACTAGCTGAGTTCCTTAGAACCTGATGTATTTTTGGCATGTTTACCTTAAAGCACATTCTTAACTCAAAACGTGAGCCTCCCACATCCTGGGTTCCACCTTCAGAGAGAAAAAGGCCGAAGCTGCAGCTGTCACTGGAGCTCTGGTCAAATGCGCGGGGCTTGGGGGCAGCCCACAACCCCCTGCCCGTCCCCCAGCAAGTAACTGCAAAGGAAGCTGGCGGCATGACAGTCTCACCCAAGGAATACTTAACGGGCAGAGCAAAAGGGTAGAATTGGAAATCGGGCATTACGTATGCAAGAAGATGAGGCGAAATTGTTCATTTCCCCCACAAATACATTTGTTTATGATTTTGATTTTCTAAGTACTCAGAAAAGCACATCACAAAGTACTTCTGTCTTAATGCTCCTTTTAAAATCCCTAGTAACAGCTTCATGTGCTCCATAGAAACAGACCATGGAATTTATTTAGAAAATTAAAACCAGTAATCTGGTATTCTGTGTAAAGACTTTCCCCCCACCTTGCATGTGCTTAAAAAACATTAAAAGAAAATAAATCTGCATGTGAAAACAGCCTTTAAAATGAATTACTATGCCAGAAAATCAAGCTAAGAGAACTCTGTTAAGGTAACCATTTTCCTTTCTTGTTGCCTTACCGATAAAAGAAATTGATTTGGGGCATCTTAAATAAAGAGTTGGTAAAGAAAGAAAATTTTCCACCTAGAAGTGTCTTGCACAGTAGGAGCTGGGTATTTTCTTTGCATTGTAATCGGCAGTAACTTTATCTATAAATCCTGAACAAGAAGTGTCCAGAATAACCACACTTCATAAGCTTTGCTGAGTTGAGATATCTACACAGCAAGTCTTTTGATGGGGAAACATTAATGCTTTTTATATTGGTGATCATCTATAACACGAGCAATTAAGTACAGTACTAATGGACTGTGGCCAGGAACCTGTTACTAATATTAAAAACTGACAGAGATGAATAGGTTTGGAAGCAAAACCAGGCTGACAAAGACATTTTTATGAAGTGTTTGGACCTATTTGATTTAAACCAATCAGAGGAAAGTTTTGGACAAGTCAGGCCTTCAGCGACAATGATGCATTCACAGGCATTGTACCATTTCTGCTATGCCTTAAATAAAAGCACTGATTCTTTTCAGCAACCTGTACTTTCATTATTACACTCATTAATAAACCAAAAATGTCCAACTAATACACAAGTAACATTTACTGAGGAACCAGCTACTTTTTTCTTGTTGAAAAAAAGAAAACATTTACTGGAAACATGAACCACACTGCATGAAAAATAAACCAGTGGATAATGCATAGTAGATCACTCACTGCTTCTCCATCTTCTAGGAAAACGAAGTTGGTAGTAGGGAAATAGAAGGAGGAGCCCGTCTCCGCATTAGAGTGAAAACGAGAGCCCAGGTAAACGGGCCGCAGAGCGCCAACTCCAATCATTCTGATCTGGTTTGGAAGACTAGATGTCTGCTCACAGAATCCTGGCCCTTTACAACTCCTTGAGCCTTCTTGACTACGATGGCCCTTTCCCAACCTAGTCATTTCTGTCTTAATTGTGTGAGCACAGCCTATAACTAGCAAGAACGAATGAAATCTGCCAGTATCACCCAACACAGTTGTAGCCAAGAGCTTCAGCCTTTTCTCTGACCTAAGCATAAATGGTTCAGGTTGCAGGACAGATCTGGGTGTACTCTTCCCTTCTTTGGCAGAAACATCAAAGAGAAGACATCTAGAGCAGCAATTCCCAGACATTTCTCCCTACCACAAAACACAGGAGTATGGATGATTCTTTTGAGAACATAGTTCAAATGAGTGAGAGTGGCATTATGGGAAGTACAGTCTGATTAAAAAAACAAACCTACCAAAATTTGCAGATGATTGATTTAAACTATTATCAGTGATTAATTATTCATGACACCCCTTATAGTGACCACACAATGCAAAACTTAGATGGTGAAAGGAAATGACTACTATAAAACTCTTTGAGGAAAACATAGGCAGAACACACTTTGACATAAATCACAGCAATATCTTTTCAGATCCACCTCCTAGAGTAATGAAAATAAAAAAGATAAACAAATGGGACCTTATTAAACTTAAAAGCTTTTGTACAGCAAAAGAAACCATAAACAGAACAGAAAGACAACCCACAGAATGGAGAAAAAAATATTTGCAAATGAAGTGACTGACAAGGGATTAATGTCCAAAATATACAAATAGCTCATGCAGCTTTATATGAAAATAATAACCCAATCAAAAAAAGTGCAGAAGATCTAAACAGACATTTCTCCAAAGAAGACATAAAGATGCCCAAAAGGCATATGAAAAGATACTCAACACCACTCATTATTAGAGAAACGCAAATCAAAACTACAGTGAGGTATCACTTCATACGACTCAGAATGCCGTCATCAAAAAAGTCTACAAACGATGAATACTGGAGAGAGTTAGGAGAAAAGGGAACTCTCCCACCTGTTGGTGGAAATGTAAATGGGTGCAGCCACTACAGACAACGGGATGGAGGTTCCTTTAAAGACTAAGAACTACCATATGATCCTGTAATCCCACTCCTGGGCATGTATCGAGCAAATCATAATTTGAAAAGATACATGCACCCCCAATGTTCATTGCAGCACTGTTACAAAAGTCAAAACATGGAAGCTACCTAAATGTCCATCCACAGAGGAATGGATAAAGAAAATGTGGTACATACATACCATGGAATATTACTCAGCCTTAGAAAGACTGAAATAATACCATCTGCAGCAACATGAATGGACCTAGAGTTTACCATACTAAGTGAATCAGAAAAAGATGTATCACTTATGAATAGAATTAAATAAAAATTATATGAATGAACTTAAAAAACAGACACAGATTTCAAAAACAAACTTATGGTTCCAAAGGGAACTGTGGGAGGAGGGATAAATTAGTAGGAGTTTGGGATTAAATTTTACATACCACTATATTTAAAATAGGTAATCAAAAGGACCTATTCTATGGCACAAGGAACTCTACTCAATATTCTGTAGTAAGCTATATGGGAAAAGAACCTGAAGAAGAATGGACATACGTATATGTTTAACTGAATCACTTAGCTGTACACCGGGAACTAACAGCTTTGTAAATCAACTACATGCCCATATAAAATAAAAATTAAATAAAAGGAAATGCCAGGAACCGGGATGATGACCTTGCTAATCATCCGGCAACAGCTGTGCTCCAACCTGGGTTTCAGGTTCTCTACAGCGTTTTCTATGTTGGGGTGCCGTGTGCCCCCCCCACATAGTTGACTGCTGTCTCTCAGCCCCAAACCCACTCTTCTGCGCTCTGCTTGGTGATACTGGATTGGGACAAGACAAATGCCAAGTCTCTTTTGTCAGCCATCTTCCCGTTGGGGTTCTGCAGATGGCCCTAGCAGGCCGAGGCAAGGGAGAAGGGCCTGCCTCCCATCTGGCTGGCCCTTCATTTCACGCCAAGCCAGCAGTAACTTAGCAGCGGCCGCAGGTTCCAGCCTCTCGCTTCTTTCAACCATCCCTGAGCAGTTTCCTCTGAGAGGGTCTGGCCCCAGCCATCTGCACCCAGCTCCACAGTGCCCCCCCATTGAGCTCCCGAAGCATGAGCACTCATTGGGTGCCTCTACCCGTGAGGGATCTGAACCCCAGGCTGCTGAGACTGCCACCCCAACTTCCGGGTGGTGAGAACAGAACCCCTTTATTCTCTCAGTCCTAGGAAGCCTATGGTGAGTGCCTCTGGGTTAGTGGCCTGCTTCACACCGACCCTTGTTCAGGCAATCCCCTAGAGCAAGCTCTCTCTGTTGAATACTTAAGTGTGAGGTTTTATTTTCCTCCCTGGATCCTGACTGATGATACAATGACCAAAGAAAATTCTAGATTTGGAAAAGTAACTGACATAGCTTTTCAAAAAACATTTCAGTAGGAGACCAAAGCTTTACGAATTCTGCTCCCAAGCATAAGAGAAGAAAAATCTCTAAAAATCTTTAATAATGCTTTTTAGTTGCTGAAGTTGGAGGTACTTATATTAGAATTTTCCATTTTGACTGACTGCAGGCATGTGAGATTCTGCTACCCCAGGAAGAGGTAAATCATAAAACAAAGTACACAACCTTCAAAAGAACGTATCTTGGCATTTAAGACTGAAGCTATTTTTATACACACAACTGCTTGAGTAAATTAAGCTCACAACCATACACACGTACCTGCTGCCATTAAATCCAAGCCCTTTTCTATCCCAAACCTTACCTGGTTTTGGACCGTGTGACGCTTTGTGATACATTTGATTACTTTTTCACTCCAGTGAGGTGAGCTAGCTCACAGTGGAGATAACACTCCTTTCTCAACTTTTAGTCACTGTCTGGTTAAGTGTGACGGGTCACACGTTGGGAACATTTGCACATGAAGCTAAGGGATGTCCACTATCATAATAAAAACTGTTTTAGAGTAGAGACAGTGTTTCTAATGAAAACGTTTTGATTAAAGCTTTGACTCATAATCCAAACATGAGGACTCTGATACCTCAGATGCCACTTACAGAACACTCATCACAGATGCCAGTGCCTTTTTGTACCAGAACTTCAGTGCTGTACCCTCTGCCAAAGTGAGAATGTGGTCTTTTGTATTAAATACTGAGAGAAATACACTTGAAACAAACATTCATGCAGTATACTGCAACAATGCCATGAAGAATAGTAATTTGAATTTCCATTATCAATTTAAAAGAATCTTTCTGGATTACAACACTGTCAAATAAAGCAGTTTCTTGGGAATACTGTGTGAGGCTTTTTCATAGGGTTCTAAACCCAACTTAATTTACTATGATTATACCTATAAAAACATTGTAAGTTTCACCAAATGGCCATATGAAAAGGGACTCTGTAAAGTGCAGTGCAGATAAAAATATAATTGGACTCGAAATACAACTAAGAGTTGGTGTGTGAGGTGACATTATCTGAAGATGCATTTGTGTGATCCAGAGATGGGTGTTAGGCATGTGGCTTGAAGCTGGGATGGTAGCTGATGATGTAAAGAGCAACCGTCCAATTTAGCACTTGTGCTGTGCTTTCCAAAGGAGCGAGCTGCATGGCCCATTTGCTCAGCTGACTGTGTCCTGACTTCATCCTATCCACGGTCATTATGAAGAACACACACAGAGACCTCTACTTGGATCTCACAATCTCTGAATACGAAACCAGGAAGTTGAGTCTGTCCGGACTTCTGCAGGGATATGCCAGCAATAAGGAAGTTGGTATGACCTAAACAAGTGTGGACTGAAAACGCAGACCAGTGATAACACGTGATTTTTCCTAACTGGTCTTCAGTTTGGTGGGGCCCACAGTCCTGATGCAAAGGGGAAAATTCCCATGGATACAACCCTCACAGTACACTAATTTTGCATTATTTCTTATTTGAATTATCATCATCACCTTTCTGAAAGAAGCTGAAATTATTACAAAACCAAACTACACAGAGCTTGGCAAGAAAGGATTTCCTGGGTCAAAAGCACAGAAGAAAAACACCAAGATGGGGGAAAAAGACAACAGATCTTATGTAGGACCAATTTTCTTATTAAAGAAATACTTACTGTTCAATATTAGTACTTTCAACATTAATACATTTCTATGCAAATATAGTTACATGGTAACCCCACAGTAATACTGCAGACCTGTTTTCGAGAAGCTGAAAGTTCTCATAGTAAATGAACCTACGAAGTACACAGAACATGCTGAATAACCCATGCTTGTGGTGGGGGGAAGTATCAGTATTGTCAGACAGGGTTATAGGATAAAACCAGACTAGAAGAACATCTAATTCTATTGGCTCCTGTAACCAGAGAAAGCCAGGTCCCCTAAAAATCACAAGGCACTATTCAAAGTAAGATGCCAGGGATATTTCCTGTTTCCTCAAAGGTCTTATGCTTTGAATTAACACACTTTTCGTTAAGCAACGACTTTCCAGGAAAGGGTGTCTTACCTTTCATAATGCCTGCGGGTACAAGTGGCGGCGCTGGTGCTCCCAGGATTACCACCTAACTCATCATAAATATGTTTCCACTGACGGCGGGCTGTTATCTGAAAAAGTGGCAATGAGAAATTCAATCTTGCATCATAAGAGATTCGCAGTGCCAGGATTCAATATATATGCAACAGTCAGAAGAGAACAACAGTCTGTCCTGGAAACCCAGAAACAGAGACGTCGAAATGGGTCTATGGGGAGACTCATGGGCTTCCAGTAAGATCTCACTTTTAGCACTTTTCTTTACAGTAAAAATGGAATTCTGCTTTGGGATCTGTATTTTGTCACCCTTAGAGCATTTTTATCAAAGATATCTCCCTGGATTTCATGTAGTTATTTGCCCCCAAGGTCCCAAAAGCATACTCTGTTCCTTTATGTAATGTGATTAAAGCATCAAAATAAGGATTTCAGCTAAAATATGTCTTAGTATATCTATTTAAATGAATCAGAATTAACACTGGTTACTTGAGGAAAAGGTAATGGGTGGCTGAGTACACAGGTAAACACAGAATTTCCACAAAACATTCTTCTGTATCTTCTGATTTTTGAACTATTGTGATGTGTTGCCTACTTAAATTACTATACAAATTAATTAAAATGATCAAGTTGGTTATGAAATCTCTAGTCTTCTCGGGCTGTATTTTTATGCCAGCTGTGCTAAGCACCAGAACAAAACCAAAACGTTTGATTGTCTTATGTCACAAGCTGTTTATTTTTCTTCACTCAGGTCAGGAAAATGGGATATTGATGAAACCCTATAAAAATTAACATATTCCAAAGTTAAAACGTAAGGTCCGTATTTCAGTGAGTTGGGTGAATAAAAACAAACAGCTTGTAATATACTGAAAGGCATACTATGATCTTGTTTTTCTTTAATTTTATTTTTATATATAAATTAAGATTTTAACAAAATAACAGATGTATGATCTGGCAAGTGATTACTTTGGGGAAACCACGTCATCTACTACATATGAGCAATCCAGCGTTTCCTTGAAACTGGAGAGAGAGAGCAAGTTCTGAGATCCCTGTGAACGTTTCCAAACAGGGCTCCGAGAAAACTTGTTATTGGAATGTGTAGGGAGCTGGGTGTGGCAGAGGTGCTGATGGCATTTAAACAATCAGAACAGGAGGCATCTTGTGAAAAACAGGCACAGAGCTGACAGCGGAGTTCACTTAGGGCTAGAGGCATGAAAAAAACACCTCAAGTGTGTGACCAGGGGCTCCATAATTGTGAACTGAGGAGGAAAAGGGCAGTTAAACATTATAGGTTAAATGGTACCCGTCTCAAATAAAAAGAGCCCCTTCATTTCCATAAGCCCTTCTTAACAGGCCCAAGGAGGACCTCGAGAGGATGTGAGTCCTGCATTGTTCCCTCTCCCATGAAGCATTCTTAAATCAATTTGTTTCAATAGTTCTCATTAGACTGAACCACCTCTTACATCTACTAGCAGGTATAACTAAAAATCCTCCTGTATTTGTAGCTTGGTTTAGATTATAATAATAAATGTTTTCAAGGCCCTTTAAAACTACTCAGAATATATATTTCGGTAATTATTTTATATTTAATTATAGTCTCCCTCCAACCTTTTAAATAATACAGTTACAGGTTGGTCCACTCTAGACCTGTGTACAGAAGAAACAGGATACCCTTCTTCCAAGTATCTACATTATTCCTCAAAGCTCTTGGAACATGGAGGCCCTTCAAACAAATTTCCATATTTCCCTCCCTCAGATGAGGTGTCAGCTCTGGGGAGCCCCATAGGGAGAGAAAACAAGACTGTGTGTGTCCTGTAGTCACTTTAGAAGAAATCATCACTCTTGTCATTCTTGTATCTCCAGTGTGCACTGTATTTTCTATTTTGTAAAGAGTTTTCATCTCCATGATACCATTTAACCTATCAGCCTGTGAGGCAGACTATAGGGATCTCATTCACAGACAAAGGAGAAAAGTCTCAGAGAGGTTGCATGATTTGCCTAAGGACACACAGCAGCAAAGTGGGAATGCCAGGACTCATACCGATGTCTTATGATCCTAAGAGCAGACTTTTTCCCACACATCAAAGCAGCCTCCATATCAGAATGACCTGGTGAATGGTGTAGCAGGGTGATAATACAGATCTCCAGGGACCTTTTGCTTCAAAGGAGAGAGATAACTGTGGGATCCATTGTTTTTGCTACAAATTCCGAAACTCTCACTAGTGGGAAAATAGCACAGCTAGGAGGTCAGCAAGAATCTAAGGGAGGAGGTTGGGTTAATAGCCCTCTGAGGTGCTACTCTCTTAACGAATCTGTTAGAACTGTGGTTCCTGCCACCCTGCCCACTTGTGCCTCTACGAACAGAGATTCACCATCAAGTCATGGATAAGTCCCAATTTTATCAGAATCTGTCTATTCACCCATGCATTCGCTCACCAAACGTTTATCGAACATCTCCCATTTGTTGGGTGCTGTGCCAGCAGCTGGGTGGCCACAGTGGAAACCCAACGCCTGAGATGCCTGCATCCTAGTGGCAGATTCCAAAACTCAACACATGATCAAATATATAAACAAAGGAGTACTGACTCTGAAAAGTATAGTGAACAAGAGACTGCTGCTGAGGGGGATATGTAATGTGTGGAAACTGGCCGTGCTCCCCACCCACCATCTATCACCCAAACTGAGGTACGCCCTCTTAAACACTTGCCTACCACAGAAATGACAGAACTTCTTTGAGAATAAATAATGAATTATCAAAAGGAACAAAAACAAAGTCTTCCTCACACTAGGATTGAAACTGTGGCAGCAGGAAGCCAGCATCAGTCACCATTCAGCGTTAATAAGCCCTGTGCCGCTGGCTAGAGGTCTGTGTTAGCCCCCTACTAGCAGATTCTGCTGTTTAAATATAGTTTTGTTTTGTTTTTTTTTTACCAGTGGAGAAAAGACAAGGGCCGGGCCTTCAAGGAACTGGGCTCTCTGTTTACTGAGCTTCCACTGGCCAGTCTACATGAATCAGACCATTTTGAGATATTTTCTTTCCACAGGAAAGTCATAAAATGTGCTCTTTCCAACTGCTAAATGCTTTTAAGCACATAGGTCTCCTGGGTATACGTCTCTCTTTTTTTATGTGTATGCCCAGATGCACTTTTAATTCAAACGCTGACCATAGGCTCTACAGCATGAAATGTCTCAATCCTGGCCTTGTCCAAAGCTACAGGGGGTCGCAGAGCCCTACGAGGAGAGAGGGAGGACAGAGCCCTCCTTCCAGGACAGCCCTGGGCACCGTGCTCCCACCCGTGTACGTCTGCCTTCTGTTCTAACTCGTGCTTTCGTCGTGCCTAGGTGTGCATTTGCTCAGGGTTCTTATTCTGTGGTCCTCCCTGCATGTGTGTAAGCTTTAAAGTCATCAAGGGGTAGGAGCAGCGTCTGCCTCCTGGGATCTGGCCCCCAGCACCATTCGGCTGGAAAGTTTGATCCAGCTGCAGAGTCAGTTTGATCAACTGTCTCATAAAGCCTCAGGCCTCCCGGTCATGTTCGTGTTTCAACCTGACCCATTATTTTCGGTTTTTAAGGATACAAAGAACTCCAGCTCTCTACTTCCTAAAGCAAAACTATCCACGCGGTGACTTCTCCTCCATTGTGCTTCCCCTGTGCCCCCAAAGGGCCTCACTTGGACAGCAGGGCTTCCTGACAGCTTGTCTTCTGCTGCTACTGTTCTAGGGCCCGTACTGGGTACAGAGGCTCGGAGGTGGGAAGAGAGGGTTGAGGGTGGGAAACAGCATAAAAAGAAATGCTACTGCTTTTAAGGGTTCACAGTCTTGCAGGAATCATAATCCCATATGATTTAACCATAAAGCAAGATGAAAAACTGAGCAGACCACACCCAAGAAAGCCAGCCTAGGTACATAGGAAACTTAACCTCACTTTGAAGACATTCGATGGCTATGTCCCTCCTTAGTGTGGACAAGACCCAGGAAACTGTGAAAAGCACTCTACACCCGTTATGTTCACAAAGTTTCCATTCCTTATAAATACAGTCACCCCTCTGTTTCCAAGGACTGCCCCCCATGGATACTAAAATTCATGAATGCTCAATCAAGTCTCATATAAAATTTGCATATAACCTATGTACATCCTTCTGTGTACTTTAAATCATCTCTAGATTAGCTATAATACGAAATACCATGTAAATACTGTATAAATAGTTGCCAGTGCTTGACAAATTCAAGTTTTGCGTTTTGGAACTTTCCGGGATGTTTTTTTTTCTTTTCCCTGATAAAGATTGGTTGAATTTTCAGATGTGGAACCCACGGATCCAGAGGGCAGACTGAAAAGTGGTTTTTAAACTCTCTTTAGAATTCAGGTGGTGTTTTAAAAGTGGCCTGAAACTAACTCTCAACAATGCCAGTCCTTAAGAAAATGGACCCAGTGAGTAGGAAAGGAATCTGTCCCTCCTCTAATTTTATTTGATGAAAATATTCTGTCACTTTAAAAAAAAAAATGGAAAAATATTTTAACACAAAACCGTCTTGGAGCCTTGATTTTCCTACCTTTGGAGTCACTAGGATGAAATAATTTTGGTATTTTGTGGCCTGGTGAGCAAAGAGTCATCGGAAATCTTTTAGGATATCAGTGCTTCCACTGCTGCGTGACTTGTAAGAGTGTGTAGGATGTGTTTAGGAAGTCAAAAGGAGAGCTTGCCTGTGAGCAGTGTTGCCCTGGCTGTTGTGAGAAACAGTCTTTTTTCTCAGGACACCTTGAGGGTGGACTGAATTCAAGGAAGATGACTTTTTTTTCCTGGTAGTACTCCAGGAACTGGAGCCTTTCAAAGCTACATGACATCATCTTTTGGCCTCGAGAATTTTGAATTAAGCAAGAGGCTTTGTCTGTCCAGAGAACTAGGGTTAGATTCAGAGGATGTCTTGAAATGATGTCAAAGCCAGAATCTGACGTCAAGGCCTAATCCTTCCAGCAATAAGACAAGTGGCTTCTTCCAGTTGTGAAATAGTGGTCCTGTCTCACCCCTGGGGAGAGGTGGGACTGCGAGCTGGCATTCTTAGAAGGCAACACACTTGATCCTGCGTGGTCCTCTGCCTCTCGGATAAGATTTACTCAACCCATTTCCCAACTCAACCTCTCTCCAAATATTGCCTCTGGCTTGCCATCAAATGTTTAGCCAAATGGAAATCACTTTAGCAAACCACCGTCAACATGCTGCCTCCTGGTAATACCCCAAGCTACTCTGCAAGCCTTAACTACTTCACCAGACACTGAAGTGAAGACCTTAGCTCATCAGAAAAACTGTATTCAGTTCTGCCTCCTCCACTGTAGGTGACCCAGACTCTCAAATGTTTGGAAGGAGAAATCAGATATATGACTGTTAAAGAAGGGGCCTCATTGCCAACCAATCAAAATGCCAAGATGATGTTTTTTGGGAAATCAAATCCATTCAATACGTTTATGATCTCTAATCCTAGGGATGCAGAGACACAATATATATTTCTAGCAAAGGCAGAAGAGGCCAAGAGAACAGAACATAGCTATTAGTTGAATGCTATAAAGGCTTAAAATAGAACTTCTTCTCTTTTTAAAAAAAAATTCAATTTGAGGGTTGTGAAGGACTAAAATGAAATAATCCATAATCTACAATTCAAACCAGAAGGTTTGGAATAGTTTATAACCACAAACAAAAACAAGCCAATTAAAATGGCCTCTTCTTATAACCAGAGGAATTCCAGAGAGATCTCTTTATCCAATCACAAGTTAACAGCAGAAGAAATACATCTACAGATTTTAAACTTGCAAGTTTTTACTCTTACTGAGTATTTACATCTTCTAGACTCCTTGACCTATCTTCTGAGGTCACACATTTTTCTCAAGAATCAGAAAATCTCAACTAGTTAGTTGATTTATCAGGTAAGGTTCATGTTAAGTTCAAAGAAATGACTGAAAGATGACACCAATGAAGGTAGGTTATTAGATCTTTTCTTTCCCCAAAGCATCACCCCCAATACATAAAAATATCTGTAAGAGACTGCTGAGAATACAAGGCACAAAGAATTTATCAATTTCTTCCTCCTAGGGATGATGTTACAGAGGTTGAAATAATTGTGCATGAAATTCTTAGCAGTTCAGAATTTGAAGAATGCCAGGATGACCCCTTTCAACTCATTTCATCTCCTTGTGCCTCAGTTTCCATATATGGAGCAGGGCAAGGATCTTTTTCTGCACAAAGGCTGATGCATGAAAAATAAAAATGTGAGGGGGCTACACTTTTCCTTATTCAAAATGAAAATAGCTCACCGAGTCCCAATTTAGATTGCCACTTTACCAAATGGAAAAATAATCGTTGGAAACTTTGCGCTGCTTTAGAGCCAAGGAATGTTAATATTCTGGCATGTTTATCATGTTTATTTAGTAATAGCCTGAAGACAACCTTCTAATCTTTGATACTTAGATGGGGGCCACATTTTGAAGCTAGGAATCCTGAAGTTTAATAATAATCATTGTTACCATTAGCTTTGAATTAACAGAATCTGGGCAGTTTTTTTTTTTTTTTAAAGGATTCTCAAATTCTCAGGCCCAGGCCCCACTCTAGAATTAATATATGAGAGACCTAGAAAACTACTTACACTTTAAAATTCCCCATTGAAAATTTGAGCTGCAGTTCTTGAGTAGCCTCTGGGAACCACTGATCTAGAAGATTCCAAGATCTCTTTTGAGCTCTAAATGACAAGTCTACACTTGCTTCTGATATCAGATGATCTCACAGATAAGTATCCTCTAGTAAGGCTGTGATGACAACTTAAGTCCTCAGACTTTGGATATTATTAATACATCTCCTGGACTGACTTCAAAACTGAATCCTCACTGAACATCTCACAATTTTATTAGTCAAAATATACTAAAGAAAAGTGTTTCCTGTACTTCAGAGGTTCAAAAGCTTAAAGGTAAAACCAGAGTGGCAAACTCAAGTGCCTGCAGGGCCAACAGGTGGTATGAGGAAGTTTGTAGAAAGGAAGGAGGGAAAGAAGGAAAGAAAAAAGGAAGGGAAAAAAATCCCACCAGTTGGTTTTATTCAGTTTATGGCCTCAAATACAGATTTTATAGTGAGATAGTCATGCAGAGTCACTGCTTGAGATGAGATGGGAAAATGTGGCATATTGTGACGAATGCAGGGACTCAACAAAGGATGCTGAAGGGTGAAGTAGAGCGGGAAGGAGGAAAAGGACAGCCCCCCAGGTCACCAGTCCCCTTTGTGGCTTGGCTCAAGAGATGTGAAGCACATGAGCAGATGGAAAGCAGATGCCAGTCTGGTCTTCCATGTTTCCCAGCCCAGTCTTCCTCTCCACTCTGCCTAGCACAAACAGTGCAGGCAATAGAGGCGGCAAAACATAACCCCTAACTTGCAGTCAGTCTTCACGATCCCAACCCCTCGCTGCCAGCACCCAAGGACCTCCCTTCCCTAGGCTCCATCCTTCCATCTGAATTCCCCTGCATGGTCATTTATCCCAGCCACCTAGTGACTCTAAGTTACTCAGACTTGCTATACAACTTCATTCTACCTACATAGTTTGTTTCCCTATTTGATTGTCTCATCCTTAGAAGACCATAATCTTTCACATCTAAATTCCATCCGTTCTCCAGGATCCTCCCTCAAGTGGCGTCAGACTGTAAGTCTTTCTTCCTCATCTCTAAATGAGGAAGTACTTTACCAAACAGGGCGACTGACCTTCTCCCCACCCTGTCTTACAACTGATGCCTTTCCTGGGTGGTAAGCAACTGGAACCCCTAGCCTAGGTATTTTTATGGCCCCCAGAGTGTCTAACTCTACATATTATACTTATAAGATGCTCAGTAAATATGTGGTCAGGTGATCTGCTGATTGTGTGATCATTCAGTCATTCATTCAACAAAAGAATAATCCCTGTTCGTTCAAAGAGTATTGTGAATGCCTGGAAAATCATCAGAAGTTTCTTTTCTATTTTCTACACCAGTCTGCTGTTGCTTGTTAAAAAAAAAAAAAATCCTGGTGCAAATACATAAGACACAGAAGCAGGAAAGACTGATTCAGTGAAATCTGCTGGCTCTCTCCCTATCAGTAAGTAACAAAAAAAATTCCTGGGTTTGAAAAGACATTTCATAATGTTGTGCAATGTCATGTAACTGTCTGCAGTCAGAGTTCATAAGAATGTGTATTCCTATTCTGGACATTAAAGGTTAGACTTAAAAGTCTAGGCTATGGGGTGGACTGCTAAATTTATGAGACTAACACTGAATAAGTTATCATCTTTTTCACATGCATGAAAGCTATAATTAGCTCAAGATTTTACAAAACTATGAGCCACAGTGGGAAGGAGTAAATCTCCCTGCCTTATCAACAGATCCAACAAAGTGAAAAACTTTCAGTAGGGCACTCAGTAAAACAGAAATTTTAAGCAAATTATGTCCATGAAATACATGTTTAAATATAGTTCATATAAGTATCTGATTTCCTTATAAACATGTACTGTCTATATAGTAAACATTTTACATGCATATAGACTCACAAAGAATTCTTAGAATACCAGATTAATTACAGATTAATACCAGATTAATTAATACACTAATTAATACCAGATTATATGACTCATATATTGCTTGCCATCTTTTCCCATCCCAAGCCCCTGACATCAAACCCTCATTTTACTTTGTGGAATAAAATGCTATATCTGGCAAGAAATACTAGTTACTATTTTGGGTTAAAATGAGTTTCATTTTCTTGACTTTCTGTCTCTGGCATCTTCCTTTTTGATACAGAGATATACCCCCAGATTACTTTGTAAGGGAAAAAAAAAATGATGTCTTCAATTGTAGAAGAAACTGCACAACTCAATCTGATCACTATGTGGAGGAGAAAATCTTTCCAATGACGACATCTTCCTATGTCAGTTGACTTTATTACAGATGTCATCTCTGTATGCTATATTAGTGCAGCTCTTTCTTCTTCTTTTCAAGATTCTAATCTGAGTCTGTTGCTCTAACATTTTATCGGTTCAAAATTCATGCTGTAAAAATCCGTGGCCATTAAATTTTCCTGTAAGCTAAAAATAACCCATTCCTGTCAGTTAGAATTAGCTGATAAAGAGTGTCAGAGCCTGTTCTGAGTAAGTTTGATAACTTCCTGTTTACGCAGCACTGCCCCTTGTCTAATAAAGCTTCTCTGCTCTAGAATGAGAGGAGATTCTGCTGCATTCTATTCCTTAATGGCCAATACTGATTACTTTTGAAAGCCTTTAATACATTTCCCATATTAGACATGAACAGATGTCAGGTATGTTGCCAAGGGAAATTTCTTTTATGCAATCTTGGCTTGTTGTACAATAATAGCCCTTTCTCAACATGGGAAAAAATTACAGACCTAACTAATTTCCCTGACAGGGGAGAGTTACATATGTTTTCCACTTGTAGTTTTTACGACAAGTTTACAATTTTGCCAAACCTGGAACTAATTGGGACTGCTTCCAAAAGCGGCCCAATAAACCCCCAAAAGTGTAGAGCCATTTGAAAAGGCGGTCAGTGACGGTTATGTTTGCATTTTCTCCATTTCGGTCAAAGCAGGGTGGGGGTAGGGGGAGTTAGATTGCAAAACTATTTCATTTAAGTTGCTTAAACACTTACTGTTTCATATCCTCCCAGTTTTTGAGCAGCTTGAAACATAGTCCAAAGGTTAACTGTTAGAGGGACAATAAGTATTTAGATAAGCATCGCATTAACATATTTCCAAGAAATGTCAATTAAAACATTTTGTTTTGTTTTTTCAACGAGAAAGAGAAACAAAAAGAAGTATTAATGTAGCCCAGGGAGCTAAGTTCTTAGGAAACAATCTGCCAAAGGGTATTCAACAATAGGGTACGTTAGTGCCACTTAAAATATTTCTCAAGAAATAGTCACAAATGCGGAAACGGTTCTACTTTCAGGATAAAGGACAACACCATTTTTAGCCCTGTTGCCATCAGCAGACCAAGGGAAGCTACATTACAGCCTCCTTGATAAAAGCATGAGATTTCAAAACATGGGTTGTCTTGTAGGACCCTTAGAAAGAAGCCATTGATTAAACAGCAATGGGTAATGCCTCCTTCAGAGAAGAACTCTCCATCATCAGTAAATACCAGCCACTTAAATATATGATTACCTTAACAGCATTTCTGATGGGAGCACTATATTAAAAACTCATAGCTTATTTCACTATCCAATGGTGCCTTGCGCTGGGCAGGTAAATAAGCAAGGCACCCTTGAGGGTGCAGTGATACAACAAATCAAAGGAAAAGAAGACTGTTCATTCCCAAAGGAACTGAGTCACGCGCCCACCTCATCCCCTAACTTACTTGCCTGTGTGACGGTGCAAATATGTATCTGTAAAAAAGAAATTTCTCTTCACAGGGCAGGCATATGTTTATGCTGTTAAACATCTATGCCAAATTATCGGTAACCCTGTTCATTTGTACTAAATACCATGGAATGGGACTGCTGTGGATTTGATTCTTTCATATGAGGGGAAAATTGAACTTCAAGTAATTCTTTGGTAAAGGAAATGAAGAATAAAATTAAAAAAAAACACACACACAGAAAAACGGCTCTTTGACACAACACGTTCGAAAAGCCTCATTGAACCTTGCACCATTTCAAAGCTATCAAGAGGCCTGCCTCAGCCCTGATTTAATCTGAACCAATGCATAATGCAACAAAGCTGTTCATAGTACATTAATTTTACTTCTATTTCAAGCAGCCAGTTTTCAGACAAACATTGTAATCATTCGTAGTTATATAAGTTTATAATGGCTTCGAGTGCTCTCTGCAATCACTGCCAATTGCTATTAGGTATGTAAATTGTTATGTAAAACATACAGGTTTGACATTCTTCATCAGAATGACACATGGTTTTAATCTAGGAAGATATGTTTGGAGAAAATACTATTTCAAACCAGAGGCTCATCACTTTGTGTGCCACAAAATCCAGACAGAGGTAAAATATATCCTCAGTTGTGAAATCAGGACAGGGTCTGGGTTTCTTTCTCTCTTTATATGGGATTCTGCTCGGCCGTGAGTTCACTGTTCTACTCTAAAATATATGATGACGCTTACACGTACATGTCAAAGTAATTCAAAATTGGGCCCTCAGTTCAAGTTTGTGTATTTCTTGTTTTCTCTGAAGTCATCAGGCCTTTGTTATCTCTTAACAAATTTGGGGCTTCGGAAATATGTTTTCTCTTTGTGGTTGTTTTGTCCATCTTTAAATGTCCCCCTTTTAAAAGCTGTCTTTTCATAGGCAACATCTGTGCCTGATAAAACTACGTCATGTTATTATCTCAGAAGAAAGGCGTTACAGACACTCGAGATTGACAAAACAGAAAATGAGAAACTTTCAACATGTCTATTTCCAGTCATAATCAGTGGATTCAAGCCTATAAATATCTCACTGCAACTGCCCCAGAAGGGAACAATGTAGCAGAAAGAGGCAGGGGAAAGAAATTCCTGGCCTGGATGATTTGTAGATTTAGTATAAACAGAGTATCATCCCCAGTAGAGGATTTCAACATAAGCCTGAGTCAAAAAGTTCTAACCCCCAATTCAAAGAATCTGAGTAGCTTTGATATTTCAGAAATGAAAACAAGTATACTTACTCTGTTTAAAACCTAAATAGGGTATTCGTTCTATTGGCGTCTTTCTTTCTTTCATGTATTTATAAAGTGCCACCAGGAAGGCCTGCTCGTCGGCCCTACACTCTTCACCAATGGCAACCTTTGGTTTTTCTTCATTGGAGACTTTTTTACAATTATTATGGTTATTCTTCGGTTTGTTCAAGGCTGACCTGGCCTCACATTTCACCTGGAAAAGGGGGGAAAGAAAAGGCCACGTCAAATCCAGCACAGCTCTGGGATTCCTACAGGGACATAGCTAGAAACATCGTCCACCGAGTGGGAAGGGGGGACCAGGAAACTATCCTGGTCCTGAGATAGCTCCTAGAGCATCACAGACCACGGATGGTAAATTTCTGAGAAGGGCCGGAAACTGCGGTATGCTTTGGGGTATGCTTGGTCACAACTACTCAACGCTAGACACGAGAACCATCACACATAATATGTAAACAGACGGGTGAGGCTGTGTTCGAATAGCATCTTATTTATAGAAACAGGTGGCCAGTGGGCCATGGTTTGCCAAACTACGCCAGCCTCTTTTAGACTCCTTACCAGCATGTTGAGGTGAAACCAGAAACAGTGTTTCCATCTGCTGGGACCACTCTCCTGTCTCTTTATACACTTTATTTTCCTAAGGGGTACCAGTGGTTACTGTCATCATGGAAGGAACCCTGCGTTCCCAGTAAGAGACCCAGGTTCTGCAGTTTGGATCAAGATGAAAGGCAAGCGCATTTCTTCATAGTAAACTGATCTTGTTGCAACTCTTCCCAGCAACCTGGAAAAACAGGCCAATGCTGGCTGATGTCGGGAGCACCAGCGAAGTCTCTGCCATCTGTCACCCGAGCGGGATGCCCAGACACACCCTCAATAGGAAACCAGACACCCCACTCTTTAACGAGGGTGCCTAGCTTTTCAGTCAGCTCAGAAAATCTCGTAGATGTTAAGTGGCCACAAAGGAAAAAGTAGAGGTCAAGTAAAAACCCAGGAGGAGTAAGTGAAAAGCTTCAGAATTAAAAAATAAATGGTGGTAAGTGGGCCACATGGAGCAGCTAACCCCACATTCCCGCCTCACTGCCATGTTCTACAAGAGGCCTTTGATGCTTGTTAAATAATATGCTAAGGTGCTGAGCTGTTTTAACTGTCAAAGGGGGAAGTACAAAGGGTCAAGCTTCGAGTTCAAGGGCGCCCATGGGGAACGAGTAGGTTCCAGTATTCTTTACATCTCCCGACCTAACATGGGCAAGGAGAGGATGAATTCCTGGGAAATGTGGTGAATTAACACGTCCCACACGGTCGCCAAGGTTTTCCATTTCAGATTCCTGACCCCTCTGTCTTTCCATCCAGATTATCCGTTGCAAGCACTAAGAACATAAAAGGCTATGCGCATTTATTAAAGAGAAACATCTCCCCTTCAAGGGTTTTCTTTATTGCTTACTGTCTCACATGAACACACCAGTTTAATATCTAGATGGGTCCTGAAAAAAATAAATAAAACTTCCTGCACAATTCATTCAACCAGGCCTCTAGATAAGATTTTCATTTTTAAAGAGCAGTGGAAATGGGATGAAAACATTTTCCCGTGTAGGATTTCTACTTAAAATTATTTTCAAACTTTAGTACTTTGTAACATTATATTAAAGCATGCATCCTGGGAAACTTTATGTTGTCATCATTTTTCACTGCCAAATTTGAGATTGTTGAGTCTAAAGTTCTGATGAAATCTATAATTTAACAGCTCTTTGAAACCATAAAAATGACTCCAGTTCTAATCTGTATTGCTTCCTGGCTTTCTCTGAGTGCTTACCATGTAGTCCGGGTCTATTCTAAGCCCTTTTTTGGTATTATTTTATGTTCATGATCCTAACAGGGAAGGTTATCATCCTCCTATCAGAGATGAGGAAACCGAGGTATGAGAGGAAGAGTAACAGGTCCAAGACCATAGGATCACGTCCAGCATCCAGGTCAGGAAGCAGTGAGTTACGGACTTGAACTCCAGTGGTCTCAACCCACTCCAGTATTCTTGCCTGGAGAATCCCATGGACAGAGGAGCCTGGTGGGCTACAGTCCACGGACACGACTAAGTGACTCAGCACAGCACAGCATGGCAGTCTCACTCAAGGGCTGATGGTTTTAAACACTATCTTTTACTGACACTCATAAAAATATTAAATTGATAGTCAAAATGTTATTGTTCAGTTGCTCAGTCATGTCTGACTCTTTGCAACGCCATGGACTGCAGCATGCCAGTCCTCCCTGCGCTTCACTATCTCCTAGAGTTTGTTCAAACTCCCGTCTATTGAGTCGATGATGCCATCCAACTATCTCATCCTCTTGTCGCCCTCTTCTCCTCCTACCCTCAACCTTTCCCAGCATCAGGGTCTTTTCCAATGAGTCAAAACATACTTCCAATTAAAAAGTGTATCTTATTACTAAGCATTACAAAACTTATAGCTTAGAGATGTGATTTACCAAGTGAAAAATAGAAGATAAAGCTAGGTGGTTTCCAGAGTGTAAAGGGCTCCATTTCTTCTGTTGTGTGTTCAGCAAAGGGAAGGAAACCAGTGTGAATGGAGCAGCCACGGTGAGCTGGGAAGAGTGCCGTGGGCTTCATACAAGGATCCCTGAGTCCCATTTTACAGAGGAGGAAAATGAAGCTCAGCGAGGTCATGTATTTTGGCGTGTGGCTAGTGTCAGGTAGAACTCGGGAGTCTAGAGCTCAGATCTCCTCACTCTAAACCCTTTAAAAACAGGAGCTGTTGTCAGCTTTGCATATAAAACCAGGCTGAATCTTAAGTCTGCAGTGATAGTAGGCCAGAAGTTAAGGGAGTATGAGTTCTGCCCCTCAGTGTCTAGGGAGCTGCCTCCCCCATGCAGAAACAACCAGAATCAAAAGGAAGCACGGCGAGCGTACAGGAACCCAGCCTCGAGTCATCAGAACCCCCGAAGACAGGAGAGGCTCCAGGCGCAGCCCGGCTCCGCCTTCTGAGCTGCATCCTGAGTCTCAGGGAGCTCCTTCTTGGGCCTGGGGGATTCGTAAGATGCGAACAGTAGTTTCCCTTCACAGACTCACTGCATGCATTTCTCAACATACATGAGCCCTCTAGAGGATAATTCTGTTTCTGGGTAGGACCAGGTCAAGTTCCTTTGTACAATGTTTCACACTTACCGGAAACTTTCTCAGCACTTTAAGCTACTGAAATATTATAGGGAGCTAGTCTTCATGTTGACCTCGAGAAAGCCCAGCCTTCTGATGGTAACAGGTAATTACTATCGTCTGTTTTTTTCTGACCTGAGCGCCTTACACTTGTCAAGTTCACTAAGAGCTTTGGGGTTTCCAAAGTGATTGAGGAAGTGCTAATTAAAGGATCCACATTTAATGTTTGCAGTGAACCACCACCTATTTGATATTAACCACATCCTTTCACTGGATTGAGTAGTAACTAATCCAGCCTTCAACCGAGGCAGCAGGATGTGCTGAACCAGCAGGAAAGGAACGAAGAGTCTAATTTCTATTTGGTCACTAACTTCCTCGGAAATCCTCATTTTCCTCCTCAGGAAAGCAAGGAGGATAATCCCTGGGGTAAGTTCTTAGGACCAAATGGGATGAAAAATACTGAAAATAATGAAAGCATCACATTTGTGAAATAGTGAAAGCATGTTTGTGATTTCAATGAAAGAACACACTGCAGTTTCCCTTTCCAACGGTTCTTTTAGAATGTAAGCCACCTGTTGTGCACTTCTGGCCTTTGCAAAGTGCCTACAGGATGTGAAAAGTCATTTGCCTTCTATCAGTGGAGGCCTTTCACTTGAGAGCCAGGCTAAGAGGACTTCTCCTATATAAGTCACCTTGTGAATACATTTTTTGCCCCAGACCTGAATTTAGGTGGGACACGTTCTTGCCCTCTTCAGAGAACTAGTAGCCTCTTCTCCACGAGGCTGTCACTGTAAAGCCATGAAATTCTCTGTCCCTTGGAAAACAGAATCTTGCAAAGCTAGTTTCCATGTTCTCACTGAAAGAGGGCAAACTCTGGATGGCAACAGGCAAATTAACTTGACCTGTTTTTTCCAGCCATGCAGACAACAAACGGAGCGGGTTCTTACTCTGAGCGTGCTTTGCTGCATGGAGCTGCAGAAGGCTGATACTTATGCATAGTTAGAAGTGGTCTGTTTGAGGCACTTCTGAAAAAAACAGCCACACAGGTCTTGGTTAAAAGGCCCAACTGTCACCTGCAGTGTTGCTTCTAGTTCAGCAAGTGATCAGATGGTCACAGGCTTGTAATCTCTCCTGTAGTATTTCCTGAGAAGAGACCCCTCTAAGACACACATGCCTTTTGCATGGTTGTCCTGGCCCCAGATGTGACTTGTTTATTCTGCAGGGACTTTGTCTCCATTCGTCAGTGACAAGAGAAGCCTGCCGTACTTCATAGCTACCAGTCTCTCTCTTTTAGGGGAAGTGGTCTTTCCAGATCCAGTGGAAGCAGCCAAGGCAGGACTGTAATCCAAGATTCCCAAGAAGAGCAAGGTGTTCAGACTGGTCCCTGGGCACTGACTACAGAGTGACGTTCACCCACTCACCACTGATATCTGTGATGGGAGGTCGATCCTCCTCCTTGTAAAGATGCTGAACGGCAGTGCTGGTGCAGAGCAGGTGGAAAGGGTCACTTAGAAAGCCAAGCTAGACTGCCACTCCTCCTAAGGAGGAGGTGAGCGGCAAATACAGTCTAGTTCTCTTCAGTTTTGTGGGTCCTAGTATGAGTCCTGAGCTGTCTTCCATGGAAGGAGAGGTACTGTTCTTTCAGGTCAACTGTATGAGTTCTGTAAAACTCCCAGAGGCATACTGTGCTGGTGGCGGCTGCAAGTGACTCGAGAAGGAGCTTCATCCTGCTGGGCTCAGGTGCAGAACATGCTGGGATAAACACACGACATCACCTGAGAGGTATGGGGCAGGGCCCAACTGAGGTCGTCAGTACAAGCTCTGCTGAGGGCTATGATCTCTCTCAGCTCCATCCTGCAGTATCTTGCAAGCCACATTACAGGGAATAAACTGTTCCCGCCGACATCCTTGAAGATCACAGAAGCCAAAGTCCTGTATAGGTAGCTGTAGGGCCAAGATGGGTCCAAATTACGAGAAAATATCACCCTTGATATCCACGTGGACTCACTCGCAGAAGGTCAGAGGAATAGAACATAAATAACTTTAGGCAAAAACAGATTTGTTTTTAGCCAGAAAATATACATTTCTACTAGCTCATCTTTTGTTTTAACCTTTGCAATTTTGAAAGTCCTCAGAACTTCCTGATGAAACAGTCCTGCTTGAAGATAAGATACAGATTGTGAATGTGATTTGCTTCTTTACACTGGAAGAGAAGTGGAGGGCATGGCAGAAAACCAGTCGACCTGCCAGCACAGAACTGAAGTCATGGTATTCCACATCAGGATCTTCTAGATTCACTAAAAATGCTCCCATTTTCATAAGTTTAGTCCTTGGATCTGGAAATGTGGTGTCAGTTGAATTCTGGGCTTCAATTCAGGTCCTAAAGGGGCTATTGCTGTCTTTGGCTCAGAAACAACACCTAAACGCAAACACCCCGTGAATGGAATCACAGAAATACAGTCCAAGCGCACAAAAGTAAAAGAGATAAGCCTGAAAATATGAAGTGACACTTCACCCTTCACGGGGCTAAATTCTTCAGGCATGCACTTTCAAGATTCCTAAGAATGCTAAGGCAAAACAGCCCCAGGTCCTGAAAGACAGTCTAGAATTTGGACTTCCATTCTGCATTATGAATGATTTTTAAAAACACATAAACCTATATACAAATATATGTATACATGTAAGGACTGGGCTACGTTTCTTTAATCCTAAGGTCAATTAGAGGTGATCTGGAAAAACATAACTTGAAAAAAAGATTTATTCTAGCCATTTCTAATTCCATCCAGTTTTCATCTCTGAAGCATATTTAGATGAATACATTCAGAAAGAGGATGGTTCATCCAGTCTATTTTTGATACCAGCAGAGTAAACTATGTCATTGTGTCACCTACTATGAAATCTCAGGCTCAATGACGTGGGCGCTTAATCATCTGTCCTTTTACCCAACCCGCCAAGCCAGGAGGTGGGAAGTCTTTCTGTTGACTAATCAAAATGCCTGCACCGCCCCCTCCCCCAGCTGCCCCCTCCCCCGCCGGGGGACAGGGGTGGTGGGAACAGGCATAGCACAGAGCTGTGAATACCAAAGTCGGATTCTGAATTGAAAACTGCCACCAAGACACAGGCGCAGAGAGATAAAGAGGAAAGGGGGAAAATAAAAAAGATGCAGCAAAAACGAATACCAGCGAATACTGGGGAGCCGAATGACTGTACCTTGGCAACGGACTTGCCATCGGAATTGTTGCTGGGATCTTTACCACCACTGAAAGAGTCTCTCCTCTGTGGGCATGGCTTCTTTTTGCGTGGTCTGCCTTTAAGATTTGGCGCTGAAAACAAATGGAGAACAATTGAGAGGCATTTTCATTTGCGTGGGCTTCCTTATTAAAAAGCTGAGACACTCACTCCAGCGGCGCCCTCCAACTGTTCCGAGAAATGTACACATCTGTGGTAGCCAAGGCTCCTTTCAGACGTCCCTCTCTGAAGGGCTGAGTCTACACAGCCTCTGCACTCCTGGACTTGTTTCCAAAAGCTAACCTGCTACACTGGAACGTGTCTCATTAATGTAAATAAAACGAAGCCCTCGGCTTTAAAGGACGGCGGTGAGGAAAACACACTTCCCAGTTGTTACACAAGAAACACACTGGGCTTGAAGACAGCCCTGAGCCAGGCTCATTCTTTGTGTTTGGTTTTGTATCTTGTTTTCAGAAACCCAAGTGATATGCCAGCCCATTATGGCATCACAGTAATGTAACATTTGAAAACCTCTCTCTTCAAAAGTGGAAAGGTAAGCATTTTCTCAAAGTATGACACAAACAAGTAAGGGAGAGCTGTAGACAGAGGCATTCACAATAATCTGAAAAGTATTACTAACTGTATTTACTAACAGTATTGCAACCAGCATGCTTCAGATCTCAGCGAATCTGGCAGGTACATTTAAGTCAGCATGCTATTTTTCTTTTCTATATATATATTTTTTTTTTTATGAGGATCTTGAGGGTTACATAAAATAACCTCCAAAGATCATACTGGAGTTCGCCTGATTCCATGGAGATTATACTTTTTAAAAGCCACAGACAAGACACAAATCAAAGTCATATTTCATCTTGGATGCTGAGGTTGAGTCCCTTTAAGATCCATAAAAGAAGGAGGAAAAAAAAAAGGCTGCTGTTTATTGATTGCTGCTATGACTCTCCGGCATCAGTTTTCACATTTAACTTCATCAGTTACCCAGTCAAGCAAAATTAAAACAAACCAACTAACCAACTAGCCCTTGAAGAATTTCAAACTAACCAATTACACCCCAAGCAATTTCTTTAGGCTCTTTCAAAGTACCACACTTTTTTTTTTTTTTATTGCTTTAAGGTATGATTATGGCCATGCGAAATCTGAACAACTCCAACCCTCTTAATTGTTGTTAATCTTACTTATGTCATGCAGTTAGCCAGGGTTTTAGGACACTGTATATCATACTCATCTTACAAACACAATTAATCCCAGTAATTTGATTTTCTACTTTGAATAACAGTCTTGCTGTTGACAAAGCACAATAAAGCAGAGCTGCCTTTCAAATCGGGCAAAAGTTTCAAAAGTGGTTCCCAAATCTGCTCTCCTCTCATCTCCCCACAATGTCTGTCTGAAAGCCCATCTCAGAAAGCTATCCTGGCATTACCAAAGGGATACAAACGCACAAACAGAAAATCAAGCAAAGAGAAAGCAGCGATTACCCATTCCAGTCGACAAACATCTGCTTGATGATGTCTGTGTGCATGAAAGCTACAGCATGTGACTGCTCCCCGGCCCCACGTCCCTGGAAGTCTCCACTCGACTTGGTGTGGATGTCAGCTTCCCTCCGAATGCGAGCTGCGAGGCTCAGCGCTCTGCTTACAACTCCCCTCCCCCGGCAGCTCCATTACTCATGTAAACACACGGCAGTGACTAGCACGGGGTGTGTGGGATGAGCTCTGAGGACTTGGCTGGAGCTGCCAGACTGGCAGGCAGGGCTCGCCTCTCTCCACCTCCCCGAACGGGGTGGGTGACTTCATCCAGCCTGTTTTGTGGCTCCTGACCTCCTGCTCCCCTGTCAGAGCCCAATGCCACCTTCCATGAACCTATCAGGTCCTCTGCCTGGAGCCAGGGTGGGGACTATTTTGATTTGAGGAATCTCCATGTAGCACAGAAGTGTTTCCACAACTGACCCAAGTGCTAAGACTTTAATGACGGTGAAGGAAGGATGTACTTTCAAGTCCCTTATCAAAATAATAGCCCAGCAGAGAGCTGACAGAAACAGACAGAACTTGAGGTAGGTCTGGGGCATTTCATTAAAACGAACAAAACAACATTGCCTCTGTTCTAAGACTTGTTACTATGATCTTTCCTTCCTAACAATTTTGGCAAAAAGCATTTAGACCTAAAAGGCATTTATTTCCAGAAAAGCTTTCAAATCCCAAAGGCCTTTTAGACAGAGAGAACTCGCACTGAACAGGCTGTTTTAAATAAAGGCAGAGGTTCCGGGAACTGACAATAAGTCATCCCCAAATCGGGTCTATTTTCTCCATTCTTTGAGCTGCTCTTAGAACCCAGGGAGGCACATGCCCTTCCCCAGCGAATTCTGAGAATTACAAATTTAGAACAGACTAGCACCTAATAGTCTGGTCACACAAACTTAAGCTCTAAGTAGAATCTGATCAAGAGAAAAAGCCCTTTGTTCCTCAGAAGGCAAGAACACTGATATTTCAGGTATGGTTAGGTAAATCCCACCAACCCCTTAAGCATCAAATTTGAATACCTCTGTTAGTCTCACCTCTGAGCTCCTTTTCTGACCTTCTCGTATGGAAGGTATCATTGTGTTATTTGTACTTTAGCTGGCTTATTCTTACACTGAGTTGGAGAGTCCTCAGTGGCAGGACCATGTCCGATTCATCTCTCTCTGCCCCAGCACCCACCCAGGGGCATTGCTGAATAATCAAGTGACTGGTGGAAATAAAGATGCCCACATATATGCCCTTGGTGTCAAGCGCTAGGCCCGTCAACTTGACCGCGTGTATACCCATCACACTGGGCACCTGTAAACGGCATTCACCTTTCCTGCTCACCCGTGAGCTCTGGGAGCAAACACCAGTGACAGGAGTTTACTGTGGGAGATGAGATCAGAAACCGATAGCCTTTGGTTCCTGCTTAGGGTGATTGTGTCTGGCATCTGAGTGGGGCATGATTTTGTCCCACATGCAACGAGCAAACAAACCGAACCCCAGATGTTACAAGTACTGGGGGACGCATGCAGGACTTCATACGGGGTAAGAGCCTCCATGATACAGTTAAGAGAGTTTTCAGATCCACAAGCCCTAAGGTGAAGCTTTGGGACTGCAGGGCTGGCTTTTGGGGACAGCAAATATTCTTGTCCCCAAATTACTTTTTTTTTTTTTCTACAGGATCACAAAAACAAATTATTCGCTAGGCGGGTGAATGAAAACAAATGCTTTATGGTATGGTAGTGGTCAGGGATGGGCTTGCTCTGGCCTTTGACTCTTTTATAAAAGAAACAGCCCACCTCCTCCCAGCTGCCCTGGACCAACCTACACCTGCCCTCTGCTTGACAGCTAAGGGCTGCAGACTTACTGAGAGAACCCAAATCCTATAACTCCAGAATCACATCAGCTCCAGCTGCTTTAGAGGAGGCCAGTCTCTACCAAGAAAACGATTCTTGGAAGCTAGCAATACATGCACTGACAGCATAGCTGGTTCTAGTCAGTTCTACTTTAAAAAATACAGAGCCTGAAGCAATCAATGCACAGCTACTTTGACATGTGTATAGTATATACCCACAGGCCAACCCTGGCCTGGCTCATTCATAGAGTTAGATCACTGCTCTTTGCACGAACGTTTCCAATATTATCCATAAATATTATTAATAATAACTGATGCTTACAGAGCACTTTTTCTTGCCAGTCAGAGCTTTGCATACAACAACTCGTTTAAAACTCAAAACAAGCCCACAGGAAGACACAATTATTATTCTCCCCATTTTACAGACCAGGTAACTGACATAGAAATTACTTTGTCTTAGGTCACAGCACTGGTTACTGGTAGTAGAAAGCTTCCCACCTAGGCAACTGCCTTTATCTGGAGCCCCTGCTTTCAAGAACTTCCCTTTAACATGCATACTTGCTGTGTCTTATTTATATTCTTAACCTGGGCTGGGAGACTTCAGGGAGATATCCCCAAATGAAAACACTGTCAAATACCGCAAAGCATGAGGGCACGATGGCCCATCTCAGGCATCAAACAGCATCCGGCAGCCCTGCTGGTGAGCCCAGGGTCCCCATCAATCCTGAGTAGTAGGTGATGAGACTTTCACCAAAGTCACAGAGTTCCAATAAAACTTAGAGCACCAAGTACATTAGCCCCTTGCAGTGTCCCATCAATGGACTTCTGCCTGATCAGTGAATGATGTCTATGTTTTTTTTTTTTAACATCTTCTCTCTTTGACTGCCCATCTGTTCCTCTTACTCAGTGCCATGAAATTAACAAGTATTGCCATTGTGAAGTCACCTCTATTTCTATAGGTGTTAATCCCAGGAGAAATGGGCTACTGCTAGTGCTCCAGGCTACTCTGACATTTAACCCATGTGTTTTGTTTATTCCCTTTTCAAAAAGACTCTTTCAACTATTAACGAATCATAGTTTTTGGGTTTTTTTTTTTTTGACTATAGAGCAAAACATGCTTTTTTTTTTCCCTTAAAGAGTCTAGAAGCTCAGAGTTGCAGGCACTCATTTATGTATTTACTTCACTGTGGGTTCTGACAAGTTATGTGTCAGGCAGTGCAGGTGTGGGAAACTTTCATATTGCAATAATAATAATAAAACAAAGGAAATGTAACCAGTTACTGGCAAAGTAAATTGCTTTTGGCTTAAACGTTTCTGTTTTTTTTCCTACTGTGTTCTTCCTGTCATGACCGTCTCTTTTTTTATAACATTTATGCTCTTGGAAATACCACGAAGATAAACTGCTATAAAAGCTGGATTGACTCATCAGTTAACAACTCTTTCTTCTCGTTTTGCAGAGAGGATTTTGTTGCCAACGGAGCTACACAGTCTCCCGAGAAATTCTCTGTGAGCTTCCACTCAGAGATAGGACTTGCTCGTTGGTAGGGACTGGAATTAGGGGAATGGAAAACCAGGCATCATTTTCCTAAGAGTTTGACCCCCAGGGTCAATGTCTAGAGGAAGCCGGCAGAGCATAAACTCATTTGATTTGCAAGTTCTGTGTGTGTTTTTAAATCACTAAACACAAGTCAGAAAACTAAACTCCAAAGACTGAAGTATTAAAATAAGACTGGCAAACATTGTTCTATGTATAGTGTGCATTACTGATAATACTTTGCATTTCTTTAATGCCTTTCCTCTGAGCATCTCAATTCTTTGGTACATTTTCTTTATAGATAATAATCTTAAAATACTCTGGCAAGTTTCAGCATGGAGCATTGCTTTTTCTGGGTGGGGGGAGGGACCTTCTCTAATTTAGTTATCATTTATTGTGTTCTATTTTCAACGTTTCCCTTTTGACTATTTAGAAACTTCCTCTTTCACTACAACAAAAATAGGATGAGTGTTTTTAAAGTTATTAACATATGAGTAAAAGATTTAGAAACCAAGAATGGCAGAAAGCTTGATCAAAGCCACTCCTGAAATTTATGGGTGTAATAAAAGAAAGGCATTTCACAGATAATCTCTCACAGAATTTCAGTTTTCAAATACTAGGGAAAAAAGAAAAGAAAAACAGAAGCTCTCAGCTCTCATGTTGGCTTTAACTTAAAGACATTTTTGCTTTTAAATTCATAAATGATTCCCTGAAATTCTGTTTCGAATCCACAGTTAACATTCCATATACTGCCCACTCCACACCTCACAGAGTGGGGCCAGAAAACTGCGCTGGGAGTCAATGTCTGATAATTGGTTGACTCTGTGAATTCACAAAGCATTAATTATTTATATGGATTTAAGATCATGCAAGTTTACTTTTATTCTGTTGGTCTATAAATACTTTTCCACACTCAACAGAAATGTTTGAGAAGCAACTGTGCTGTCTGAGATGCGAACACATTAGGCCGTTAGCAAGCACAACTCCATCCTGGGGGACACTCTGGCTTAAATAATGACTTCAAAGAAATAGGCACGATTTAAACAAAATTTAAAAAGAAAAAGGCTGCAAGAGTGTTATCATGTCCTATAATTTTTCTGACAGTTTCCTTTTTAAGAGTAATTTTTTTTTTCTCAAAGGCATTAACAAATAAGTCCAGAGTTGTGAGGGGTTTGCCAGGTGGCACTAGTGGTAAAGAACCCCTTGCCAATGTAGGAGACTTGGGTTCGATCCCTGGGTCAGGAAGATCCTCTGGAGGAGGGCATGGCAACCCACTCCAGTCTTCTTGCCTGGAGAATCCCATGGACAGAGGAGACTGGCGGGCTACAGTCCATAGGGTCGCAAAGAGTTGGACATGATTATAGCAACTTAGAAGCAGCAGAGTTGTCAACTGAGGCCAGAGCCAGCCTCAAATGCTCTCACTCTCAAATGCTACCCAGACCAGACAGACCTGAACAGGGACCAAGGTGGTGTGCCCCAGGGAAACGGTCACACTCACTACTCTGGACGTCATGGCCACTTTGAGTTTCCAAGTTTGCTTCAGCCCTAGCCACACCTTAATGTTGCTTGAACCACAGTGCCTACTAACTACAATTTAGCATTTCCAGTGAACTACACTCTCACAGAATCCAGGTCCTCTCCTACCACCTGTGGAAGGGCAAGCAGAAGTGTTATTAGAAAGAGGATGGGGAAAAAAAAAATTGCAGCAGGCTTTATATGAGGTCCCAGAGTCACTAATGAGAGTGGAATGTATTATTGCATTTGTCATATCTGGATTGCTCAGGCAACTTAAGTCCAAAACAGCCGTGGACTTCATTGACTGCTCAACAAACCATGTAAGCAAACACTTTTGTAATGCCTTCCCAACATGCCCTGTCTTACTCACTCCTTGTTTCATACTTGTGAATGCTGGAGCAATTGTTAATGCCTCTGATCAAAGTTTTAGTAATTTCATAGGCATGTGATTTGCATAGCTATTTCCTGATCTGCCTTCTCTCTGCCCTGGAGGTCTTCATTTCTCAGAAACACTTAACAACACAGATTATTTTACTTCTCCCCTTCCCCCAGCCTATAAATGGAACTTGACTTGCTAGCTCATCTGTATTGCTAATTGGTCTGAAACCATGTGACTCCGTACATTCTTGTCGCTAATGCAGGAGCAAACCTCTTTTTCAGTCAGGTTTTACCACCAGTGATGGGCAGATCTCTATCTTTATTTCCCCTCTGTGTCTTGAAGGGGGAGACGGGGAGACAGGATTTACATGGCCAAACGTTATCTGTATATTATTCCAAAATGATGTAGGGAATTCTAAAGGAATGTAGAAACATTCTAGAGGTCTATGATAGGTATGATAGGCTTGTCTAAGAGGGCACTGGGCAAAGAAGAAAGGGATTATATAGTTGCTTTTCACCATCACTTTGGTAGGGAAAATCTAGGAGCTAAATCGAGGTGGAGAGTGAGGAGAGATTCTGGGTTTTCAGAGGATTGACTCTTTATGGAGAGAATTCTGGAAAAGGAAAGGTGACTGAAACCAATGCCAGACCTCTCAAACTTTGGTCTGTCTGGCGACCCACAGATTCCACCAGGGGGACCATCTCAGATGAAAAAGCCCCTTCAGGACCTGTAAGGGGATGGAGGCAGCGGCTCATAGCTGCTCTGAGAATGGTTATTCATCTTTGGGGTAATGGAGTCTATAGACCATGGTATCAGGAGCCCGTGGAAAGACTGGAATTCCAAATACTTTGTAAAGAGACATTGGGGCAGAGTGGCTACCTGAGGGCCTAGCCTGGTCCTTAAGATCTAAAGGAGACAGTGCCGTCTAGGTGTTCAGACTGCACACAAAGGGTCCCGTTTCCTCCCCCAGCTGCAAAGTCTTGTCACAAAGTCATAAACCCAGCAAAACTAACAACCAGACTCTCAAATACCACAGTGGCTCAAACGTCACTTTCACATCTACCTTGCAACTCATTTCTCCTGCTATTCATTTTCCCAGATGCCGGGTACCCACCAGCCAATCCCAAACCTCCGGCTCCTCAGTTAGAAGGAAAGGTCATGCTGGATGTTGAGGAAAAAACCTGCGTCACAGTTACTACACTTAGAACAACTGTGTTGTCTCACGGCTCACTGTGTCCGCCTTCTTAAGAATCTGAAATAAGTCATGTTTGCATTTTTTGATGAATATTCAATATACACAGACTTAAGTCTTTCTTAATATGATTATCTGTAACATCAATAGAATATTAACTTAAGATTCTAGTGCTTTGTTTTAGGCTATTTAAAGATTCACGCTGGGAATGGTGCTAAAAGACATCTTGATGGCTATAATTTATGAAGTTTATAAAGTTTATAAAGACTTCTTAAGCACAGAGAATTAATTTTTGTCTCTCTTTTCTTTTTTTACAATTAATAAACCTGCTTATTCTACTCCATGATTGATACGTTCTATGGTGTTATTATCGTATGTGACAGCACAGAAGTGAAAGCTACATTTTTGTATTGAATAGTCTTGCAAGGAGCAGTAAATATCAAAACAGTTCTTAAACTCATATATAAACAGAAGTTTCTTGTTCAGCAGTTTCTCCAGGTTTGGAAATGAGATATTCCATGTTCAACATTAAGGATAATTGATTTGCTACATCTCTAAAGAAAACATTCCCCACTTGGAAATAAGTAAAAGAGACTGTGTGTGTGTGTGTATGTGTGTGTGGATTAACATGGAGATATTTAACTTATTATAGACTTGGACCAATATAGTATAGGCTTTTCATTTTTTCAAACACATACACATAAGGAAAAGTAAAAGATCATCACATAATAGTTTCCCAATTTCTTTTAAAAAAATCCCTAAAGGAATTTGTGCTGAAAGAGGATTTTTCACTCTCTTCATGTTTTTCTACCATTCAGAAAGAATTTAAGAAGCAGGGTGTGTGTACACTCAGTCACTGAGTTGTGTCCCTGTCTTTGCGACGCCATGGAATGCAGCCTGCCAAACTTCTCTGTCCATGGAATTTCCCAGGCAAGATTACTGGAGTGGGTTGTGATTTCCTTCTCCAGGGGATCTTCCCAACCCAATAACTGAACCCGCGTCTCCTGTGTCTCCTGCATTGTCAGGCAGATTCTTTACCGCCGTGCCAGCAGGGAAGCCACAAGAAGTAGGAGAATTCCGAGAATTCCCTGGAGGACTCGGTGCTTTAACTGCCGAGGGCCCAGGTTCAGTTCCTGGTGGCAGAACTAAGATTCTGCCTGCCACATGGCGCCAGCCAAAAAGAAAGTCAAAAACAAGTAGGACAGTCTCTTACTTGGAAGCAAAAAGATCACTATTCCTCTTTGTCATTTTTCAGAACCCACAGGTGGCAGAGAATAGTGGTGTGAGAATTGCAGCCAGGTGGCCAAGGAGAAAGGGCCTGGGGTGTGTGTGGAGAAGAGGCAGTAAGATCCACAGTGCCTGGTGGTGTATTAAACAAGGTCAGCTCGTTATAACCCGGTGGGGTCAGCCAGGGAGCTCAGCTCCTGGGAGTGAGAGCATGTCAAATTGCAGGGAAAAGCAGAAAGATACCCATAGGAATCTCACAGTGAACATGGAGAACACACGGAAGATGTTAGAAGTTATCCCACTTATTTCAGTGAAACCTAAACGTTTCTAGGGCTGTTTACAGTTGCTCTGCCCAATATGACAACCACTATCCACATGGGGCTCCTGAGCACCTAAGACATCTAGTCCGAATTGAGATGTGCTGTAAGCATAAAGTACACAGAGTTTCCAAGAGTATACAGAAAATATAAAATAGGCCATTACTAACATGTTACACTGATTATATATTAAAATATTTTGGATATACTGCATTATTAAAATTAACTCTACCTCTTTCTTTTTACCCTTTAAAATGTGGTTACTGGGAAATTTTAAGTTACATATGACTTGCATTATCTTTCTCTTGGGCAATGCTGGTTTAGTCAACAGTTCAATGTTACTATTATAGATAGATCCTTACAAATGTGTGTTAAAAAGCAGGCAGGATAAGATTAACATCTGAAGCTAAAATAATAAGCAAAAAACCATGATTCAAAGTTTCAGTACAATCTAGACTTTTTTTACTCACTGTTTTGGAGGGTAGTCATGCATAGATGTTAGTATCTGAACATTTTGCCAAACCTGAAATGTGTCCTTTGTAAAATTCAAATCTGGTAATCATTGACTCAAAGTAACTAAATGGCCCTGATGAAGATGTTTCATTAACTTCCTTAACTAAGATGCCAAAGCAAATTTTAAGCTTTGACATCAGATTTGGAGAGTGAGACAGTGAGGGAAGGGTAAGAAAGTGAGAAAACTGTCTTTTAATTTTACTTACTATTCTTTCCTGCTGCCAGCATGAGCTGGGCATAAGGTAGGTCATTTGCAAGCTAAATAAGAGAAAATAGATTTTGAGTGATTTTGACTCACTGGAAAGTAAAAGGTTCTCCATCACAAATTGTTGAATAAGTCCATGGTCTGGATGTGTTTTTCTTTTTGGAGTTCTCATCTGCCAGTACGTAGAGAGGTCAGATACAGCCAGGCCCAAAGGCAAGGGCATGGCCTTCATCGCTCTCCCAAGGCACTCGAAGTCCCACAGCTTTGTATGACATAAAGAGAAGTTGTTCATTGAAGACAGGAACTCCAATAAGCCCAGAGAAGTTGACAGAAGAAAAAGGTTTGAACTCTAGGGGGCAGGAGAGAGGATGCATTCTTTTCCTAATCTTAGCACCTGAAAGACCAGGGGGCATCACCCTGAGAAGAGGGCTGGCCTATGTCTCAAACCCTCCCAAATTACTTGTTGCAGTTGCTGAATTTAAAGCCTGTCCCTCTCCCCCCCACGCCCCTACGGACCCAGGCAGGGACAGGGTTCTCCAAATATAACATGCCAATCAAAGGGTGACACACCTGCCCGGGTTCTTTTATAGAATTCCCCCACCCCCTTTTTAGGGTTCTATTATAAAAATAAAAACGGTAACGGTAGAAGTGGAAATAAAGTTAGGAAATATTTTCTTTTCTTAGAAGGCAAGAGTTGACATAGCATTTAAGGCAATGACATGCAGAGAGATTCAGACTAAAATCTCCACAACATCAACAAAATGTGCAATGACAATTATTCACTCCACTGTCTAATACAATTTTTAGGAAATTACTCGGCAGGTTCAACTCACATCTAGAGGAGCAGCCTGTACACCTCTGGTGTGTCTCTGCGATCTAACTGTAGCAGTATTTGTCTTTACCCTCCGAACTCTTTTATAGCACATGGCATACATATTTCAGCATCCGACACTATTAACTCACGACCAACTGTCAGTTGATGATTATCTAACACGTGGGGTCTCTACACAAGGAATCCTTATTTGGGCAAAAGCTCTTGTCTGGACCAGTCTGTCTATATTTTCCCTCACAAGAACTTTATTTGGATTATTACTCGCTGTTAGTGGAAACTCGGAGGCTGCATGTGTGGCAATTGAAAGGCGGGGAAATAAATCCTTAGCAAGTTAAAACACTTAGCTGATATTAAAACCATTTCTGGCTTTGTTAGCTGAAAGGAAACTCTCTGTTGCCCTCTTGTGGTCAATCTATGTGATGTGGTGGGAAAACCATAAAAACCCAGAAACTATAGAGTTTAATCAAATTCAGGTAAGAACATTCAGCCTCGACAGAAACAGTCACAAATCACAACTTTATGTTGTTTTATATGTTTCAGCATTTACAGTTAGCAGCCCTCCTATATGGAGAGGGAAGGAGGATGAGGGGAGGGGCTAATATGGAAATTAGAAATCAGTCTTTCTAGAATACAGTGAGTTCACTATATTTACAACCATAACTGTTACATATGTGCTAAATTGATTTTTATGAGATTTAGAACCTTAAAAAAAATCATGCCTACATTTTAGAAGTTTCTTCATAACCAAAAATAGACTGATGTTCCAACTGGCTTGGAATTATAGGAACCAAGGAAAGAAGCCTGAATAATTCCCTAATATGGAAGAAAACCTTTTTTTTTTTTTTAAATGAGGAACAGTTTATTTGTTTCTAACAATGGGCAACATATGGAAGCTTGGAATTTACAGAGCAAGCACAGGTACAGAACTTATCGTCTAAAATTAAAATTTTATAAAAATCTGACCTCCAAATTTAATCATCGGTTACTCGATTTGGTATTTAATTTTAATTTTTAAAAACACCATTTAAATAAAAATTCTGCTGTAGGCCTTTCAACAATTTCCTGCCTAACAGGCCCATCCCCAAAAAGCAAACAAACCTGGTATTAAAACAGACTGAGCAGCTTAAGAAAAAGCTGGGGGCAAAGTACATGAGAACATAGACTATTTTTCATCTTATTACCAGTAAACGTACCATTTCCCTCTTTTATGTGTCTTCTCTTCAGATAAAAGCCGCTCCTCCAACCAGCCTTAACAAAAACGCTCTGTATTTTTAATGTGATTTTAGGGGCAGATTAATCTTAACTTGGCTTTTCCACTTACACGTGGAAATTCAGTGTTGCAACAACAGTTGTTTGGTTTTGTCTTTGAATTTGCAAAGTTCTTAAAGTAATTTTACTACAAAATTAAACAGCTGTGAGTTCTTTAGCAAACATGATGATTCTTGTTCTTCTTTGTACTATTGTGCAAGCTGAAATACCCTTTCTTTCATGTCTCTTTATTCCAAAATGAATTCCCTAGTTAGCCTTGTTTAGCTTTAAAAAATATAATGAAGAAAGGGGGTGGTGTTTGCTGACCTCTGAAATTCATCAGCATTTAAGCATGCTAAGTTTACACAAGGTGCGTATTCAAAAGGGCTTTTGTTTCAGTCCCATTATGGAATGAAAAATGATATTCTGCCCCAATATAATGCCAATCCTTGTGTACCACAAAGCTGTCTGCAAATATTTCTGTGGAGCAAGGGATCTTAGGCCTATTTTGCAGATGAGAAAACTGAAACATCACTAAATGTTGAGAGAGTGAGGCACGGAGACGTTCACAGAGGCTAGAATTAAATTTAGAATTTGACTCTGAGCCCAGGACTCTAACCACGTGAGGGCTCTGACTCTTTGGAATCAACAGAAGAGCAATTTTAAAACATTCTTTTGACATTATTAACCTCAGCCTCAGGGCTCTGGGAAGTGGGGGCCAGGAGGCGGGTGCGTGGGGGTGGGAGGGGCGGGGCCTGGAAACAAATGGAGCTCCTCGGTGACAGCCTCCTGTGACACCACTAATGAAGTGGATTATTGGATCCATACCACCACATCTTCCAGGAATATTCGGAAGCTTGGCAATTCCCTCTGCATCTTAAAAAATTAAAACCTAGATTTGAGTGCTAGTGTAGACAGCCTTCTAAAATTATAGAGCCAGAGAAGACGCAGAAAATAGCCTGTGGGTTTTTCAGTGGATCTGGAACCAAAGATCACCGCTAGGAGCTGTGATGGCGGCAGGGTTCTTCATCTGAGTAATTTAAAGAATGATGAAATTCCAGTGTAAGGTGAACCTCAGACACCATGGAGTCCAAACCCATTTCCTACTTGTCAGGAAAGGGAAGCCCAGAGACTGCACACTTCCCACAGTCACACAGCTAGTGGCAGAGCATGACATACACCCATGTCTGCTGGCTGCAAGGGACCAGCAGCGGTGCCTTGGCAGCAGATGGCTTTGCAACGGGCCCCGAATACCTCCTCCTGGGTCTCTCTGCGGGGTGAGCTCTGTCATCCCAAGACCACGTAACTAAAACACACTTTCCAAGGAACTGCAATTAATAAAGTCAAATGGAAGCTGACAAGGACATTCCCACTGTGTTCGAATGCCAAAACACACACTGAGAAAGCTCACTTGGAGCATACGACCGTGGGTCCTCTGGCGGGACTTCTGCGTACCACACTCCCAGCTGTTTGCTCAGACCCAAATGGGAGGGACTGCAAGGAAAACGCTCACGAAGCCAGCAGGGCAACACTCGGCATTTGGCGTCAGCGCCTGCCACCTGCTTGCTTTTGCTGGGCTGGGCTGGGCTGAAAGCAAGCCCAGGGGCCTCCTCATGTGAGCAAAGACTTTGGGAATTCAAGACCTGTGGCAGGCATGAACCACTGCCCACCTTGCCTCGGAGCGTCCTCGTTACCTTCCAGTGGTTAACAAATGCCCTAGAGGTTCCAGGCTCTTCACACGGCTTCACACCTGTGTGCCCGAGCTCTGACAGCAATGCCCTTCCTTCTTCACCTCTATCCTTCCTGCCCAACTTGTACTTGTTCCCCTAGACTTGCATTGGGAATTGCATCCCCTAAAACACTTCCTTATTTTCCCACATCTCCTGCTGGGGGTGGGTGGATTTCTTTGTAACTTCTAGATCAAGTATGCTTCTACCCCAGCACCTGGCACCCCGTCCTGAAGTCATCTGAGGGTCTCTCTGCCTCACCAGACTAAAGAGATGACATCAGTCTTAGTCACAGCAGCAGCATCATAGTAGGTGCTCAATAAACATTTACAGAACAGTTGACTATCATATTTTGAAGGCAGTGTATGGTAGGTACTTAGTGAGGGTCTAGCAAATGTTTATTAAATTGCACTGACTGCTGATTCCATGAGAGAAAAGAAATATTTCTGAAGAGGGGAAGGTGGCTGGGCTGTTCCCCTCCCTGTCTGTAGCACCTTCCCTTGCTCACAGTGGCCATTAATAAGGGGGGAAAATATGCATTCACATTTTAATTCCCAGTGTGTAACTCTGAGACCCAGATATTGTCAACCACTTAAAAGCTTAACAGAGACTCACCTTGTCTGTGCAAATCTATAAATCTGACTTGTTTTGTCAAGACCCTCCAAGCCCGTAGGATGATGCTGGCTCTACTGGGGAACCTAAACAGGGTTAAAGAGAGCAACACGGAAGAGAAACAAAGTTCTCTGGGGAAGATGGCACACTGTCTGGTGAGAACTACTTTTTAAGAAAACCCCCTCCCTGCAAAGCTGCCTAAAAAAAAAAAGGTGTTCCTGCAGGCCAAAGTCTCGGCAAATCTATAATGTAGAGATCAAATTTAAATTCTAATAAAGATTTTTAACAAAGATCAATAAAATAGGAGATTGATCTGCAGTTAAAAGTTCCCAGTAATGGGATAGCCTAGAAATTTCATAAATAATGCTTTTATCTTGATTGCAAAATAATCCCCTGCCACAAAAACAAGGCAAATCAAGGTAGGAAATTGTTCAGTGGGAATTAAAATGTCACACTTTACATGGAATAAAGTATTGCAATCACCAGGGAAACACACATTGCAAATGTGTTAACACAAAATTACATACATCACTTAATTATATAAGCGCATAGCTCCTTGAGTAACCCATTAGCTAAACATGTCGAGTTGCGGTTGAATATATACATGCAATATTTTTAGTACAAAGGGGATGTAACTATGTCAGGCCTGGCACCATAAAGCCTGCTGAGATGGCAAGTGCTATTAAACTGAGATGCAATCATGTTGAAAAGGAAACATTAACAAACAGCAGACAATTGGGAAGAAAATACAGTGAGCTTGTGTTCTACTACATGTGCTTCCAAAACCTTATATAACTACTCATTGTCTATTTCGTCTGGCTTGGGTCCCGGGTTTGTTCTATGTGATACTAATTTTATAATAATAAACTGCTACACTAGTTTTATGAAATCACACACACGCAGAGAGGTTGCAAGATGTCATTACATATGATTATCTTTGCCAGTAAAGGACACTGTTCTGAAATTAAACACAGTCTCATTCAAAATCATTCACGTTGTTTAAAGCATCCCTTAGAGTTGGCTTCTATAAAAAGGTATACCTTTCACAGAAGGCTGGTGAAGTTGGTAAAACTCTTGCTGGATCCCCAGGTTTCATAAGGAAATTAAGAAGGCAGAGGCTTTGAGAGCAGATAGTTCTTCATAAAACTCACAAACCAAGCAATTGTATGACCCTAGGCAAGTCCATCTCTCTCTGGGGTTGAATTTGCCCATTTATCAAAAAAAAAAGGATTGAACAATTATGACTGAGAAAGACTATGAATGAGATAAAATGAGACAACGTGACTAGCACATTATCTGGTATTTAGAAAGCATAAATAGATGGTGGACTTCATTATTATTACTATTACATACATAGACACATGGAAGTAACACACCAGTTCAAGCATTTCAAGAGGCCAGTAGTTTTCTAGTGGGTGTGTTATCGACACGATGGAAATACTTGAACCCTTGGCATAGAGGTAAGCACCTTGTAGAATCCAAGAAGAAAGAATAAGTGCAATGAAAGCCAGAGGATCAGTCGACATCTGGTATGTGGAGGCCGAATGTTGTCCACTCTGGCTGAGTCTTCCAACACAGAGACAATAACCAGAGGTTGTTAAAAGAGAGGATGTCTTGGTGATAACTGATTCTATGTTTTGGGCAAGATTAAATCTCAGGACAAAAAGTGAAGAAAGGAAATTGCCACATAGTGAAGTGTTGCCTAAATAGGACCAAGTTTTTTTTTTTTTTAAAGAGAAATTGGGAGATTGGGATTGACACACATACACTACTGGTACTATGCATAAAATAGATAAGTAATGAGAACCTACTCTATAGCTCAGGGAACTCTACTCAATTCTCTGTGGACCTGAGTGGGAAAGAAATTCAAGGAAGAGGGGAATACATGTTTACATGTGGCTGATTCACTGTGCTGTACAGCAGAAACTAACATAACGCTGTAAAGCAAGTATACTCCAATAAAAAATGTTTTTAAAAATACATAAAAAGAGAGACTATGCCAAGCATCTTCATTCTCTAAATTATCATTGAACCCTGATCCCTCCCAGGTCCCCTGAATCCCCTATGTCTTGAAATCACCATTCAGGGGCCTCTGCACATTATAGGAGCTCAATAAATAGACAAATATTTGAATGGAATTGAATGTGTTAGGCCAAGAAAACCTACTGTTTGTAAGAGTCCCAGTATAGACAGATCTACGGAAAAGTTGAACTCCAGATAGAATGCAGGGCTTTTTCTCTGACATTTTCACTAGAACATTCCTATTAATCAAGTACCACTTTAAAAAAGCCACAGTATGGCACAAGAGCAAGTTCTATCTAAATAGAAACTAATGAAGGTCACTTAGAAAGAAAATAAAAGTCATTTAAGAAAAAGTATTTAAGGTCCTAATTTCTTACGGGCTAAACCAAGTCCTGGTTTAGCTTCTAAGGCCTAGTATTTGTTGATTCAGTAAATACTTGTGGAGTTGCCATCACATGCCTGAAACTGTGCTAGTCCAGCTGGGGATAAAACAGCACCGATCCTCACTTTAAGGAGTTCATGTATTCATTAAATTTGAATAAATATCCTCACTCGCCAGGCCTCCCTCAGTTCCCTCATCTATATAACATGACAGTATCATTAAATAAGACTGGTTCACAGACCAAATCTGCCTGGTATCATAGTTTACTTAGTTTGTAGATTTTTTAAAAAATTTATTCATCATCAGTTGAAAATCATGAGATTTTTCACATAGAAATTAATATGCCTAACCCTTCTTAAAGAGGTGAGAGATCTGACAGCTCTGGGCTCTTATTCCTACAACATAGCAAAAGACTGGAGCTGAAAACCAGCTGCTCCTTTAGGCAGAGCATGGGTATCCACTGCTTCCTGATTTCTCATAAGCCCCACCACCCTTCTGCCTCTAGGTTCTCTGCTGACACCTCTGGGCACCTGCATTTGTGACCTCTGATATAGAAGATCCCATAGGTTGTTTTCATTTAGAATAACATATGACCATGAGAGCCAATCACTGGTATAAATCAGTAACCTGAAGAAAAGAGGTTAATTCCTGGATTAACCCATGTTCTTTACCTAGAGGTCTCGATCCAAAGGCTGCAAGATTCCAAAATGGGTTACCCAGAGGAGGTGTTATAATCCTTCTTCTTAAGTGTTTTCCAAAACCCCATTATCTACACATCCACATAGGATTAGGCAGGAGGCAGTCGGCCTAAAGGCAGAGAAGTGGATCAAGCTATACTTAGAGGTTCCTCCTGTATCTGACACATTCCCTCTTTGCATGTGATCAATATGAACAGGATATTCAGTGGGTCTTTAAGGATACCAAATCAGATCTTGTTACTTTTAAGGGAATGTCTAGCCTGATTCCTGGGGGATCTACTTTGAACCTGGTATCAGAAACCTGGTCATTTCAGCTGCAACAAACTCTTTTTGCTCTTCATTCATTTTTAGACCCTTTGCGCTCCAAAAATGCTTCTTGATGGTTGCTAGGCAACTTTTGTTGAATACATGCAAGAGGCATTAATCGTGTGAACATTTTTGAAAACGGGGGAAAAATTGTTTAAAACTGAGGACACTGCCATACCTAAAATAAAATATTTCCTCCTCAGGCTGCTGTCCAGAATAGGGGCACTGAAGGCTGTTGGCTTCTGTATGTCTGGAGGTAAGAAGATCCATCAAAATTGGTATGTACAGAATGGATAAACAACAAGGTCATAGTGTATAGCACAGGGGCTATATTCAATATCCTGTGATAAACCATAATAGAAAAGAATATATATACATACACACACACACACAGATATATGTACAATTGAGTCACTTTGCCGTGCAACAGTTAAGACAATATTGTAATTCAATTATACTTCAATAAAAAATAAATTTAAAAAGGAAGATTCACCAAAAATTACTCATCCATACTTCTCTGTCTCTTCTATCATCCGTCATCAACCTCTGACGCACACATATATGTAGCCTGATCTCATAACAAAGTCTCACTCTTAGGATAATTGGGACAAGTCTTATTAAATATTTTCTGCTTTTCCTGTTGTGTGGTTCCTCACTGATTACATTTTTCCTGACATGTGTATTTCATACTTGCATGTCCTCAGGGCAGGACGACTTGTGACTCTTCGATTATTACATCTAGCTTTAGAACCCACTAAACTTATCACAGAGCCATCATCTCTTTCTCTGACCCAAATGGAAACAGCAAGAACTCTTCTATTTTCCACATCAAAGACTAAGCTTTCTGCTGATGCCAAATGCTTTATGTTTCTCACCAGTAAACGTAGATTTCACTTTATTCTGTTTTCCCCTCTCTTTTATTATTTTTGACATTCCAATGTCATGATCAAGCTCCAGAGATGTAGACATGTATAAATTGAGTCAAATGTCTCAGCTAAACAGTGGGAGAACTGGTGGTAAGGTGATCTCTTTCTTTTGTTGGATATTAAATGGAGAAAAATACTTTTCTATCAGGATGCAGTCCTAAGGGCAAACTAAGCTAATTACATACTCTTTCCACTATACGGTTCACACAGGCAACTAGGTTCATCCTCTGCAAAACGGAGAAAGTGATTCAGGGCTCAGATGAGTGCTTGGCATATAGTAAACAGCATATAAGCATCATCACCATCCTTCTCATTATTATTTTTGGGTTTTATGTCCTACAGTTGTCTTCCCACTATTTTTTGGTCATGCATGTTCCTGTTGGTTGTTGGTTGATTCCAAGGAAAGATTGTCTTCCCTATGAAATCAGTTTAGAAAAATATTGAGGATAATAAACTTAAACAAAAAGAAAAAAACAGAGGCTGTTAAAAGAGGTAAAAAAAAAAAAAAGAAGTGTTAAATAAATAAATCTGATTCTAAACTTTCAAATTGACTTGGAAAGCCGTCAAGATAAGGGAGGGCGTGGCACATCTGCAACCGACAGTGGTCCCCACTGTGGTACACAAGCGCGGGGCAGCAGCAGAAGGGGAGAGAATCAAAATGGAGGCCAGAACACGGTAGCTCTGGAAGATTCTAGACATGGCCCCTAGGTCTCTGTGTACTGCCCCACCACCGCCACACAGGAGCAGGAGGCGGCGATGAGGTCTCTCTGGACTGAGGCGAGCACTGACAGGTACAGCAGATCACTAACCAACGTCTCGTGCCTGGCGCTGTGCCGCCAACGCTGCACGCAGCACTTCATCCGGATCTGAGTGCTTCTGCAGCCTCAGATTCAACAACCATGATCAAAATATCCATATTAAAAAAAAAAAAAAAACTTCAGAAAGTTCCAAAAAGTGAAACTTGAATTTCCCACCTGCCAGCAACTGTTTACATAACACTTAGCTTGTGTTTACAAATATTTACATATCATTTACATTGTATTAGGCATTAAAAGTAATCTAAAGATGACATTTCTAATTAAAAAAAAGATATGCAACAGGAAAGAACGGTTGACTGTACAGCACAGGGAACTAGAGTCAATATCTTGTAATAACCTATAATGGAAAATAATTTGAAAAATAATATATGTATATATGTATAACTGAATTACTTTGCTGTGTACCTGAAACACTGAAGTCAACTATGCTTCAATAAAAATATATATATATAAATATTAAAAAACAGTAGATATATGTATATCTGAATCACTCTGCTATACAGCAGAAACTAACAACATTGTAAATCAACGATGAGTAAAAGTTGCTCAGTTGTGTTTGACTCTGATCCCAGGGACTGTAGCCTACCAGGCTCCTCTGTCCATGGAATTTTCTAGGCAAGAATATTGAAGTGGGTAGCCATTCCCTTTTCCAGGGGAGCTTCTCAACCCAGGGATCAAACTCAGGTTCTCCTGCATTGTAGGAGGATTCTTTACCATCTAAGCCACCAGAGAAACCCAAAGTCAACTATATTTCAATAAAATGAAAAATAAAAAGGTAATCTAGAGATGACTAAAGTGTATAAGAGGTGCTAAGGTTATATGGAAGCAATAAATTTATATAAGAAACTCGAGGATCCTCTGATTTTGTTATCAGAGGGAACCCTGGAAACAATCCCCTGAGGGTACCAAGAGATGACTATAATATCCGCTTGAGGTGTGTAGCATCATTACTATCAATTTAAAAATGAGAAAACTGAGCCTTAGAGAGGTTAAGTAATTTCCCAGGAGCACAAAAGGTGGTGAGTAACCGTGAGGGGAGACTGAGACGCAGACGCTCATGCTGTCTGTTTTGTAGAGCAGCCTATGGAAAGACCCTACTGAGGAATAGACTTTTGTTCCCTGAGATGTAGGCCAAAGAGGAGAGAGACTGTAAAGCAGAATGTGGTGACAACTGGCTCACAGTTCACAGGCGATTGCTCACTCAGTACTATAAACTAGTGATACTGTGCTTATGTAAGTCCTTCCAACCAAGAAACAAGCCGGAGCTCGTTCATCCTCTCCATGTCCCTCACATCATTAAAGGAAACTCTTCTCAAGCCTAGTTAAGGGAAATATAAAAACAGAATTAAGAACTGTTTTCAAAAACATTTTGGGGGCACCAATCAGCCTTACAAGGGTCACCGAAGAATCATGAGACAAGATTCTTGCTTTCCAGGGAAGCAGAACTGAGTTCGTTTGCTGCTAGTCAGAACTGAAATATCTTTTCAACATATGTTGGTTTCCTAGGATATGCAGGCTATATACTGGGTACATGGGTTCCCAAGACATTCCTTGGCCCTACTCTCAACAAGGCTGAGGTTCTAACATGGAGAACAGAGGGATAGGGTAAAGTGGGTGGGTAGATGTTATCAATAAGCAAGAGGAGAAGCTTTGAGAATACCACAGGAGTGCTGAAATCATGGAAACATCCGAGAAGATCCGTCTTAGGAAGTGACGTTTAAGCTGAGATCTGCAAGACAGAAGAGGCTGGCCAGTTTGAAGGGTGAGAAAAGGATGACACGGTTTCTTTTCCAGGAAGGACATATGCTGAGGTTTAGAATCCAGGGATAGGAAAGCAAGGTCAAGAAACTGAAAATAGTCCCATATTGCCTGGCTGGACAGAGCACAAGGGAAGGGACCAATATCCTCTTCCCTGTTGCCATGAGACAAATGCATCACCACGGCAAAGGCCTTCTACTCTGTAGATCTTCACAAGCCCCAGAGATGGATCCAAAGAAGTTGATGCAGGACTTGTGACAGGAAGGGGCTTGATGGACAGTCAGGATAAGAGAGACAGAGAGAGGAAGCAAGGAAACACAGACTCTATTTCCTTCCCTGCTCTTTCAGTTTGTATTATGGACACAGTGGGAGATGAAGCTGGCTGCCCACCCTGCCAAGAGCCTCCTTACCCTACTCCCTGTATCCAAGTCTATGTTTGTATGTGTCATCCTCGGTAATAAAGGGCTCACAATACTCCTCTCATTCCCCACTAGCCATGTTCAGCTCCTTATGCAGGCTGACAGTGCCTATTTTATTTAATATGTGATTCGTCATTTATTCATTTCCAGCTAGCAAACAATTTTTAATTAGCCTGCTCTTTATTAAGGACATGGAGCAGGTTATTAACTAGGTGCATCTTTGGGTCTTTAAAAAGAGTAAAAAAGACATAGTTAATCTGTGTGTCATGTTTAGGGGTTTAACTGGTATTAGTCAACATCTTTAGAACAAATCTCATCAAGTTCCATTTTTAAGCCTTGACTCAACTGACAATACCACAAGGCAGAAGGGAAGAGTGGGATTAATATATTAGTCACTTGTAAAACTTGCCAGTCCCTTAATTATATTAGTTGCAGTAAAATATTCCAGGGAATAAATGAAATTAAAAAATAATAAATATTTTCCGCTTCTACTGAATCTGAGAAGGATCCACTTAGTTCCATCATAGCACTTACAACATCATAATTTAAGTGTCTATTGAATCCAAGGGAGCCCCCATGAACATGTGTGTACCTCAAAGGTCAGCGTTACATTGCGTTCCTTGCTTTTCTAGTCCCATATCCTTACACAGGGCTGCATGCAATGACCAAGTTGGTTATCAACACATGTTGGTAGGCTAAATGGATAAATGAACAAACCAACTGCTCTCCCACAAGTATCTGCTAGCACATTACTCAGGAAAGAGGAGGATCAAAAGAACCATGTGAGCTCCCCCTGAGATGCAGGGGAAGGCCTTTCAGTCACACCATTGGGCAGTTCTTCCTTAGCTAGTTGTTCTGTGTGGTTCTGTTTCTTGCAACAGGGATTGGGTGTAACTACCTAGCATGACTCTGCCTTCACTTATGGAAAAGGCATTTGGAATCTTGTCCCAACTGAAGGAGAGGAAAAGGAGAGAAATGAATGGTATCACCACCTTATTAGAAAGCTAACCTTCTTGAAGTTACTCATATTTCTCCATTATCCATTCTGAGGCATAAGTTAGAATTTGCAAGACCAGGGTCTTTGGTGTATCTTCACTAGACACTGAACATCCACAGAATGAAAGGCATTCTGGAATACATTTATCAAAATATCAGAAATTCTTCCAACTTGCCAAAGTTAAAAATGCAAATATGCTTTTCCTTTGCTTCAGTCCCGTTGTTCCTAAGTCAGCCTACTTTGGAATGACCTACTTGATTATACATATAAAACTTAAAGGATTTATATAAATATAGGCATTACTATATGGTCCTAAGTTAGTTCTGCCTATACCTCTCAACATGCAGTGACTTGATCAAGAGTGATTTGTATTTAGCATGCTTTTCTAATTACACCTCTGTTGTAAGATCAGGCATCTACTGCGGGAAGTACGCAAGCAAACATAGGTCATCTAGCTAATTTCAAGGCAATACATGCCAACTGTGGAGACAGCATCAAGACCACAACGTAAGTACAAATGCCCAAGCTTGTTACAGAGAAATTTATAATGAGTAAAGGCAGACAGACAAATACAGATTACCTTTCCAAAAAGCCTTAGAAATGTGCCCAGATCTTCCCCACTCCAAAATCTTTCAAGATCCCCCAGTCATTCCACTCAAAATAATGTCTCTGAATTCTATGGCCAAGATAAAGAGGTTCCTTTACTGTGAGATTTATTGTGGCAAAAAAACATGGCACAAATGAATCACAAAGATGTAGGATAAGAACTGTGTGGAAAACACTGTGATAGATGATACAGCTCATCAAATATAATTTTATGTGATCGGCTACTGTATTGCCCTGTTTAACTGATTTATATACACTTTAGGAGGCTTTTTACTGTTCAGAATGTAATTATATACTTTATAATTGGGTACAGAGTTGATTAATCACAATGTTTATGGTCATTTCAATTAGAAGCTGGATATCAGGTCCATGGTCAGAAACCTACCTTCCCCACCTTTCAAACACTGTTTCTACAAATAAATGAATTATACTTAACCTGTGAGACTTTGCTTACACCACTTTTCCAATATGGCACTTGTATGTATGTAATAACCAAGAAGATATCTTTTCTTGGGATATCTCTTCCTAGGTATCTTTGGTACAGGGTCATTCGTAATATTTTTAAAGTTCTTTCCAAACAATTTTAGAACAAAAAAATAATATCAACACAGATGATAGTTTGGATCGGTGGAAAGTCATTATGTACCCATATTTTTTATTTTGCATTTTCTGCAATTCTGTAGCTTTTGTGCTCTTTAAGAAGAACAATGAGAAGTTAATCTCTCTCTTTAAAGGAAAAAAAAAATCAGAAAACATAATTTTGTCAAATCTCCTTCAAAGGAATTTCTTTTCTAGCTTCTTATCTGTTCAAAGCTGCTTAAGATATGGTAGTCAGTATCAATCAGGAAACATTTGACCCAAAGAGATAAAGTCTGGAGGTATGGTCGTTTGATGAATGGTTTGCCCTTATCAGCTTGTAATTGCTATTATAAACTCAACAGAAAGGTTCCTTTCCACTCTCCATTCTGAAATAAGCCTCGAAGAAAAAGGACTGGGGGTGTCACCAGTAAACCTGGGGCGCTGAACGTGTGTGGTAGCCATTGGCTGCCACAGGTGTTGTGCTCGTCAAAATAAAGTCTCTGAAGGTCCACATTTTATAGCCAATGATGCATTTTCACATGGGTTATTTCTTTTAATTCTAGATAGCAATCTCTTGCTGTTTGTAGCTCTTATCATTGCCTATAATCCTCTTGTGTGGGTGCATGTGTGTGATTTTGTATATATTTGCTCACCATTCACATCCTAGTCTGCAGAAGGGCAAGGGATTATGTCCATTTAATTCATTAAGTTTGGTTCCAGGTCTAATGCAGTTATACATATTCTCTGTAAATACATTTGCTGAATTGATGAATGGTAACCTCAACCAAAAGAAGAGGGGATGGGTGAAGATACCCTGTGTTGAGGGTGGTTATCTCCCTCGTTTCATTTTGGCCACACAGAGCTTGTAGGATCTTTGCTCCCCCACCAGGGGTTGAACACACACCCCCTGCAGTGGAGGTGTGGAGTCCTGATCACTAGACCCTCAAGGAATTCCCTATCTTGCTCATTTTAAAGCTGAGGGAATTGAGGCTTGAACATGAAGCTGCTTATAAAGGAGGGGGCCGACACTTAAATCATGTCTTTGTGTGGAAGTTGCTGAGGATGCTAAAAAGTCTCTTATCTTTATCCAAGACACAAAAGAGGTAAAACAGGTACACCACCAACTCCATCTCTGTGATCTTGATCAGGACTACTATTGCTCTTATTTAAAAACTACCATATCAGAAGCACAGTGCTAAACATTTTCTATACCTTATCTTGCCCAATCTTTAGGACAACTATGGGAAACTATCATTGCTGGATACAAGATGAGAAAACTCAGTAAGGTTGACTAAATTAACAAACAACAAAATGAACAAGAAAACAGGCCAAGAATTAAACCTGGGGATAAATTTCTTAAATATCTATTATCTCACCTAAAGGGGAGTACACAAAAACAATTTTTTGTGAGTACACAAAACAAAGAAGTGGCGGCTTCTTTTTTAAGGGCCACGAGAAACATCCCATCACTAGAACACATGAGTAGCAGCAATGGTTGAATCAGGAACCAGTTTATTCCTGATTCTTCCATTAACACATTTCATTCCACAAGTTCTAATAATGTAGTTTCTGCATTTGTGCTAATGGGCTCATATTATTTGCCTTCATCCACTTAGAGGACACCTGGAGGAACAAAGAGAATCACATTTACCAGTTAAATGCTACTGTGACGATTCAGACTGGAGAAGAAAATGGAAACCCACTCCAGCATTCTTGCTTGGAGAATCCCATGGACAGAGAAGCCTGTCCATGGGGTCGCAAAGAGTCAGACATGGCTGACTGACTAACACTGTGACAATTCAGAAGGGAGGTGGGGCACTGGTAAGAAAAATTACCCATAAAGTTCTCAAAATCTCCAACCAAAGGTCTCATCTCTATGACATCAGTATCTTTATATTCTGTAGACTATTTCATCCAAAACTCCACCAGCTCCAGTAGGTTCTAAATACCAGGTGCTCTGACTGCCTTCCTATAGGGGTGAGATATAAAGTCTCATCAGGTTAAAAGCTACTGTAAACACAAATGTGCCAAACAGTGAGAACATACCTAAGTCTTCTCTATCCTCTTTCAGTATTTTCATTCTTCTGGTATAAAAATGTGCCTCAAAATGTAGCAATGACCTGCCCATGTTTGTATAAATATGTTATTTGGTCAAGTTGGTATGAAGAGAACTCCATGCATGCTTACATGAAACTCTGAAGACAGCAATACTTCTTCCAGGGCTGGTCAATTTTATACTCTGAATGATGGCTAAAGGAGCTACTGTGGAGAAGAGATCTGTCACTCAGGGAGCAAAGAAACCATGGACAATCTAAACTCCTGAGTATTTAATAAGTATTGTTAGCTTCAGATATTTGACTGTCTGCTAACCCCCTACTTCAATGACCACCTGAGAGCAGTCCATTACAAGGAGCACGAGCGGGTCAACATCAACGGATGAAAATTCTCAAAACAGTCTTCTCTGAGTCATCCACCAACGTGTGGTTCTACTATACCTACTCGGTACTTGCCTCAGTGTGTTGAAAGTCCAGGCAGGGGAGAGAGTTAAACACAGAGGCATGGCTCTTTGGCTTGTTTACCACTGATCTAGACACCTCATTGAAACGCTTAAGAAAATGGATGGTAATTTAGTGACTCTGGTTCAGTGGGTTTGGCTACTTTTGTCAATCAACAAATTTAACCTTGTACTCCAGTTGTAGGAGATCTCTGTGGATTGTTCACATTGAGGTTTTTTTGGGGGGGGAGGGGATGTGGCAGGTTGTTTTTAAATTTTGAGTTAATTCCCTTGCCAGAAGTTTTATTCCCAGCTCCCTTCTATCATTTCAGTTCATTATAAGATCCAGGGCATATTTACCCAAAGAAATCACATTGATTTTACTAGTCCTCTTGTAGTAGTCTCCAGTTTTTGAGACCATAGAGGCTAAACCTTTGCCAACCAGGTACTTCAGCCCAATTAGCTGAGCTCATAGCCCTGACTCAAGCTATAGAGCTGGGAAAAGAAAAAAGAGTAGCCATTTATACTGACTCCAGGTATGCCTTTCTGGGGCTACATGCTGCTATTTGGGATCCCCCAGGGTCCCCAATCAAATATGGTGATCAAATCCTTAGGCTCTTGGAGGCAGTTCATCTGCCCGGTGAGGTTTCAGTCTCCCCCTATAAAGGACACCAAAAAGGGAGCACGGAAGTGGCACAAGGGAACCAAGCAGCAGGTCAGGCAGCTAAGAGAGCAGCATTACAGAACAACGACATAATAGGGGTTGCCATCTTTGTTCCACAGACTAATTTGTAAGAAACTCCTTTACATACTGAAGGTGACACTCTTAAAGCTAAGAGTTAGGGCTTTCAAGAAGATCATATGGGGTAGCTCCAAAAGGAGGGACTCCTTTTTCTGCCTGGGAACCTCCAAAGGAAGTTGGTTAACTCCTTACATGCCACCACTCATTTAGGGGAAAAGGCCCTCCAAAGATTACTAGAAAGGTCCTTCAGAAGATCAGGGCTCCAAATGACTGTAAGGCAAGTGGTCTCCTCTTGTCCACTTGCCAATTAAACAACTCCCAAGGAGCTTGAAGACCTCAGCTGGCCCAGCCTGTCCAACAACATGGGACCTACCCAGGAGAGGACTGGCAAATGGACTTCACCCAGATGCCAGTTTCTCAAGGGTATAAATACCTATTAATCATGATACATACATTCATGGAATGGATTGAAGGCTTTCCTACTTGGACTGAGAAGGCTGAGGAGGTGGTTAAAAAACTGCTCCATGAAATCATTCTGAGATTTGGTCTGTCAAAGTCATTACAAAGTGACAATGAGACATCATTTACTTCTAAGGCCACCCAAGGGGTCTCTAAAGCATTGGGCATTACTTATTATCTCTATCATGCCTGGAGACCTCAGTCTTCAGGAAAAGTAGAAAGAACCAACCAATTCTTAAAATCAATGATAAAAAAGATAACCCAGGAGACCTCCCTGGGATGGAAGGAGGCTTTACCAATAGCTCTCCTCTACATCTGTATTGCCCCTAAAGGACAGGTTGGTCTTAGTCCTGACAAGATACTATATGGAAGATCTTTTGCTTATGTTAACGACCGCTTCCTAGATCCAGAGGCTCAGACCCTCCAGTCTTATACCATGGCTATTGGGCAGTTCCAACAGGATATACACTTGTGGAGTGTCAACCAGGACCCAAAAGATCCTAAAGAGCCACCACTATATGCTCCAGGGACTCAAGTCCTAATTAAAGTCTGGAAAGATGGGTCCCCAAAGGCTCAACTGCAGCCCACATGGAAGGGCCCCTACCCTGTAATACTTTCTACCCCCACAGCAGTCAAGGTACCAGGACATGACTCCTGGGTTCCCTACTCATGAGTCAAGCCATAGAAGAAAACAGAAGAGGACACTCAATACACCTGTGAGCTCCTGGGAGATCTCAGATACCTATTCAGAACTGCAAATGAGTGCCATTCTAATGAACACCCCCAAAATTAAGTTTCTGGGGATAAAATTTCTCAGGATAGCTCTAAAGAGCCAATACAGCTTGAATGGGGGGTTATACTCCAAAACAGAGAGGAGATAGATCTCCTGATCCCTGAACAAGGAGGGACTTGAGCCATCTTGAATGAGACGTGTTGTTTCTGGGTAAATACCTCCAGGTAAGTTAAAGAAAGTCTCACAGTCCTCAAGAAAAACATTCAGACCCTACATGATCTCAAAGAATGAGCTGGAGAGTTCTTGGATGGCTATAGTCTCTGAGGGATCCTTCTCCTGGGAAGGGGTAATTTGGAGTTGGCTAATACCCCTGCTAATCCCTGTTATCACCATATTGATGCTGCTTATGATTGTTCCATGTATTATCAATTGTCTAATCCATTTTGTCTCTGCTCAGGTCAACAAGCTACAACAAGCAGTGCCAGTTCAACAAGGATATATAAAGCTACTGCCGACCAGGGGAAATATCACTCACCCTTAGATGGACACTGCTATAAGGACTCTGAGGCTTGAGACTAGCAAGAGGGGGAGGGCCAATGACCCTTGCTATCCTAGTTCAGCAGGATGTAGCCACAAAGACACCCCTATTCCCAAAGAACTAGGCCTCCCATCTCTTGAGGGGATAGTTAAGAATAGGAAGAAGGAGTCCAGAATGGTGGTGGCTAAAAGGAAGGGAAAAGCCCATGAAAATGGAACAAAGGAAGGTCCGAGGACCTCAGGTAAAACAAACAGCACTCCTGGCTAGCCCAATTTACATAGGGCAGGCCCAGGGGGAGAAGAACAAACATATAAAAAGAGGAGCCAAATTGGGTTGAGGGCCTCTCTTCTCTTTGGGTCTTTTGGGTTGGCATGCCCTCACACCTCGAGGATGTATTTTCCTTTACTTTCTAAATAAAACTGAGCTGTAACATGGAGCTGTAACGCTGGTCCATCTGAGGGCTGTAATGCTGGTCCATTGCTTCAAATTTTTGTTGCGATGAGACAGAACAGAGGAAATTATGAACTCCCCTGAGACTCTGATGAAGGCCCTTGAATCCTATCAAATCCAGAGACAAAGCCACAAATGAGGGATCACGGTGATTGTGACACGCAAGTAAAGCAGTGAGGTTTTCAAAGGACCCCATTCCCTAGAGGGTTAAAATAAAGAGAATGTCCCTTAGCTGGAAACCCATGGCCTTCTAAAGAACTTCCTCCAGAGAATGGGTTTTAGGATCTCAAGAAAGTGGCATTTGGGGGATTATAGAGCTCATCTTACCAGGGCTTCCCTGACGGCTCAGGTGGTAAAGAATCCCTCCACAATGTGGGAGACCTGGGTTCGTTCCCTGGGTTGGGAAGATCCCCTGGAGGAGGGCATGGCAACCCACTCCACTATTCTGGCCTGGAGAATTCCATGGATAGAAAAGCCTGGCAGGCCACAATCCATGGGGTTGCAAAGAGTTGGACGCGACTGAGCAACTAAGCACAGCACAGCATAGAGCTCATCTGGTCCAGTCCACTGGACTAGACCAACAAACCTAATTATATGAGCTCCGTTTGTATCACAGAGAATTCTATTTCAGAAAAAGAAGATTAGAGAACATGGGGCAGGAAGAATTGCGCTGAGGCTTCCAAGCTACTACAACGATTACAAAATGTGAAATTTATAAGCACCGAAAAGAGCTTTGTAATATTGGGGCTTATTTCTACTTCTCCTTAAAAGGAGAAAATTACAAATCACTCATAACTTCCCCTCCTCTGATTCCTCTCTGTATTGTGTTATTCCCCAATTACTGCGATTGTGGTGATGCTGCCAGTGGGCTGGCTAGAAAATATATGGACTAATTGTTGAGCAGAACCAGGGAGTTATTGGCCCTTCTGGCCGTACTCTGTTATACCTACGCCATGGGGTTTGCACAGCTCCAACTCAGGACTTAAAATGCTGAAATAAATTAACTTCTTTATTTAGACATAAACATCATATCACACCCCAGAAGGGGCCAAGTGGACGTTTCTGGTTCACACATTCAGTCCAGGGCAAAGACGGAGAGATACTACTTCCCTGTAAATATTGCTAACCATAATCTGAATTCTCTAATTTCAGAAACCCACTCCTCCAACAGAGTAATATTTATAGAAAATGAAATTTGGGTTTTCAGTTATGCCAACTCTCTTTCATATTCAAATGCTACATATATTCCAGAACATGTTTACAGAATTTTCCCATATTTCTAAATAAATACACAAAAGAAGTCCTGAAATATACACATTTTAAAGATGACTTTGCACACACCAAGTTATTCCCAGATGTTTTACATTCTGAATTTCCCAATAAATGAATAACATGCTAGGAAAGCAAACACAGGCTGACAGTATTTAGTCTAAGTCCTTAAAGTGGTATAACATGTGGAGCTAAAAATAATTTTCAATAACTATATTTCACTATCAGCAGTTATTAAAGAATTGAAAACGAGCACTTGTAGGATTTGCGCTGATTCTTGCAAATGTGGGCTCTAGGCAGGTTTTAATTGTTTTGGGTTTCTCACAACCACATGGCAGCAACAACTCTTCTATCTTTTGAGTTTTATACATACACATATATTCATGTGACAAACCCATGATCCCAGTTCACTGCCACAAGAGCTCATTAACAAGCCTCACAGCCCCGAGTCAGTTCTGCGAGCTCTGAACGAATTCCAGAACAAGGGCTACAGCAAATGGCAGCCTGGCCTTTTCACTTCTTCCATTTCTTAGATTGAAAAAGAAAAGCAAAGAAACTTCCAATAACTGCTCCTTTCATACCTTTTATCTCCTTTAAAAATTGGTAATATTCACTCATTAAATCTCAAACTTTGCTACATTCTTATGTAATGCTTAATTCTCTTCTTTCTCTGGGGTTGGCTTGTGAAATGTCTTTAATTAAAAAAGCTAAAGCACTCTAAATCTGGATGGCAGACTCATTTCCAGGGCATTCAGGCATGTTGTCTAATTTTAAAACTCTGACAGGATACATGTAAATTTATGCAAGTTTCATAAAAGTCACAATTTCCTCCTTGAATTCAAGCTAAAGAAAATGCCCCCAAGCTCTTTTCAAAGCTGTTTGTTTTACTGGAAAGCTCATTTTGCCTATTGTGTTGAAGGTGATTATTCTAAAGAATATCCAATGTCAGAGTCCCATCAGGCCACTGAGAATTAAGGAGTTATATTTCCCTACTAATGATCGAATGGCCCCTTTGATCACTATTTTATGGCTCTTAGACAGAGTGGGGAGGGGAAGGGAAAATATTATCATGCAAATTATTTTGGTTGACAGTAATTAAGAAATTATATGTTAAGAAAATCAGTAATTGTTCACATGAGTCATTAATGTGTTTTCATTCTTTGTACAACTTTCTGGCACGCCCTTCCTTTCTTGCTTTAAATAAGCAGGGACTGGAAAATATGCATAGTATTTGGAACCCAGGGGAGTGACATACTAATTCAAAGTTTGCTTGGAAGTGTAGCTTTGTGGAAACTCAAATGTTTTCCCCTCTTTTTTATTTCTACCATTCTTTACCCAAGACTTCTCTCCAGGATGTTGGGGTAGCCTCTTTGAAGAGTGAGGCAGGGTCTTCATTGAGCTGGACTCTCCTCATGTCCAGAAGACCTAGATTTCTTCTAGGAAATCTAGAAGAAAATCCACCAAATTGGGGAACCAAACCCAGCTCAGCCATGGGCAATTAACCAGTCTTTGCTAATTCTGTTGCTCCCTAGAAGCGAATCTTCACTCTGAATTAAACCCTGGCCAAGGTTTGTTTTGGAAAGATCTTAAATCCACAGAAGAGAAACGAACAGTGAAGGCTGAGACAGGCTCCCTCCCCAAAGGTTGGGACACCTTCGAATGAACTCAGGTTAGCTTACAAACTGTCAATCCCTAAAAGAGCACAAACTAAAATTACATTTGTTTTTATTGAAACCCTCAAGTGCTGACATGTAGTGTATGACATGTGATACATAATAATACTCTTAAACTAGTTCTGACATAATATCTCCGGCGGCCTAATAACCACAAATGATTGCTTTAGTTAAGAACTAGCCAGAAGCAAAATAGATCCATGTAAAAGTAGCTCGAACCATAAATACCTCAACAATATTTTGTGTCACTTTGTAAAAGTTAAAGGAGTCTTATAATAATTAACAACAAAAACACCATGCTCTTGACTATTGTGCATTGGTTGTGAAAGGTTATTTCATGGTCCCGAGGCTGCCAGTGCCGTAAATTATGCAGGCACCAAGAAGCATTAAGGAGAAATAATAGCAATTTAAACGAAGGCTGACGTAATTCATGATAAACAGTCATTGGAAAATATTACAATGTTGTCTTTTTTGAGTGGGTTTAATCAGAAGAATGTGACCATATTCTAACATAAACCACTTCTCTTTTCCATTGTGCTCACACTTGGAATGTTGGCACTCACCCTAGCGCAAGGTTCTTATTCACAATAATTGCTGAATCCAGAGCTCTAACACCTCCAGGGAACCTAACAATGTAAATTTGGTATTCTGATTGATGGAAGGAGCTTCCAAGACAAAGCTCAAAAGCTCTGGGCTGCCTGGTGGTCCAAGAGAGGGGCTGAAATTTGAGCTGCATGTAGGCAGGATACCCTAAAGAACACACATCCAAAGGATGGCTAAGTAATGCAAACACTGAAGAATGACTTTATTGTCACGTTCTGTAGAACCTTGAGATGTGGTATAAATCTGGCAGCTGTTCTGATAAAAGCAAACCTTTGTCACAGATTGTTCTGGGTGAACTGTAAGTATAACAACACGTTCAGAAGTAAACACGATGACGGAGGTTAAATCTGCCAACATTCAGTAACACAAAATATCACCAGGTCAGGATAATAAGACAGGAGTTTAAGTTATGGTGGCTAAGCAGATGTTCATATCAGAACTCGTACAAATAACTGTTACCTTTAACATGGGGGAAGAGGAATTTTGTGCATAAAAACTGATTAGGGGAAGGTTTGAAAAAAATAAAATAGCTCAGGAACATGGCAACACGGAGGCTGGGTAATATTTACCTCTTTGGAATTCACCCATCTTTGGGAATGTAAAGAAAATAATGATATTGCTATTTATAACTGCAAAGCCTTTCAATGTAGAGTTCATTTAAAAGTTTTTAAGCCAACTATTGATTATCTGTGTTGACAAAGGAAGACAAGGATAAAAGAAAACAGAAAATCCAATAGCTTATTTTTCCCACTGGTTTCTATTTCATTCATGATCCATTCTTTCCAAACACCATTAAGAGCAGCAGAAGTGACTTCATTTTTTCTTCCTCTCCTTTTCTTTACCAGCCTTTGGGTGGAGGTGCTAATGAGCTGGAATAAACTCAAAAGAAGGCAGAGGGGACCTTCCCAGGAAGTCAGGGGCTTGGATAATCTACAGAGTGGGGCCCCTGTCCCTGATAATCAAAAATTAATTGACACCCCCAAAGATCATTTGAAATATCCATTGTATAGCAAAACAGACTATTTTTGACTCTAGATCTCTTTTTCCAACTCAGTCTATTTAAATAGTCCCAGGGGTCAAATATCTGGCCACTCCTTTAAAAATACTCTTTCAAAATATGATAAATGGCTGTCTTTGGCATTTAGACTAATAAAAATGTATTTTATCTCCTCTTACCACACAAACCTTACTTTCTCTAAATAGCCCATTGCGAACATTATCAGTGAATTTTGCTCAGTGTACAAATATTTTATGTATTACAATGAGTAGCAGAACGCAAAACTTGCAAATATTTATTTTTAGACATATGGGAAAAAAAGCAATTAGAGCTAAAAATGTGAAGAATGAAGAGCTCACTTAGAAGCAATTACATTGGACATGCAAACTGTTCTGCCATCAAACTTTGATTCAGATGCTATGGAGCATATGAAGAAATATCACTTGCACACACACAAAAAAGAAAATATTATTTCACAACTGAAAATATCCAATCATTATAAACAACATCTGGGGGTCATTAATAACTGACTCGGCAGCTAAATTAGCCAAATAAGAAGTGGCCTGATTCAGAATTCCTAAATTTCTATTTTTGGAGAAAAAACTAAACAGGACTTCTATGCACAAACACAGATGCTCTCTGGACATTTTATGTGAGTGTGCAAGTGTGTATGAGCATAACGGTGGATGTGTCTACCCATAAGGAGGCACAGGCTATCTGTGCATTCATCACTACCTCCCCCTGAAGTGGTGTCCTGTTTTTGTTTTGAGGAAGTTTAAAATTGGAATATTGAGTTCCCTCTCCTTGCTCAGAGCCTTGTATGTAATTAGCATATTTTTCAGACTGGTAAGAATCTGACCATAGGCAGCATCTGAGAAGTTTTCCATTCCAAACTATTACAAAGCCTTTTGTACATAGCCTCATAACATGGTTTAAGAACAGGCATGCTCTTCAAATATACCAGCCCTAAGAGAAAAGAACTAACAATTTTACTGCCACATAAGCCACTGTACTGAAACACCCTAAATATTTATACTAACAGTTGAAAATAGTATCGGAGAACAATGCCAAAATATTTCTTCTACTCATTAATAGCAGCAGTCTTTGGGAAGACAGATGCCAAAAAGCCAGCACTTTTCTAATTCACTGGGCCGCAGGACATGGTCTGTTACTATAGGTTTCACAAGGAGTCAACAGACTGGTTGATTTACCGGCAAACGAAAATAATCTTTAAGACAATCCATATTTACATTAAAAAACAAATCTCTAAAGCATCTCTCTGAAAAGTACCAAATTTTGATTGTAAGATGCACAATTCTTTTCAGATTTCAATTTCTCCAAGAATTGGTGGTCTCCCAGTAAACGGTATCTCACAATTACGCTGTTTTAATTCCAAGAGGTACAGGTAAAAATAGTCTGTATTACAAACATATTGTCTTAGATTTGATGAACTACAGTCCCAAGTTGTTTGGTCTGCATCAGGGGTCAGAGGATTCTTCTCTTAAGGGTCGGAGTGTAAATATTTTCAGCTCTGTAGGGCATGCCAACTCCACCATTGCAGCACCAAAACAGCCTTAGATAAGACGTAAGCGCGGGAGAGCGGCGTGGCGGTGCTCCAATAACCCGTATAGCGCAGCAACAGGCAGATGTGGCCATGGGTGGGGGACCCTCTACGTAAGCCAGATTGTCAACAGCCCCTGATGGGAATGGGCCCAGCAGGGCTCATGAGTAGAACATCAGGCCTGATGCTACTCCTGTTGAAGGCACTACCTCATCACACACTGCAGTCTTCCTGGTCTAACAACTCGCCTGGAGCAGGATATCAGGCCACTGGCCACGTCCAAACTCACGTGAGTCACCCAGTGGACATTGTCCGGCGGGGGAAGCAGGGTGGGATGTGCAGGTGAATGTGGGGAAGTGGCTGGCTAGCCCTCGTGGGAACACTGTTTTTGTCCTTTATGTCAAAAATTTTGCACATGAGCTGGATTCTGTAATTATTATTTAAGTAAATCTGAGGAGTCAGCCGATTACTAACAAGAGCAGCAGTAAGAGCACCCACTGTACAGTCCATGGAGCTGGGTTCAAACCCCATCTCCGTCCCTGGAAGAGCTCTGGGGGATGACTTCCTTCAACAGCTCTGAGCCTCACTTTTCTCATCTGCAAAACAGGGATGACAACATCTACCTCCAAGCATGGCTGCAAGAATTTAAGGAGATAATGCTGGGATTAAGTGTTTAATAAGTGGTAAAGTTGGCTTCACCAAGCCTTTCGCACGACTCATTACATGGATTATCATTCAGGGACACAAACTATATTTAGGGACCTAACGCTGTGCCTGACAACAAAGTACTTTCTCAATACAATAAAAAGTTATGAGCTACTGCTATTATATATATCTTAACAGGAATTCTCAGGAAATGAGTTGCCCACAGAGTATTATTACAAATCATTATTTCACTGATAGAATGCAAGAATGGAGGACAAAAGGTGATCTTAAAGATCATGCAGCCTTAGGGTTCTTGACCCAAGGTTTCACGTTGTATGTGAATCCTGAAAAGTATATGCAAAATTGTCTATATTTGCTTGATATGTTAATTTTTGTTAATAATATTGTTCAGAGCCATCATCATCATGATATTTGCATGCACATTTTTATCAAAAGATTCATAGCTTTCATCAGATTCTCAAAAGGGGCCAAAAGCTCAAAAATACTGTCCAGCCTTCCATTCCACACGTAAGACACAGAAACAAGGAGTCAACTGAGTTGCCGAAGCTCTCTATTTAGTATGAGGATTAGATCTGAACCCAGGTCTCTTGACTTGCAGCCACACATCCCCTCTAGTACACTGTGTTTTGCCTTCGTTTCTTGGGAGTTAATACACTAGCATGTATCCCCTCCAAACAGAGAAGGCAATGGCACCCACTCTAGTACCCTTGTCTGGAAAATCCCATGGACGGAGGAGCCTGGTGGGCTGCAGTCCATGGGGTCGCTAAGAGTCAGACACGACTGAGCGACTTCACTTTCACTTTTCACTTTCATGCACTGGAGAAGGAAATGGCAACCCACTCCAGTGTTCTTGCCTGGAGAATCCCAGGGACGGCGGAGCCTGGTGGGCTGCTGTCTATGGGGTCGCACAGAGTCGGCCACGACTGAAGTGACTTAGCAGCAGCAGCAGCATCCCTCCAAAACCCTGGCTCTGTACTCTTACTTAAGGCAAGGATTTAACTGAGCCACCTGCCTAAGGAGGGAGCTTCCTAGGTGGCTAAGTGGTAAAGAATTCACCTGTCAATGCAGGAGATCAAGAGACACACGTTCGATCCCTGGCTAAGTGGTAAAGAATTCACCTGTCAATGCAGGAGATGCAAGAGACACACGTTCGATCCCTGTGTTGGGAAGATTCCCTGGAGGAGAGAATGGCAACTCACTCCAGTATTCTTGCCTGAGAAATCCCATGGATAGAGGAGTCTGGTAGGATGTAGTCCCTGGAGCCTCAGAGTCAGACACGGCTGAGCAACTGAGCGTATACAGGCACACCTGCCTAAGGAATAGATCCTACCTTCTACTGCTACTTCTTGCGACACACTACCACTCATGTTGGCATCAATTTCAGCCCCAGGTTCCTCCATCAGGCCTGGACAGAAGCTAACAAGGAAGGAAGAGCTGGCGGTAATAGTTAGGTTGTCAACTTCCATCCTCCACTACCATTATCACGGACTCCAACTTTGGGCAGCCTCACGACACTGACCCTCAATCTTATGTGCAGAAGTGTAATTAAAAGAATTGATAACAGGACATTCCCCATGCAAATTCAGGAGGTCTGAGACTAAAAATAAAAATTTTGGTTAAGTTCTTCTGGAGACTTGATGATGAGGTGAAAAATCTCTGCTTAAGCTCAGTTTCTTGCCTAAGCACAGTATTCACTGAAGAAATTTCTTTTTTCCTGTTGTGCTTTAGAGCTATACAGAAATCCTGGGTTTTCATTCTGAGCATTGGTTCTCAGTATCTTCAGTGATAGCTGTGGAAGGTTCTGTAGACAGAGCTGATTATAAACTAAGCGCATAGCAGGCTCTGATTATCTGATCTCTCCACTACTGCTCAGAAGGAAAATAATTTTGGCAATAAGAGATTCCTGGAATTTATCCTAAAGAAACCATCAAAATGCTGATGTTTTTATATATAAAGATGTTCATTACAATGTTAATTATACATTATACATTAAAGTGACAAACAAAACCCTGGAGGAAATGATATAAACTTCTTACAGAAAGGGAGTATGTAAACTCTGATACATTCATTTTATGTACTATTATGCAAACATTAAAATGGTGTCTATAAAAATGTTTATAATAATATGAGAAAAGGTTTATTTTATAATAACTGAAATTTTAAGATATAACAATTGCATATATAAAATAGTCTCTCTAAAAAATGCTTTGGAAAGATTGGAAGGAAACAGATAAACACTGATGAGATTATTGGTGCTATTCAGGGAGGCAATATCAAAACATGGATAAGCATAGCAGCTTTGAAGCCAGACAGACCTGACCTGGAATCCAGTCTGACCACTTACTAGCTGTGTGGCTTCCTTGCTGTAAACTTTCTGAGTGTCTGTTTCCTCCCCTGGTTAATACAAGCCTCCTTATAGGAGTGCTATAAAGATTAAGAAAATGTATGGAAAGGGCTTAGCATAAGGTCTGACATATGGTTCATGCTCACAGAAGAGTGGCAATTATTATTATTATTATTATTATTATTATTATACTTGTGCTTTCCAAAATGGAAATAATTTCATAATGAGAAAAATATTTTGAAAAACATATGAGCTGTTTTTTGTTTTTTTTTTTTACTATTTACTCTTTTTTTCCTTCTTGAAATATCATAAAAAGGGGATGAGGGATGGGGAGCATCTGGTTAACTGAAGATTCTGGTTAATTAGGGCTTGCTGCATATAATCCTGCAACTGTGATGCCATACGCTCAGCACTGGGTCACATTTTGGGGGGGTGCATTAAGGGCATGGCATGAGAAGCTGAGGCCACGTCCTCTTGAGGTCCCCCACCCCTACTGCACTCCTGTTTAGCCACTGGCTTTCCTGATCACTTCAACTGCCCAATGTGGCCAGTGACCCCTGTGCTCTGGGCTTTAGAGAGTCGTTCTGAGGTAAAGCATCAAAGACTGGGAGGTCTTTGAAAAGCCTAAGGAAAGCTCTTCCATGAGGAGAACATTGTGAGGTGTAAAGGACCGGGCTGAGGGTAGGATGAGCCGTTAGCAGGGCTGGCAGTGGTGAGACCATCTCCTCAGCTCAGGCAGATGACCGTTTAAGTCCGTTTAAGGTGGGTATCCACAATACTCTCTGTTTAAGTCCTGACACAAATCATTTTCCTTTCTTTTAAGAACTCTGGGACGGAATGCGCTTCGCGGAGCATAAGACCTGTCAGCTGTACTACGGTAAAAGCAAACCTCAGATGAACCAACGATTACCAGTCTCCTCCCTCCTTCTGAAAATGCATGTGCTGGGGACGGAACAGGAGTCAGTGCCCCGTGAGAGTCGTTTCTGGCACCGTGTATGTATGCTAGCTTTGTTAAAACACTTTATCTCTTCTTTTAAAGACCCAATGCTCCCATGTGGAACCGTGAGGAAGACAGTGTGATCTGCTAAACCCTGCCTGTTGTGGACTTGCCTCACGCAGGATCGTCTGCGGAGAACTCTTGTGGGAGACAGAAGACCTCATCCTCAACAACACAGAGCCAGTCAGTGTGATCCATAAAGTAGACTTTGGGCCTAAGCGCCTTCCACCAAGCAATCTTCCTAATCATGAACATTATAGTGGCTGAGCCTCTTCTCTCCCAACACTTTATGATACGATTCCAGGCTGAACTGTAATCTGTACTGTTTCCGATCCACAGAACCCACATTTCAATAGAAGTTGTCAACATCCTGTATGCTAATAGCCCCACCACCGTTCCTAAATTTCCACAATGAATTCTGATAGCTACAGGCAGAGGTAGGAAGGGTGGAGGCACTGATCCTGGAGACAGGCTACCACTTGCTCTAACTTAAGGATGCTTCTCAGCTTTCTCAGAAAGAGCAACCTGTAGACCATGCAGACTCCCGGGACTGTTGAGCATCATAACAAATGAGCAATCACCAGCCAAAGACATGGATCAACTTGTGAAGGCTGTTCTTCTAGTTTGAAAAGGTGAGTAGATGTTGAGAGAAACCCAGTTCCTTTGAACTACACAGTTTCCCTTCAGAATTAAATCAACTGGCAATGAGCTACCATTAAAGGACTGAGGTCAAGAAATACTTGACTCTAAGGAAGGTGGTAAGATGAGGGACACTTCAAGCCCTCTGGAATCTAGCAAAGTTTTTATATCATCTCAACAAACAGGCATGCATGTGTGCTCAGTAGCTTTAGTAATGTCTCTCTGGGACCCCCATGGACTGTAGTCCACCAGGCTCCTCTGTCCATGGTTTCTCCAGGCAAGAATACTGGAGTGGGTTGCCATGCCCTCCTCCAGGCAATCTTCCCAACCCAGGGATTGAACCCGCATCTCCTGCATTGCAGGCAGATTTTTTATTGCTGAGCCACCAGAGAAGCCCTTCAACAAAATATATTGATACAAACATGAAAAAGGCATGATTCTTACCTCTTTAGGAGCTTAGAATCTAGTGAAGAGAAATGCAGTTGACACTGTTAACTTTAGTACCAAGCAGAAGGAAAGAATAACTTTGGAAAAGTACTGAGTAACACAGAAGGGACAGGAGCAGAGTGCCCCAGATGATGATTCTAAAGCTGCTTGTTCAGCCCAGAAGCAGCCCTTTACACAGCCAGGAAATCAGCCGCCTTGCTCCTCACTCCTCTACCCTCTGCTGCAAAGTTGGTGCAGCTCTCCCTTTCTTTCTTATGGACCCAAAGGAATATTTCTGATTTAATAAGAGACAACTTGATTTTTCCTCCAAGAGACTTCCTCTGGGTCCTAACCACAATGGGGCCCATGAGAGTAGGACCCAGACCTACGTTTGCCCTCAGGGGAAAGTGACATCTTCCAGGAGGAAAAAAAAATAAGTTTTGCTTATGGAGGCTGAATTTTGTCTACGCTGAAAGCTAAAAACGGCAAAGGGTAAAAAAAAAAAAAAAAACAACCCTCATTCTCTGAGCTTCAAAGTCCAGAGTATCTTCCACGTCCTCACCTGAAATAACGTTCTCCTTTCTGAATTTGTCACCATCCAGCTGAAGGTGGACTTCCTCTAAGAGTCCTCCCCTGACCTCCAGGCCCTCTTTCAATCATCTTTCAATTCCAGTGGCACCTAGACTGTAACCTCCTCAGCCCTTTGCAGATGCCTGGCAGCATCCTGAAAGGGCAAGGTTTCCCATTTGCCAAGCTTGGCAGATAGCATTTCCTCTGAATGTCAGAAACAACTCTAGACTCCTTAGTGCCATGCCTGTCTCACTTCATGGAGGACAGGTGAGTCCATGGGGGTCAACAGCCTGGGGGTGGGGGGGAGTGGCGGTACTGACTTGTGCATCAGCAGCATGTCAGGACTGTGACCCTGCAGCAAAGGTCAGTCACGGGTCAAATGTGGAACTGTTAAAAGGATCACAGATAATAGTGGCAGCGACCACTTGTTCTAGGTTTTATCTCGACCAACTTCATTTTCAAGGGCCTTGAGAAGATAGGCCAAAACCCCAGCAACATCTGGAGTTCTGTTTTCAACAGTCAGTGCTCAGTGAATGCACGGGTAAGCACCCAAGAAGCATTGGAACACACAGTCTTCTTTTGCCCAAGTCCCAGGTTCTTTCATCCTCCAGGATGGTGACTGGAGAGCCAGAAAGGTGGCCCAGAAAGAAGAGTAAGGGCGAGAATTTCTAGGTGACTTCCAAAGGGAGCATAAAGCCCAGATGATGGAATCAAGGCCCACACCAGCCAGCAGTGAGAAGATTTCCTGAGCAGGCAGCACAGTTGGCTCCTGACCCAACAGCTTGGCTACTCTGCCTCCTTTGAAAACCCATTACCAAGTCATGGCAAGCAAAATTTAATTTTAAAAAGGGAAATGATTTATGTGCTACAGGAATAAAGAAGTGACAGCAGCAGGAAAGCTTGCATACATTTCATTTTTTTGAAATTAGACCTATAATTTTTTCATTTGAAAAAAAAAAGGATGACAAGTTGGGAAAGCCAATGCATTCTAAGCAGAAAGTGATAGAGAGGTGTATAATGAAAGTCCTGCCAGCATCACAACCCCGTGTCTTATAAAGAGTGTGGGAGAACACAGCATTAGTTTGCTACTGCCCCTTTCAACTTCTAAAGAGTTTCAGCTCTAAAAGGGCTCGGTATTCATTATCTGCTGCTCTGATGAGGTGGGAGGCCACTGGGAGATTGGAGCAGAGAAGTGATCAATCTGGCTGGTATGTTGAAGAGAGACCATAAGACAGCAAGGGCCACAACCGGGCGACTGCTGTAAGTCCCACAGACAAGAGAAGACACTGGCTGCCTTCAGACCTGATCCCCGTCCGATGGGATTTCAAATCTCTATCATCATTCCTTTCTTAACCACTCCAACACACACCAATCCCTTTAAATCCTACAGATCCTATTTACAGGAGAGACCTGGTGCTCAGTTATCTGTTCCTGTCTGCCTAATGATCTCAGGAAATCTGAAAGATCTTTCTGAGCAGGGACCAAGGTGGGTAGCATGCGAGCGTTAATGGTTAAGAGCACACGGTCTAGGTTCAAGTCCTGGTTTACTACTTGCGGGCAAATTCTTCTAACTGTACCACCAGGGAAGCCCTTACCGCTTGCTAGCTGTGTAATATCGCTGTGCTTAAGTGTTTTTATCTGTAAACTAGCAGAGAACAATGATACTGATGCACAGTATGCATGAATCCATTCAACATACATAACGTTTTGGTCATGCTGAATGGCATGCAGGATCTTAGGTCTCTGACCAGGGATCAAACCAGCACCCCCCTTTAGTGGAAGTGTGGAGTCTTAACCACTGGAACACCAGGGAAGTCCCTACTTAATCAGTATTGATTACACACCTACTATATGCCAAGTATTGTGCTAGTTCCAGGCATACCCTTGTGAAAATACAGGCAAGTTCCTTGTTCTTAAAGAGCTTATATACGGTATGAGAGGAGAGTGGGGAGATAGACTAAAACATGTAAAGAGACGAATACAGGAGTTCATTTCTGAAAGCAATGAATGGATCAGAACATAATGGTACACTGGGTGATGGGTGGAAAGCGGATGGTCAGAGAAGACTTCTCTGGGGAGGATACATTAGAGATGAGGCTGGAATGATGAGAAGAAGCCAGACCCATGGTATCTGTGGAAACACATTCCAGGCAGAAAGACAAACAAACAAGTATTTCTGGAATGAATGTATGTGGAATGAATTTGAGTAACAAATGATACCTCATTTTCACTAGCAGTCTGTAAAGGTATGAAACAATTTTGTGCATGATTTTTGAGGAATCACTGTGGATCCCATATGTGGATAAGGTTGTATTGGGTAGAGCAAGGGGTACAAGAAGATTCTGGTAACGTGAGTACTTAAGCAGTACTTGCCATGTTCCATTTAAGTGCTTTTGGTCATTAACTCATATAATCTTCACAACAACCCTATGAAGTAGGGTCTGTACCTAGGATGTATGGTCCATGGCTAGCTCACATTTTGCCAATACCCTTGCCACCTACAATGCTGTAAGCTCCTCAAGAATGGGGAATTCTCCTGTCTTGTTCACAACTCTGTGCACAAGGACCATATCAGTACTTGCTCTGTAGGTATTGAGTAGATATTGGTGAAATGAATGAGCAGAGACGTATCAGGCACTCTGCTGAGACCTAAGCAGCCTTGGACAGCCTCACCTATAGTCCAGGGATCTTAAATCAATCCAGTTTCCCCAACAGGACAGACTAAAGGAGTTTACAGAGAATATTCATTTATCATGAGGATTTTAGAACTCAAATGAATATAGACTTATTCAGAACCTCATTCTACCAATCCTACCCCAAACCATAACTTTTTGTCTGTGAGTTTTCATTGACCCAGCTCTTTCTAATAGAGTGTGTGTTTGTGTGTTTTTATTTAATTAATAAAAATATTTGTTTCATCCTAGAAAGCAATTAGAAAAGACCCTGATGCTGGGAAAGATTGAAGGCTGGAGTAGAAGGGGACGAGAGAGGATGAGATGGTTGGATGGCATCATTGACTCAATGGATATGAGTTGGAGCAAGCTCCAGGAGATGGTGAAGGACAGGGAAGCCTGGCGTGCTGCGGTCCACAGGATCGCAAAGAGTCAGACAGGACTGGGCAACTGAACAACAGAGAGCAATATGCTGATCTTGCTAATGTAATGGAATATACCTTTATTGCTTTCCTCTATGAAATCCTACATGAAATACTGGTCAATATAGACACAAATCCTTTCTTCTGGGCTGACAAAATTTTATTGAACTCATGAGTCCAAAATGTTTTTAATAACCCATTGAGTCCACTCAGCTACAAAAGGAATCCAGAGTTATTTTAAAATATCTTTTCAAGTTTCAAAAATTGAAAAGAAATCTTCTAATCCTATCCATTTCATACATCATAACTTTAAATAATTTACAATAGCAACATTAAAATTCTTATTAACCACTCCCCCGCCCCAAAAGGGTTGGCACCCAGCTTCCAATGCCTGTGCCTGAGGAGGCCTGTTCTCCAACCCCCTTGTGTCTTACTGTTCTGGAAGCCAAAGCTTGGCTGTCCAATGATTGGACAATCCAATCATTCCATGGACTCTAGAACATATTACACACAACTTGGCCAGCAGCTGTCTTGGGGTTTGGTTTACTATGTGGCACAATGAACTCATCAATTTCTCTGTCCCTACTTCAGCAACTACATGCAATAAAGAGCAGGTACCAAGAGTGGTCTTTGTTAGACCATCCTCTAACGACAAACAGAACCTCTAGAAAATTTCCAAGACAAAACAATCCTTCAAGTGAGAACTCTGAAGGTAAAGGTCTTCTGCAGAAATAGTAATACATAAGAAGCACAACTCCTTTTCCACTTAGCTTCAATTAAAGAGAAACATCTGCCTTGTTATCATTTGGGAGGTAGCTGGGCACTGTAGGCAGGCAGGCGGGGGAAGCCTGAGTGTGTACAAGAGTCAGGAACAAAGCCATTTGACCGTCAAAATCCACTGAGACCATGAAACCTACTTTGGCAAGAAAAAAATGTTTACTCACTTAAAATTCCCATGATCCTTAACAAAACAACTGCCTTTCCTTTCATTTCCAGCAAAACATGTGATGCTTAGAGGGGAAGAGGCAGAGTCCAGCTCATCCTTTAAGCTTCAGAATAATTTTATATATCCTGAGTTTTCTTTCATAGAAAGTGAAGGTTTTATCCCCTCTTCTGTTTCCCTCCCTCCCTCTGCTTTTTCTTCTTTTGTCTATAAATATCATTATTTCACCCAACAGGAAAATGAAAAAATTCAGGGCAGAGTCAGAAAAGTGTCTTTAAAACATACTGTAAAAAGTAGAAAACTTCTTTTCCATTAAGGTCCCAGTAAGAGCCCTGGAGCCTTAGGAAAATGGTTCCTTTATTATTCAAAGAGCAAGGTGGGTTTATGGTTCCTTTATTATTCAAAGAGCAAGGTGAGTTTAGATGACTAGCTACAAACTGTCTAAGGCCTAAGACTCTAATAGAAACAGTAGGGAATCTTCATTTATCAAGAAAATGTTTTTTCAAAAAATGAATGAATACCAACTTTTTCTGAGCCCAGCAAGTGGGTTGTTACTGCAGGATTTTATAGATGGGACAAGTGAGGGGCCTTACATCACCTACCCAGAGGCACAGCAAGCCAGACAGTTGGGCCTTGATTAACCTGGGCTCCATACCTATAAGCCTAAAACTCTTTAACTACACCGTGTTGCCCTCCAGGCCCTCAGCAGAGTATATGTCTTAATCCTGATGTAGCCAACTTCTCCCTGAAGTCAGAGCTCATGGTGCTCTGTACATGGACCAAACACCAAGATGACAGTCCATCTCATCTCTGTTCTTTTCAGGTGACTTACCGCATCCTTCCTTTAACCCCATCCCACTCCTTGGTCAAGATACCCACACACATGGGCACATACCATCTGCCAAAGAATTTAGAAGCATGACTACTTCTGTCTCTCTGCAATTAAAAACTCAAACCAAAAATAAACCCTATTTTTATTATTATTTGTTAACCCACCAAGTCTTAATCCATTTAGCCTCACCCACCTTTAAAAACCGATTTCATCTCATTTATGTTGGGTCTGCCTCACACCTCTGATAGGAGCCAAACCTTAAAGTTATCCATTTATCTGTTGCGGGTGCCTCTGTTTGGGTTTGGCTGTCAACATCTTGCACATGTGAAGTCAATCTATGTGACACTAATGTAAACACTGCGCATTACAAACTGGTGGACATTTTATTGTTCTAACGGGAAAACCAGACAAGACGTTTGTACGTGTGTTTCCTCTACAGTGGAGACAATAACACACGCAAAATGAAAGGATGTGCTTTATAAAGGATCATCAAATTAGAAAAAGAGGTAAAAGCAAGGTAGGAGGCTGTCAGAAAATGCATTATGCTAGCAGATTCTAACAGGACAGTGGGGCCAGGAATTTTATGTAGAGATTTTTATGGGGGAAAAATGCCATTCGTAATGTCACTTTCCCCTCATCGTTATTATAAGCTCATTTCCTCATTGCACATGCAATACAACCAGTTTTCTTAATGCTTCCATGTGGAGTCCATTGCTTTAGCTTTAAAAATAGCCAATTCTCTTTTGTTAAGAAAACAGCATATTGCCTTTAAGAGCATTGTCACTGACAAGATGGAAGAACGCAGGCAGAATGTCTAGGCTGAAGCTTTTCTATCACCTACCATTAATATGATTCAATTTATGCTTATGTCATAGGTTTAGACATTGTGCTGTACTGCGAGCAAAGAAGGGACTTGAATAAAATACAGTGAAGAAAGCAGATGGCATGCTATCAAAACCCTTCAAGCCTAAAATAACCTTTCCCAAGTAAGGAAAATAGTTAATTAAAACCAGGATATATTTACTCTATTCTGAATATCTCAATGTAAATAAAAATCAAAATGACACTATTGTAAAGTAGGACTAAATGATGAAAATTTCATCTATTCTATTTTTCTTTAATAGTTTCTAATCAAACTTTTCATTAAACAGCTTCATAAAATTCCACAGAGAATTTATTTACAGGGACTCATTGTAGATTTAAAAGCTTTAGTTTTATTGTTCAATTAAATTTGTTATTCAGCGGACTACATTAAAACAATACAGGCGGTGGAAGGGGAGGAGAGGTGTCCAGCCAGTTGAGCAAGGCTGTCCCATGAGCAAAGTCCATTTTCAGAGATGAATCTGGGGAAGGTGAATGAGCTGGAAGGCAAACCAAAGAAACATGTGGGCACCCCTGCCCAAGAAAGAGAGCCTGGTTCCCTCAAAGCCACAGACGGCATGGCCCCAGCCCGGCCCTCTGCCTCACATTCAGGTCCTGCTGGCGGACAGGGCACCAGGCCACTCACAGAAGCCACCTGGAGGGCACAGGCCCGGCAGAGTGATGGCTGTGGGCAAACAAACCCAACGGCCAGCCTAGGTGAAGACTGTCATTCCTAATGGTGTCGGAATGTGAATTTTAAATGATCTAGGCACTGCCCAGACTTTTCTCATACCTGCTCCCCCTATTTGTATTTTATTTTTAAAAAGTTTTTATTGGAGTTTAGTTGATTTACAATGTTGTGCTAGTTTCAGGTGCACAGCACAGTTAATCAGTTATATGTGTATATATATCCACTCTTTTTTTAAAAAGACTCTTTTCCTACATAAGTCATTACAGAGTATTGAGGAGAGTTTCCTGGGCTACACAGCAGGTTCTTATTAGCTATCTGTTATATATATATATATATATATATATAAAATATATTATAAGTAATATAAAATATATATATATATATATAATAGTGTATATGCCCATCCCAATCTCCCAAGTTATCCCTCCCCCACTATTATTTTAGAAACCAGATCCAGCCCTGCCTTTTCCACGAGGTTTTTCCCGACCCCTCACCACGATGACCATCTTCTCCAGCCAGGCCATCTCCTCCCCGCCTCCAGTTCACTGCGAAATGCCTCCTGCACTTGCTTTCTGCAACACTCATCCAATACTTCGTTCCTGACTTTCCTGCAACATTAGTTAACCTTTCAGTTGTGTTAATCCTGTCTTCCCCAATTAGGTTTTAAATCCTCAAAATGAGCGAGGACTGTCTTTTATTTATCTTTTGAAACCCCTCTCTCACTTCCACTCTGTAATCCCATTTAATAGAAGAGAGCAAAAAATATATTAGTTAATAAAATAAACATTATTTAATCATAGGAAAGCAGACACTGTCCTTTTGAGAAGGGCCTTGGAGGTATTTTATGGCAATTTATGAATTTCATGTGTCAAAGGTGTAGCTGCTAAATGCTATAAACTCTTTGCCATCAGCTCTACCATTCATCCACCTGGTGATATGGCTAATAAAATTTGATTTTTACAGCCTAGGCATACTGTTACCTAAATTACATTTGACCAATTACTGAAGTCACCAAACGTGTGGTACAGAATATATACTGTGTAGAAAATTCATCTGTGGGCCCCCTGGCACTGGCGGTAATCTGACAGAAGTGTTTCAGTCATCTGGCAGTGTTTAATATTAGGAACATTTGTTTAATGCCAGTCACTAATTAAATTTATGTTCTTCCACCAACTGTTAGTTGGTTGGAGAAACCCAATCCCACGTTTTAACAAACCCTTTAACCCATGTTGATTTCAAATAGCACCGGTTGGAAGTTTAAAAGGAATTTCTCTGGAAATTAAGATGTATGACCAGAAGTAGAAAATGAAGGAGAGATGTTAGTAAAGGTTTTTGAATCAGGTCAGAATAAGTTTTTTGGGGTTTTTTGTTGTTGTTGTTGTTCTCTTACTAAAACTAAAATGAAATCCTATAAGAAGTACCAAATATTTGAAGTACAAATTTAACTACAAAAAAACTAATATTCTAATTTTTAGACTAGTCACCTAGAAGCTTTTTAACAAAGGTACCTTTATTCCAAAAGAAAGCTTCCACTTTAATAAGAGACTGGGGAAGAAAAAGCAGCATTACCAGAAGAAAGTTCAGGAAAACATTTAAAAGTCAGATGCTTGTGTTTGTGAGAACATTTAAAACTAATTTAGTAACTCTTAACAGCCATTGTGATCACTGTTAAATTGGAACTTCTATTACCAATTCTAGATGCAACAGCTTTGAAACTCAATGACTAATAACTCTTAATTTAGCCAAAAAGGTTAAAACATTTTTTCATTATATTACATTGTGAAACTCTAATTCTGAATAGACTTAAATTGGGGAAAGCATTTTTTCAGTTCTATTTTGCGTCAAGAATTTAGAGACCTCGAGTAGCAAGTAGGACGGAGAGTTTGGGAGTAGGGGCTAGAAAAGGAAAAACTCAAAAAAGTATTGAAAAGGGAACATTTATAAATGCTAATCTGGAAAGAGTATTTTTTTTAATGTTTTGGATACATTCAACTACTTGAATAAAAAAGGTTATTTCAATATTATGAATGACAAGGAAATCTTCCTGGAAAAAGGAAAAAATAACTGGCATAAACACCATCACTCTCTTAAAGACTGATAAGCCAGAGTTGTAGAAGGTATCTGAAAAAGACAGTTTGTAACCCCAACAAAGTCATGTCTAATTAGGTCCTAAACTTAGGTCCCCTTCTGCTCTTTCTTCCCCTCCTTCTTGGATCCAGATAAGCCATCTGGTCACCCTCACCCTCCTCTGCCCACCACACCTACTTACAACATCCCACCTGCCCCTGGCCCCAGGGCTGCTGGTGTCATGAGTAATCAGACTAGAGAGGTCACTGTGGGCTCCCCAAGCCACGCCAAGGCCTGTGACAACTGGGAGGAATAATCTGAATCTGCATAATTCGCAAAATGAGGCATCCTTGGAAAAACATTACCCAGCAGAATGAAGGAGTGCTCCTGCTCAAAGGGACCTCGTGCTCTCTAGGCCACAGGTCTCCACCACTTCTGCACCCAGGTGCCAAGGAAGGAGTCAGCGTGGTTCAGTCATCACCCTGCTTGCTTTATGGCAGCTATTCCCAGGGAAGGGACAGGGTGAGGTGGGGGGTGTTCTTGCCTCCATAAGTATAGGAAGTTCCAGGTGACATGTGTACGATGATGACACACCCCCAGAATATTCTGATATCCCTGCCCAGCCTATCAAAAACCTCTGATATGATCCAATATCTTCAAGGAAGATATGAGAAATTGAAGATCTGAGAGATGTGATTTTATCTTGTCTCAAATCTTTCACGGCATCATGCAAGGTCTCCTCAAGTGAGGATGTGCTATCTTCTCCTCTTTTCCTTCTGTCTAGAGAACTCATGACCAGTCAGCTAAACAGAGATGCAGATACAGATACATGTCCACATATCTGTCTTTGACGGGTACAGTGTGTAAAGATGCTATTGTTGTTGTTCAGTCACTCAGTTGTGTCCGACTCTTTGTGACCCCATGGACTGTAGCCCACCAGGCTCCTCTGTCCACGGGATTCTCCAGGCAAGAATACTGGAGTGGGTTGCCACTTCTTTCTCCAATACTACTTATACATGTAAGAAAATAGATGAAGAGTCAAGCAAAACTTACAAATTTGGTAATTTCTTACTCTCCAGATATTTTGAACACATCCAAGAAATTTAAACAGAGGGGACAGCATATGATCTTAAAGAAGGGAACTAAATACAGTATTATGGAATAGTGAAACTAATTAAAACCAAGGCAGTTGTTTTCTTGATGTTTTTCAGCCTCTTAATTAAGACCTAAATAGTTTAATTCTATCAGCTAAATTTAACCCAAGTTAACTTTTTTTTATTCAGTTGACAATCTTTTATTCATACCAAGTCTTTGAAACTGATGTGATTTTTTACACATACAGCTCCTAGCAATTCAAAATTCAGGGGCATGGGGATCTATTATCTATCTATCTACCTTACAGTAATGAAGTGGTTAAAATGGTGGATTCTTTTTAAACTAGTGTATTTTTATCGTTCTTTATGGTGGCACTACTGGTCAAGAACCCACCTGCCAATGCAGGAGACATAAGAGATGCAGGTTTGATCCCTGGGTCAGGAAGATCCCCTGGAGGAGGGCATGGCAACCCACTCCAGTGTTCTTGCCTGGAGAACCCCATGGACAGAGGAGCCTGGAGGACTATGGTCCATAGGGTCACAAACAGTTGGACACGACTGAAACAACTTAGCACGCACGCATACCTTGGAAAAGGGAGTGATCAGTTAAATTTAAAACAATCAGTATCTGAAGAGCCAAAGCCTTTTAAGAAATGACTAGCATAAAAGCTTCCTGTCCTATAAAGTCCAATTTCAAGGTCGACCAAGCAATTCCAGACTCTGTCTTGAACAACAAATTCTAAATAATAATCCTGTGCCCTGGGAAACAGAGGCTGCCAAGGAGGTGGTGACGTCTTATTGAGGCAATCACTGGAGGAAGAGGGGGTGGGGGGGCACATCAGGCTTGTGAAAGTCAGCCCTGTTCCCCACCACTGCTCCTAACAAGAACTGAAAACAAGCAGCCACACACGCACAAGTTTCATGTAGGAAAAAAAAAAAAAGAAGCATGAAAAGACTCACCGAACTCATCGCATATGCTCTCGTTTTCTATGAGAGTCGGGTGGTCGAAGGTGTCCCGACAGTACAGGATCTGAGGGTTCTTGCTGACCACTGCGATGCCCCCCAGGGCTAACGCAAACTGGTCCGTGAGAATGGAAGATGGCTTATCCTGGATGCGTTTCAGCATTGAGCGGTAGCGGCAGTACTGGGGGTAGCTGAGAACTATCACATTCGTTTCTCCCTCGTCCTCCCCTAGACAAACGAGAAAACACTTCCGTTACTTTCTTCCCTCCAACAAGGAACTGCAACAGCCATGGCATCATTTCAATGCTCACCTCTAGTTTTGTACTAAAAATATAGTCTTCAGCAAGATTCTTGTACTGGTTCACCTTTAGCACAGTGTGGCTAATGCTAGCATCCTCTCAGCCCCATCACTCATCCAGTTCCATGAAAGCGCCTCAGGTACCAACAAAGAAAGAAAGAGTTGGATCCATAACCCCATAGACAGACTGGACAATGTTTAGGTCACTGGCAAGCAGCAGAACCAGAAAACTGCCTTGAAAGAATCTGATGTGCATAAATATATTATTATATTTTATTTATAATTAATATCATTATTTTATCAATAGGAAAATTCAGAATTTTGTTGAGCTTCTTTGTATGTCTTTCCACAGTTTCGTGTTGCTTTTATTTTGGATTATATAATCTTTCAGTACTTGAAGCCTATCTAAAGGCCATCTGGCCCAAGAGAGATATCCAGAACAGGATATCAGGTGTCTCCAGAACATCGTCACCTGCTCTGCTGGTTGTTAGTGCTGGTCAGTGAATATATCTTGCTCCCTTTATGGTCCTGTGGAAAGACCATCCATTGAAGACAAGTGGCTATGTGACTGGTTATGGCCAGTGAAATACGGCAGAAGTGGGTGGCACCCTTAAGAGCCAGAGTGCAACTAACCATGCTGTCTCCCTCCCTTAGTCCTGGACATCTGGAATGGTTCGGATAGTGGCTACTCAGCCAGCTTTGGTCTTGAGTGAGGATAACATGGAAGAAGGCACCTGGTTGGTCCTAAATGGATGTACAACATAAACACTTGTTTCAAGTGAGTCTGATTTGGAGGTTGTTTTTGTAGTGTGATCTCTCTCAATGAGATTGATACCTCCACCTTCTCTACCCTCCCCCAACCCGTCCCCCCTATCTTCTAATGCTCCTCAAATCCATCTGGTAACTTGGCCCAATTCAGAGAATCACACTGAGAGGACTCCCCAAGCATCCCTGGGAGAGCTCCATCAGAACCAACTTAACTCAGGAGGACATTTCAGCAACTTTAATGAAGCTCCCTCTTATAACGATCTTAATGCGTATTAACATGTCACCATATTTACAAAAACTAGATTCTGCATGGATTAATCCTTCTTTCATCTTAAGCTTGAGAAATGGCAACCTCCCTCTCCCCTTTGGTATCCTGCCACCTGCATAGTGTCAAGCTGAACTCGGGCTCCATGACCCAGTTTGCCATCACTCTCTATAACCACACCATCAGGGCGTTTGCAAGCAATTCCCAGATATGTCACTTGCTTATCCAAAGGGAAAACACTCAATATTTCGAGCCTTTACCATGCTGCAGGGAACTGCACAAAACAGTTGTTAAGGATACCAACATTACCGTGGCCATCTGGCACCCAGTGGGAGACGAATGAGGAAGGACAGAACATGATGATGGAACATAAGCAGTACCAATGGAAGGTGTGCATGTGACCTTTTCGGATAGGAGGCCAATACCCAGATGTATTTCTAATTATATTCACTTAGGTCCTCAGGCTGGAGGCTTCTTCCAGAATGGAGATGTTTAGCTCCTTTCAGGATGACATCTTTTAACAGTTTATGTTGCTTAGACTCCTGCCTGGTTTGTGGGTAGCCACTTCATCAGCTGGCACACTTAATTAAATGGTAATATGTTTACACCGAAGGCAAGTCCCCAATGAAAAACAGTTTGAAGATGCTGATACATGTCCCAAGGCATGCCAACTTGAGATTTTTATAGTAGACCAAGACACTAGTTCAAATTTGTGCTTTCTATAGTTAAAGTTAAAAAAAAAGTTTTAGTGAAAATATTTATGAAAACATCATCAGAATTCCAGAGTGTCTGAGTACTATTTGAAGCAGCAGTCTCTAATGTGTCAACTGCATTAGAGACCAAGATTTGTCTAAGATCATCCAAGATGACAGCCAGGGGGTATAACTATGAACCCCCAGGATTTATTTCAGCATGCTCAGCCCCTAACACCATCTCTGGTACGTAGTAAATACCACAAAAATGCCTGTTGACTTCACTTCTGCGATGGGAGTGGTGGTGTGTATTGGGGGGAAGAGGGCTGTACTAGTGTCTTCACACGTTCTTAAAATGGAGAAAGTCATACTTCTAAGGTTGAACAAAGGTGAAAAAAATGGATGTTTCAGAATCGGTTTTATAGCAGATGTCACCTGGACTCTTGGGACCACTTCACTTCCTTCCTATTCCTTCATTCTCCATGAGGATGCCATCTCTAGGTTCTTCTTAATTATCTATTCTGGATGAAATCCGTCCCTGGTTATGTTCTGTGCTTAGAAATGACCCTTTTTTTTAAACTCCACCTCATCCTTGAAACATGTATCTCTATTCCTTCACACAGTCTATAAAACACTAACCAAACCTTGAGTCCTCTTCTTTCCACTGGAAGAAAAAAAGCAAATTTCCTCTGATCCCAAGTCAGGGAAACACATGCTATGAATGATGTCCATTAATTCTGGAGACAGTATCTCTAAGAATGTTCTGGAACTGTCCATATTAGAATCACACAGGAGAATGTAGGAAGGCAGAGAACCTTAACAACCTCTGATTCAGAATCTCTAAGGCAGTGGCCCAGAAATTTATTATACCTTTGACAAGTTCCCAGATAGTTCATGTACATTAAAATGTGAAACACCACCTGAGTTTAGCTTTTTTGCATAGACTTACAGTGATTTTGGAGAAGGAAATGGCAACCCACTCCAGTATCCTTGCCTGGAAAATCCTGTGGACAGAGGAGCCTGGTGGGCTGCAGCCCATGGGGTCGCAAAGAGTCAGGCACGACTGAGTGACTAACATTTACAATGATTTACTCAGTTGGGTTTTGATCTTTCTCTCCACACACACACACATTCTCTCCACACACACACACATTCTCTCTCTCTCTCTCTCTCTCTCTCTCTCTCTCTCTCTCTCTCTCTCTCCTATTTTCAGGTGTATATTTCTATCCAAAACCCCACTGTACCTGAAATAATACGGGACCAAATTCCCTTCTCCTTGCCACTTTACTGACATTGTTACAGGTATCACAGAAGACAGTGAATGTCAAAAAGCACTCTTAAACAAAAATACAAGGAACTCCTTTCCTGCTTAGAAAGCAGAGCAAAACTACTACTGCGATGGCTGGTGCCAATAATAAAACATTACAATTTACAAAGGCCTTGCACACATCTCTCTCGTTGCTGTTTCTCACAACCCTATTTAGTGCCACGACACCTTGTTAATATTCCCTTAGAGATGGGAGAGTCCAGATTCAGACTCTCAAGTGACTACCCTAGGATCTCAAGGAACTAGAAACTCATAGAGGTGAGATTATAACTCAACTTTTTAACTCCAAGCTTGATGAGCTTTTCATTATGACAAAATGTCACTAATAATAATAACATTATTCTTAGGGTAATGTCTTGATTTCTTTTCCTATATGGGTGTGGCTGAAGTAAATTATCTTTCCTTTGGCATGTTGTTGTTGAAGGGATTTAACTAATTTACAACATTAGGAGTGAGGATGGTGGTCTTTGATCAAATGAAGTAGGAGACATCTGTTTCATCCACAACTGTGGAATTCAGCCTGTTGTAAGTTAGAATTCTTCTACTCTGGTTAAATAAGTGTGTTCTTACTTTGGAATACCTCAATTCCTCCTATTATAACAATTTAACAATATTGACACACCTTCATGTTTATCAACTTTCGACTTTCTATCTACGTAATAGGAAATCAAGCCAACTCTTAGGTTGTGAAAGCCTAGAATCCCTACCGCTGGCTGAGAGGTTAGGGGCACAGCTGGGACCCAGTCTAATGTGGCAGTGCTTACTGATTAAAAAAAAGAAAAATCACTATAATTTTTTTGTATATGAATAGAACCATCTATTTGGAGCAGAATTTCAGCATTGTTTGGACAGTTAGATGTTCCCAAAGGAGCTGCCTTTAATATTTACAAAAAGCAGAAGAAGCCCATGAGACCCTGAGGACTCCTGTGCAGAGGTGAACGAGCATTCTAGTTGAGAGTCAAGATAAGATCCAGTGTTAAAGGTGAGATCTGGAAGAACCAACAATTCATCTAGGTCAAAGTTTCATTGAGTGAAGATACCCTGAGCCTCTTCTTTGCAGTTTAGGCAGAAGTTTCTTAAACTGAAGAAACCTTTTTTTTTTTTTTTTTTTTAAGGCAAAGTGTGGTCACTTTACTATGAAAGGTGAATATAAAACTATGGGTTTGGAAGTGCTTTCCAAGTCCAAAATTCTATGATCCTATAACTCCCTTCTAAGCCTTCACATTAAATTAACTTCTTTCTGACACAGCTACAAAACATTAAATTGTTCAACAGCTGTCATATTTTATTTTGCCCTAGTATGCTAAAAAACAAATAAAGCCTAACAATCCTTTCAAGAATTCTTTAAATTCCTCAGTTACTTCCTACCTCCTATGCATTTCAGACACACATAAACAAACACTCCTATACAAAGTTTCCAATGAAACTGACAATAAGGCCGTGTAGGACATTTCCCCCTTTCCAATTCATAATAGGTCTAGCAGATAAATCTAAGAATGAATAAAGAGTGGATAAGCTGCACATTTGTTTAGCAAAAGACAAACAAAGTATTCCTGGAACAAAGATTATTTTTCAGCCACAGCCACATAGGGAAAGAAATCAAAGTATTACCCTAAGGAATCTTTCTCTAACACACACTAGTTGGCTGCAGTTGGTTGGGTTATATATACATTATTTGATTTCTGTCAACAGAAAATGACCAGCAATAAATTAATGGTACCAAAGACTGAAATTTCAGACCATAATTATTAAAATGTCATTCCATTCCTCAAGTACCCCCTCCTCCAAAATAAGAAAAAAAAAAAGTGAGTATGCTTATGAGTATGCCTATTTTAAAATGAAATATTCAAAGGGAATGAGTCCCCAAATTACTCAACCCCATTTCAACTTCAATGAAAAGAACTCTGCCTATTAAAAGTTAATACCTAAAAGTACACTGCTTGTAATGCTCAACCAAAATTACTCTAATCCTGCGCTTATATCATAATTACACGTTTTGTTAACCTCTCTCAATGTCAATTTTTCACTTATTTATATATTTTCAAAGTCCAAAACAGAATTCCACTGAGAAACTATAATTATAACGTGAGACTCCACCCAAGCTTTTCAAACAGTAACTGTATACCATTGCTTTAATCCTCAGCACTGGGCTAGGGGTGGGGAGAAGGTGGGGGGGAGAGGGTAAGAGCCCGCATTCATTCTGAATAGCATGTTGCTCAAGTCGTCTTTGTAAAAAGAGAGATGCATGAAATAGCAAACACAATGAATTAATGGAGCATTGACTTTCAAATATCCATAATGCCATTTTTTTTAAATAGATAATGGTGGCCAAATGCACAGAAGGCTGAAAACATAAATTCCGGAGGAGAAATTTGCTTTTATCTCTTACACAACAATTTAGAAATGTAACTTTCTTTTTCATTCTAGGGGGAGGAGAGAAGGCTTGTTTCGGAAACATCACACTAGTATGCTTACTGAAAACCACTATAATCTACTCCTAACATCACAGTAAGCTTAAAAAAAAAAAAAAGGCTTAAAAAACCCTCGCACCAGGATTTTATAGAGCCTGGTGGAAAAAGCATGCATGTTCCTTCCTGCACCTAATTACCTCAAGTGAAAAATCTGCCAAGTATTTTGCCCTTTAGTTCTCTTAATCGTATTAGGGCAAATGCATTTGTATGCCAATAGAAACAAACATTTAAAGATTTTCACTTAGAAGATTCCAAATATGTATGAAGGTTATGTTTGAGACACAATGTCCCTAGTCCTTCAAGGATAATATACAGTGTTCTTTCTTTCGTTCCCCAAGCAAATATGAATTTGCTCATGTTATAAAACTTGATGTCTAGTTTTCAGACAATGTAAGTAAAATAAATGTCAATATGAGAGGCTCTTACAAAGATTTATGTTTCTTTCTGCTACTTTATTACATTAGGCATTCCTTTCTCAAAGCTTTACACTTTTCACTGTACTCCTAGCAACAACCAACGGCAAAGCATCAACTTTATATACCTGGCACTGTTCCGATTCTTACTGCTACTGACGATTATGTTGAAGTTTCCACTTAATTGCTGCTCTGTTGTGACACTGAATATTTGTCATAATTAGGCATTTCCTATTTTCCATCCATTCATTTTTGATTATTACTGAAAATGAAATTTTTTTTATTCCAGAAAACCTAAGCATGAAAATTCTACAGATAAGAGTAGCTACAGCTGTTACTATCATTACCAACATTGTAACATGCAGCAAAAAAAAAAAAAGGCATATAATTTCTCGGAAGGTAATTTTCCTTTCAGTCTAAGTGCTCTTATTCATCTTACAGTTACTCAATGATTTCCTGTTCTAATTACAGGACATTATACAGAAAGACATTTGTAAAAGGAAAATGCAGCAGTGCCTATGACTAAATAGCCTGAATTGGCTGGAAGTGTTTAAAATTCAAAGCTATACGTCAACTTTATCAATTTCTGATTACAACCTGCATAAATGTGCAATGTGTCCCTACATCTCTCAAAAGGCAGTCAACTTAGTACCCAAACTTACTTACTGCACATCAAAGGGAAAAATACAGTTACAGTTAAACTGATGTTGAAGAGTTGGGGTGGGGAAAGATCAGTTGTTGTTTTTTTCCCTCATCAAAGCGGTTAAATTGGAGGCATGCCAAGACAAGGAGTGGAAAATATTAATAATAAAAATAAATTAAATGCCTGATTAAAAGGGAGAGAGAACAAGATTCCATCCGGAATAGAAATGAAAATGCCACAAACTATTTCATAAAAACAGACTGTGACGTAAATTGCACATCAGTATTGCACTGTTGTGGTTATTTTGAGAAATGGTTTGTACTGTAAGTCAGCTGGTGCTGCCCCACCCTTAATGGTTTTGTAATTCTCTACACAGTAAGCAAGTGGGGCAGCCCTCAGATCGCTAAGACAGAAAACAGACCTAGCCAAACAGAACTGACAATAAAAAGATAATGTCCTTTTAACATAACAGAACAAGAAGATTGGCTTTATTAACTAGGAAAAAAAAAAAAACTATTTTAAATGGTCCCCAGCTTGCCATTTGTTTTGATAAATGGAAAGACAGATCTTCCCAGGATAGGCAACAAAAACATCACTTTAGAACTTATAAAATGTGGGAAAATATGCCAGTTCAGGGTTGCAAACAGAACAAAGAATATTTCAAATGTAAAAACCCAGGGTTTTAACCAGCTGTTTCCAAAAGCAAACCACTTCAAATGGATGGCCACACAAATATAAAAATATGTGTTAATATGTTAATATCAGCTTTTGCCCTACTATTACTTCATCACCCAAAAAAGAAAACAACGGAAAGCTAAACCAAAACCAAGCATGCCATCATTTCAAGGAACAAATGAACCCAGCCTCCATCACCAAGCACCCACCACGCAGTCACTGAATTCTAAGCCACATTAGATTTCTTCTTGAGAATTATGCATGTGATACCCACATGGCTCATCTCAGACAAATTTAAAGGTCACACAAGACACGGATTATGCAGCAGGTGTATCTACTGGTGAGACCACGTGCGTAGACAGACCTGTAGGTAAAAGTGGTGACCACATCTGGGAGGAAATCTAAGGGACCTGACCTGCCTTGACCTGCCTCCCGTTCACAGGGTTAACTGTTTAGCTACAAGCCAACTATTCATTCTTAGTGAGTTTCAGTGTCTGAAGAAGAAAATATAAAGAGCCCAGGAGACCATATAGGAGCCAGAGCTTGGAAAAAATTTCTCCTACTCTAAAATTGTGCCAAAAGTTTTCTCAGAGATTAATTTATGCATTTATTTATTTACTAATGCAAGTAAGGCTATTGTATTGGATTTGAACTTAGTTTGAATCAACCCTCTCTTGGTTTACAGGAAGCTACTTTTAAGATTCAGTTAGCCCCTCTGGTTACCATGACAAAGTTGCTATAAGAGAGGGAAACCAGACCATCATTAACACAATTGGTCTTAAAAAAAAACAGCTACGCAACTTTTTATTTTTCAGTTTTTAGTTTATGTCTGCTGTCATTGCGAGAACCATAATACCATTATTGCAGCCGTCTTGTAAGCCTTTGACACTTGAGAGAACATCCTGAACCCCCAAATTTATGAATAAGCCTAACTAAAGTGAGATGCTGGACAGGTCAATAGCTAAATGATTTAACTTCCACACATTAGTCTCCTAGCACGTAAGATGTGAATTTGTGCCTTAACAAAATGACTAATCACTATGTCATAACTTTAATGGACATTATTTCACAAACAGTCAACACTGATCAGGCTAAATCTCATCATTCCCCACATGGTTTATATCTGGGGGGAAAAGCCTGTGTATGGAGCACTGATCCTAAAGGAAATCAGTCCTGAATATTCATTGGAAGGACTGATGCTGAAGCTGAGACTCCAATACTTTGGCCACCTGATGTGAACTGACTCATTGGAAAAGACCCTGATGTTGGGAAAGACTGAGGGCAGGAGAAAGGGACAACAGAGGATGAGATGGTTGGATGGAGACACTGACTCGATGAACACGAGTTTGAGCAAGCTCTGGAAGCTGGTGATGGACAGGAAAGCCTGGGGTGCTGCAGTCCATGGGGTCATAAAGAGTCAGACACGACTGAGCAACTGAACAGAACTGAACTCAGAGCACTAAACACCAAAAAGCGTAAATCGGCTAATGTTGATCACCTAACACCTAGCATGTTGAAGCCATTCTATACATATATACATGCATACACTGTGTATGTGTGTTTATGCTGTATAACAGAACATATCTGGAAAAATAACATCACAGTATGGCTACTTTCATTAAAACTCTGTGGTCATTAAACATAATAAAATCAAATAACATTTAAGATCTTGCAAAGATGCTTCTGTTACAGTCAGTGAAAATAAGAAAGGTACGAAATAATATGCTCAACCTCTTGTCTTTTCTTTAATAGCATTATTGAGATAGAATTCACATATCAAATAATTCATTCATTTAAAATGTACAAGCTTTCAGTATATTTAATTGTGCATCCATCACTATAATTAAATGTATAACATTTTCATTTTCCCAAAAGAACCCCTGTATCCCCTCATTCCACATCTCTTTGCCCCTCATCGATTCTAGGCAACTATTATCCTACTTTCTACCTCTATAAATTTGCCTAGTCTGGACATTTAATATAAATGGATTCACACAATATGTAGTTCTTTATAACAGCTTCTATCACTTAGCATAATGTTTTCAAGGTTCATACATATTGTAGAGTCTATCACTATTTCAGGGCTTCCAAGGTAAAGAATCTGCCTAAAGTGCAGGAGATGTGAGTTCAGTTCCTGGGTTGGGAAGATTCCCTGGAGAAGGAAATGGCAACCTACCTCAATATTTTTGCCTGGGAAATCCCATGAACAGAGGAATCTGGTGGGCTACAGTCCTTGGGTTGCAATGGAGTGGGACACAACTGAGCAACTAAACAACAATCAGCATTTCACTTCCTTTTATTGCTTAATAATATCCCATTGTATGGATATACCACATTTTATTTATCCATTCCATCAAGTGATGAGACATGTGGATTATTTCCACTTTTTGGTTATTATGGATAATGATGCTATCAACATTTGTATAAAAGTTTTTGTGTGGGTATGTTTTCATTTCTCTTGTGTATATAGGAATAAAACTGATGGGTCATATGGTAATTCTAGGTTTGCCCTTTTAAGAAACTGCCACTGTTTTCCAGTGTGGCTACACCATTTTACATTCTCTTAAACAGTGTACGAGGTTTCTGGTACGTCCGAATGTTTGCTAGCACTTGCTATTATTTGTCATTATTTGTCTTTTTGACAGCCATCCTAGAGTGTGTGAAGAGCTATCCCATGTTGCCTTGTCTAATACCTAAAAATCATTAACAGTGGGTACAGCTAGATTGTGACATCATCTGGGATTATTTTCTCCTTTGTTTGTCTGCATTTTTACTATGCAATTTTTTTTTTAAAGATGTGGACATCTGGCAAAGTGTGTTAGTTGCTCAGCTGTATCTGACTCTTTGAGACTCCATGGACTATAGCCTGCCAGGCTCCTCTGTCCATGGAATTCTCCAGGCAAGAATACTGGAGTGGGCAGCCATTCCCTTCTCCAGGGAATCTTCTGAACCCCAGGTCTCCTGCATTGCAGGCAGATTCTTTACCATCTGAGCCACCTGGGAAGCCCAGGAACATCTGGCAAATTTATATGGACTGTCAAGAGATCCAAGTAGTTAACTTTAAGAAAGAACAAAACTGGAGGACTTACACTTTCCTATTTCAAAACTTACTACAAAGCTACAGTAATCAAAGCAGTGTGGTACTGGCATAAGGCTCAAAGGTGAGCCAAAAGAATCCAGAATCCAGAAAAAAACTTTCAAATCTTTTAACAGAATGCCAAGACTATTCAATGGGAAGAGACAGTTTTTTCAACAAATGGTGTGGGTGAAAACTAAGTATTGATAGGAAAAGAATGCATTTGACCCTTACCTCACATACAAAAACTAACTCAAAATCTATCAAAGACTCAAATTTAAGAGTTAAGACTACAAAACACAGGAGGAAATCTTCATTACTTTGGTTTTCACAATGGTTTCTTAAGCATAACACCAAAAGTGTAGGCAACAAGAACAAAAAAATAAACTGAACTTCATCAAAATTTAAAACTTTTGTATACTAAAGGGCACTATCAAGAAAGTGAAAGGACAGCCCATATGAGAAAATATTTGCAAATCATATAGTAAATGAAGGATTAACATTCAGAAAACAAATAGGTCTTAAAACAGCAAAAAGAGAAACAATTCCATTTAAAAGACTTGAATAGATATTTCTCCAAAGAAGTTATACAAATGGCACATAAAAAATTACTCAGTATCATTAGTCACTAGCAAAATGCAAACCAAAACCATAGATACTACTTCACACCTACTAGTAATACTATTATTACTTAAAACATAAATAAAAACAAAAACAATAAGCTCCAAATGCTGGTGAGGATGTTGAAAAACTGGAACCTCATATTTTGCTGGTGAAAATGTAAAATGGTACAGCTACAGTGAAAATCAGTCTGTAAGTTCCTTAAAAAGTTACATAGTGAATGATCCTATGACCTAGTAATTCCACTCCTAGGTATATATTCCAAAAAACTGAAAACAAGAACTCAAACAGATACCTGTACATCAACATTAATAGCAGCATTAATCACGAGAGCCACAAAGTAGAAACTCAAGGGTCCAACAACAGATAACAGTGTACTTATGCATACAATGGAGTATTTATCCATAAAAAGGAACGAAGTTCTGATACATGCAACAACAATGAATGAATTTTGAAAACATCATGCTAAGTAAAATAAGCCAAAGGCCAGATCATGTATGATTCTACTTTATATGAAGTATCTAGAATAGGCCAATTCCAACAGAGAGTAGAACAGAGGTTTCCAGGGGCTGGGGCGTTACTGCTTAGTGGGTGCAGAGTTTTTGTTTAGGATGATGAAAAAGCTGGACATAAGATAGTGGTAATGGTTGTACACTAGGAATGCACTTAGTGTCACTGAATTTTACATTTAAAAATGGTTACAGTGGTAAACGTTATATGCATAGATTTTATGCAATTTTTTTAAAGAGGAGGACTACCTGGCAAGGGTTATATTTTCTACCTGGATGCACTCTTCACTGCGTCTTGAAAGGAAAAGGGGTGTCTCTCCAACCAGTAACTAAACTATCAACTCCCAGAGGGCACGGTCAGTGTCCTAATTTCGAGTTATCCCTCCTAGATCTTTGAAGGGCCACTGACAAATGCCAACTGTCTCCAGAGAGCACTGCAGTTAACATCTGAACGTCCGGTCAACGAGTAAGAGCTGTCATGTGTCATCAGCTCACTCTAGGCTCTAGACCAGCAGCTCTTCCCAAAAGGCTGAAAGAACCCAGAGAAAGTTCCCCACAGTGCTATACCCACTGCCCCTCTAGATGATGGGGCCTGAGTTCAGGCAGTCATCTCATCCTCTGACATTTTAAGAAACAACTTCACCACCGAGGGGTGTGTGGACCACCCTCAAAGAGCTGAGCCGTTTCCACACAGCTGCACTGACCTCTAGAGTTCACATCCTCAGGTGACAAGAGACACCTAGATTGCACTGTTTCCTTGTAAATCATTGTGGACCTTCTGGAGTGGCTTAACGAGGAGGGCAAAATGCCTTTCTTCTACCACTGCTGCTGCTGCTGCTAAGTCGCTTCAGTCGTGGCCGACTCTGTGCGACCCCGTAAACAGCAGCCCACCAGGCTCCCCCGTCCCTGTTATTCTCCAGGCAAGAACGCTGGAGTGAGTTGCCAGTTCCTTCTCCAATGCGTGAAAGTGAAAAGTGAAAGTGAAGTCGCTCAGTCATGTCCGACTCTTAGCAACCCCATGGACTGCAGCCCTCCAGGCTCCTCCATCCATGGGATTTTCCACGCAAGAGGACTGGAGTGGGTTGCCATTTCCTTTTCCAATGAATGAAAGTGAAAAGGGAAAGTGAAGTCGCTCAGTCATGTCAGACTCTTATCGATCCCACGGACTGCAGCCTGCCAGGCTTCTCTGTCCATGGGAGTTTCCAGGCAAGAACACTGGAGTGGGTTTCCATTGCCTTCTCCTCTCCTAGCATTGGCTCATCTTAAATCAGAGGTCTTCAAACGGGCGAACCCCTGGACCCAGAGGGTCCAGGAAGGCTTTCCTAGAAGAACCTACACAGGCATGGGACACATGTTCAAGACACCATGTTTCACTCCCTGCTCCATTCATTGCCCAACAGTGAGCCTGCGCTCAACACAGCCAACCTCCTTTTCCATCTACTACGCCATCTTATGACCACTGAAGAGACCAATCAAAATACTGGTTCTGGAGAAGCCTACTTTATTGATATATTAAGGGACAGTAAACCATGGGCTTTGATCTTCCCCCCCCTTTTCACAGATATCCATTTAAGGAGAAGCTTGGCAGTAGAAAGAGAGTACTTTGGCCTGCGTTAAGATGCTCTGAATTCAGAAAAGCCAGAGCAATAAAGGTTAATGATGCTGATCCCTTTAAAATGTAGCTGGAATGTTCTGCAAGGCTACCAGATTTTTAAAAATAATCTAGATAAAAATCTAAGGATAAATACTTACATGATTTATATCAGAACTGTTGTACTTTAATAAACATAGATTTTAATATTCTAGATTTTATCAAATGATAGATAATATTTATTCTAATCATAGGCAATCACTATCTTATTCCATCTCATATCATGTTTAACACTTTCTTTGCTTATTAACAAAAAAATTCATTCAAATTTATGGTAAAAAATGTTAAGTGTCTACTCAAAATTGAGAAAAGACATATATGATTTTTGAAAGCTCTTTTAGAGCAGCACTATTCAACAGAAACACTGTGAGCCAAACATGTAATTAAACATTAAAAAGTAATAAAGCAGGTGAAATTAATTTTGATAATCTATTTTTATCTTTTTTAGCACTAGTCTTTTACTATTAAAAGTAATAATTCAATGAACATTTTGCCTCCCTCTTTTATTGATACAATTGACATATAACAATTTAGGCTATATAACATAACAACTTGATATATATGTATATATATATCACAGTGAGAACACTTTGTCTTATGTCATGGTGTAAATTCAAGTATTTTTTTTAGGGTACGTTTTAAAAATTAGTTTATCTAACTCAGTACATCAAAAACAGTATTTCAATGTGAGCAATGCAAAGACTCACAAATGAGATATTTTACATTATTTTTTCAAATGAAGTTTTAAAAATCTGTATTCTACATCTGCAGCATCTCAATTAGGATAAGTCACATTTCGGCGGCCTTGGAGCCACATGGAGCTCGTAGCTATCATATTGGACAGCAGAGCTTTAGAGAGTCCACCAGGAAGGAAACCTGAAGACCACTATGTCAGACACCTTGGACCTAAAAAGGCCTCTGGGATGACTGGCCTATTCCGGGCACTTGGCACAGTCCCCACAGTGCCTCTCAGTCCTGGACTCTAGGATCCCACCATCTTAAGAAAAAAGGATCAGAAACCCAACTGGGAGAAGGGGACAAAACAGAAGAAAAAGCCATTACTGTGACTGCTATTTCATTGTCCTAATAACCAAGACCCCAGTGAAGGCCAGATACAGCAAGCAACTCTGTGTCATGATTTTAATGGAGATCCTCACTTGCCAGCCTTGGCTTCCGGTGAATGATAAAAAGCAAGTCAAAGTTAAAAAACATTAAAGCTTCAACTATAAAACCCAGTGAGAGCCCTCTCCTCTGGGTTCTATCTATTCTGCTGACGAGCTGCAAGTTCCCCAGCGCCATGTCCACAGACCATCTGTTCTATGTCCTGTCACAACACCAGGAGAACACTGGTTGTTCAGAACGGGTATATTCTTTATCTTTTCTTTTTTTTCCTAGTGTGCACAATACAAAAATTAGTTTAACATCTGAAAGAAAGAAATACTTCTAAAACCTAATGGAAACTGAAGCTGCTATTCAATCTCACAGCAATGCAGTCATATAAAAACTCTGGCACCTTCTAATGTGCTCTCAACAGCAAGGCACTGATGTGGATACACTCTGCTTTACCTCCTTTCGTACAGGGTCAGAAGTGAGCATGCCAACGTAAGACTTCAGGAGGAAGGCTCTGGTTTATTCACATTTCCCATAATACTTGTCATCCACTGAAAATCATTTCCACTGCAAATGTCTTCCTTTCCCCGAGTCCTAATGTCCAAACCTACTTCCCTTTTCTCATAAAAGACACAATAAACAAATTGCTGGTGACTAGTATATTAATTCCAGTAATAATTCTGTGGCTTCATACATGAGTTACTGGTCCTACCGATCTCTGTTCTGGGCACCTCTTAGATGTTTCTGTGATGTGGTTTATGCTAGAGTATGGACTGCCAAATCCAGCTTGAAGCCAGTTTTTGCAAATAAAGTTTTATTCCAACACAGTCATGCCTATTCACTGATACACTGTGTACAGCTGCTCTCGTGCTATAGTATGGTGGATTTGTGTAGCAGAAGAGACCTTAAGGCCCACAGGTCTGAAACACATAGTCTTTGTCTCTGCAAACCTCTGCTCTGGATAATGGAGAACTGTTTCCAGAAACCTGTTATCTTGGATCACCGACATCACCTTAGTTCCTAAGATTCAGTTACTCTGACACTACACTGATCTTATTTGTTCATGTTGGGCTCCTCTTTCTAGTCCATGGGATCTCTGGAGGTCAGGAAATGGGTAGAAGTTCTACCCATTCTACCATGTCCTAACATCACAGATAAGTGAAGCACATGGTAGGCTTCCAATTCATGTTCATTTCCATTAATGTTTCAAATTAGTGTTTTCTGGTTAGTTACCATTTGGTGTCGCCTACTTATACCCTACTCCCAGATTCAATTCCCAGTCCCTCTGTCTTGCTGTGTGACCCCTGAAGGTTGTATCACACGTCTCCATCGCACCCTGGCTTTTGCTTAGTTGAGCAGAAGGAAGACACAGCAGGAGATCAGGTGGAGAAAAAGAGAGACGTTGGGCTATTTCTCCCCTGCTGCCCTCTGCTTCAGCACCACAGTTGTGGCTGTGGCTTCAGTCCCGCACCACGGCAGGTCCCTCGTGATTCCCGCTTCCACCAAAACCCCTCTTGCTTCCTCTGTATAGCCCCTGGGTACCTCAACTGTCCCTCTTGGTTCACTTCGCCCTAACCACACCTCTATAAATCTTCTCAGTTAACATCCCTCTAACTGAATCCTCAGAGGAAATCTGTTTTTGCCTTAACCTGGAGAGAGATTCCTCCATGGTTCTCATTTGCCAAGTGGTAGGATGTTCCCATAGAGAAGGGGAAGGCTACCCACTCCAGTATCCTTGCCTGGAGAACCCCATGGACAGAGGAGCCTGGTGGGCTAGAGTCCATGGGGCCACAAAGCAATTTAGCTTTAGGTCAAGACTGAAGCAATTTAGCACTCACAGGATGTCCCCATTCTCAGAGGTTAAATGAAACCCAAGGAAGGACCATGTGTCCTGTGATCACATTAGAATCACTGACGGGTGTATTAAAATAAAGATTCCTGGGGCTCCCTTCTGCCATCCTGAACAAGGACGCCTGAGCTGTGTCTCTGTGTTTGTGCTACTCCTGTGGTTGTCACATCCCTTTTGAAACAGATGTAGACACGGTGTTGGGGCAGGATGGAAATATGAAACAGAGAATCAATTTGAAGCAACTACAGCGTATCTGAAAAGTCCTGAAGTCAAGTGTATAAATACAGAACTATCAAGCTGAAAAGGAGGTGAGAGCTCACTATCAGAAGGTCATAGGGATTGGTAATGTTTACCTTGGGAATTACCCGCTTCTCTTGATAACACAGGTTTCCCAGGCAGCACATTGGTAAAAGAATCCACCTGCCAATGCAGGAGATGCAAGAGACACCTGTTTGATCCCTGGGTGGGGAAGATCCCTCAGGGGAATGTTTACCCAATCCTGTCTTCTTGCCTGGAGAATTCCATGGACAGAGAAGCCTGGCAGGCCATAATCCATGGGGTCGCAAAGAGTCTGACCCTACTGAGTAACTGAGTACACGCGTACACACACTTGGTAACACAAATTAAGCCCTTTAAAGGCTATATATTTCAAAATCACATATTCCATAAGACTGGCTTCAACAGCTTACCTACTCATGGGTACAGGAATAGCAGTGGGCAGAAAGATCAATTGCTTGGAAAGTTTAGAAACTATGAACCCTGTAAGTTCAACCATTTGTAGAATTCAACAAGAGAGAGCGTGTGAAAGGCAGGGCAAGATATTTACCAACTACTAAAGATATGATCCAGGAAAAGAGAAATAACGACCTCTCAGAGTCTTGGTTTCCTAATCTGGAAAATGGGCATTAAAAATAGTGCTTCCCAGGAGGATAGATGAGCTGAAAGATTAAAAAGTATTGAAGCTAGCTAGGTACTTCCCTGGTGGTCCAGTGGTGAAGACTCAACGCTCCCAATGCTGGAGGCCTGGGTTTGATCCCTGATCAGGGAACTATTATAGATCCCACATACCACAACTGAGTTTGCATGCCACAACTAAGACCCAATGCAGCCAAATATATAAATAAAAATATATTTTTAAATACTGACTCTAGTGTACACTCTATAGATAATCACTATTACTAGTGAAAGTCGCTCAGTCGTGTCCAACTCTTTGCGACTTCATGGACTACACCGTCCATGGAATTCTCTAGACCAGAATACTGGAATGGGTAACCTTTCCCTTCTCCAGGGGATATTCCCAACTCAGTGATCGAACCCAGGTCTCCCACATTGCAGGTGGATTCTTTACCAGCTGAACTACAAGGGAAGCCCAGGAATACTAAAGTGGGTAGACTATCCCTTCTCCAGCGGATCTTCCTGGCCCAGGTAATCGAACCAAGGTCTCCTGCATTGCAGGCGGATTCTTTACCAACTGAGCTATCAGGGGAGTTGCAAATCATCCCCTCAAATACTCCAAAGAACACTAGCTTGTGGGGAGCACATTATCAAAAGTTTTATGAAAAAAAGGGGTACCATAGTGTGAAAAACATTGAATTTAACACAGTTCCACAGACAGTCTCCTCAGGGCATTTTGACACACTAAGGGGCATTTTAGCCAACAGGAGGAATTAAACTCCCTCTGCTGAATTTATTTTACCATGAAATCATCTCTCACCTGCTTTCTCTCCTCTTTGCCAACACCACTCCCCTCCCCCAACCCGCCTCCTTTTTTTTTGGTCATTCATGGCTCCTCTCAACAGGCTAGTGTTTCTCTGATCACAGTTTGGGGACTGGGTGGGAGCATGCACCCAAATGTTGATCACGGCAATCCCTCAAGCCCCCTTCACTTCCCTCTTGCACACACAGCCTGTTTAATGCTGTATAATTACAAATAGTTGATCATGTGTAGTGTAGTCACTCATTTGTGTAACACTCCAGAATTTGTAATACCCTTTCACACGCTTAGATTCGCTTAATCCTCCCAGAACCCCCCTGGAAGTCCAAATGGATACCCCTGTTTTATACAAGAGAACAGAAACACAACGAGGTAAATAACTCGTCCAAGGTCACCCACCTAACAGCAGGGGTAGGTAGGTCATCAAGCACTAAGGGTCACTCCATCCCCATCACACTCCATCTGCCTTCTGCTTGGCCCCCAACCTCTGAGAGGGGTTACAGCAGATTCATGTGAATCTGAGAGAAGCTCTGAGATTGTCCAGTGGGCTGATAACCTTGAAAATCCTTGTGATTTTCTGAACAAATGAGAAGCACACTTCTCGTGTCAGGTTGTACTATTCAAGTAGTCTTTCCAGTTTCATGTCTTCAGGCTCAAAACAATCCCCCAAGGAAGCCTGATTTTGCCTTATTTGGAAGATAATCTTGGAAAGAGACTGCTGTTGTATAAAACACCCTTCATTGGCACACTTCTCCACTTTTAACCCCTCGGCGAGTAAACTATTTAAGATCAGTGAATCCAACGGCACTGTTTCTCTCTATAATTCTCTCACTATATTCTCCTCCCCTGTTTGGATCCCAAGACCAAGACCCACAAACCATCCCACCCTCATCACACACATGGCTCACACAACTGCACCCTCTGCAACCTGGAAAAGATAGCATTCAACACTGAAATGGCCATCCATCCACTGACTGATCAGACACCACTTCCTGTGGATTAGGAGGAGACAATGGAGAAGGACAAAGATCAAAGACCTGGCGGCCCTCCCCTCAAGGGTGTGCAGCCTAGTCTACTAGGTGGCAGGCATGTCAACAAGGGTCCAGTAAGTGCTCTGACGAGTCGCGGCAGAGGAGGCGTATTGCTAGTACCAAAGGAGCATCAAGAAGGGCTTCTGGGGGCTTCCCTGCTGGTCCAGTAGCTAAGACTCTGCACTCCCAATGTAGGGGGACTGAATTCAGCCTCTGGTCAGTGAACTAGATCTAACAAGCCAAATAAATAAATAAGTAAACATTAAAATTTTTTTTATTTAGAAATGAAAAGAATAGCTTCCAAAAGAGAAAGCTTGAGCTGAGGTTTGAAGAATACATGGACACTCTCTAAAGCAGATAAAAACACCATCCCTTCCTGAGCTCTTTCTATGTGGTGGCCATAAACACATCTCTCCCCTCCTCTCAACAACCCTAGAGCAATTATTACTATCCCCATTTTCCAGGTGAGGAGACTGATGTGTAAAAAAAACCATGAAGTGACTTGCAGCAGTGGCTCTGCTCAAGAGGCTGCAAGAATGGATTTGAACTCAGGTCTGCCTGCCATTGCACACTCAAAAGGAGAGAGTGCTGGTGGGTAAAACAGTTTCAACAAAAGGAGGCGTTTAAAAAATACAATTTGGACTCTGATCAGGTTTACAAAGAAAAAACCAGACACATCGGCCTACAACTTAAATGCCTCCTTTTTCATTTTTATTTCTGGCACCTGGCTTGCCACCTTCATCAGGGCAAGCCCAGCACACTCTGTCCACATAAAGAGTCAAGATCTCTTTTAATCAGGAAGGATATTATTAGTATATTTTGCCTCAACTGAAATGCAAACTCAATTTGAGTTTTTCCTCAGCTGGGACGTGGACAGAGACCATCCAGATAATAGGTATTATCGTCCATGAGGCCAAGGCAGAACCAATATGTAGCTAAATGCCATTCACAAAGCACAATTTAACAGCTCCGTTTAGCAATTCTTCAAAACCAAGATGATTTCAACAGTCTCTGAACACCAGCCAAGATGCCACCAAAGCATACTTAAATACCAGCAAATATTACATAAGACAAAAATTCCATGTTTGTCTCCTTCAGTGACTTAAAACCACCTCTCTCTCTTCTACCTTAAGACAGTGAAAGTAACTCAGAGTCATGTCTGACTCTTGTGACCCCCTGGACTGCAGCCCACCAGGCTCTTCTGTCCATGGCATTCTCCAGGCAAGAGCACTGGAATCGGTTGCTATTTCCTTCTCCAGGGGATCTTCCCAACACAGCAATCGGACCCAAGTCTCCTACAACACAGACAGATTCTTTACCCACTGAGCTATGAGGGAGGCCCAAGACAAAGCCACTGCAATTCTTCAATTTTCAGTGGGAGGAGGAAGGGAAGGGGGTTGCATGAGGAAAACACAGCTCGGGTCTTGCTGAAAATTAGCATCCATCTTCCACCAACACTTTTTATTGGCCGTTAAGCTCTCAAGTCCTTGCTTCAAGTCCTGTGGGACACCCCAAACACCCTTTCCCTGCTCCAGTAACAAACCTTGATGCTTAGAGGACCTCTGACACTAGCTGTTCTAAGGACTGAGTCAAAGGCACACGTGAGCAGCATCTGAAAGAGCCTCAGTACTTGAAAGCCAAGTAAGAAGCCCTGAGATCCATCAGTCATTCCCCAGCCTTCAAACTGATTAGATTCTTTATAAAGGCATCCCTGTTCTTTCTGTTTAGGTAGCCTATTTCTAGATTAACAAGCAACATAATTTACCACCTTGGGGAGTAGTATTTTGTATTATAAGTTTGCTCAAGCTTTGAAATCTGGAGATAAAATTCTCATCCTTCCATGCACAAGGAGAACCCAAACAAAGGGCTTCCAAGCCCACCATGTAACCAGGAGGTTGCATCTTGTCTCATCTTTCTCTAACAGAGCAGGACTTCAGAGCTTAGACAAATGTCCTCACGCATAGGTCAGTGGAAGAGATTCTTCCAGTGTATCTTCCCACCACGTGGTATCTTGTGTTAAGATGCTCTTCTGTAAGTGCTCCTCAATGAGTTATTCCTTCACATATAACCAAGAAGAGACCGGGTTTCTTCAGTCAGAAGAAATGAGATGATTCTTTTATCTTTGCTCACATGGTCTTTAGAAAAATTTTTTAAATTTCAGAATGAATATATAAATATATGCTTGTTGTAAAAGGTGATGTGAAGACTCCCTTGACTTCAAACTTGACCTCACAAATCCTCAAACTTTAAGGGAACTTTTCACTTCCATTCAATAAAGCCTTCTAGAAAACAGCTGGTCTCAAGTCACAAGGGGGCCTGCAGGAGGACAGAGTGCTGGTCCAGTGATGCTGCTCCTTCGAAGGTGTCCGATGCTTCCAAACACCATAGTGAAATGATGGCTCTCTCAATTCTTGCAGAGTACAATTTACTTAATACAGACCCCAATAGATTCTCCCTACACAGCACACTGAGACAAGCCTGAACACACAGCAAAATGCCAGTCTGTGTGAAGGGACCCAGCTCCATCTAGCCCCAACTCCCTAAGCTGTGGTACTGCTTCTTCCAACACATGCAGAAATGAGAATGATTACATTTTGTTCAAAGTGTCTCATTACACTGACTTAAATAAGATTTCTAAACCTGCAAAGAGAGGAAACATTTTGAAATGCCATTTGTTTCAAACAAGCCTCTCTTAAGACAGTGAGATTTTCCAGAAGCTCAGGTTGGCAGAGACCGAAGTCATCTCCTCTGACGTGGAAGGCTGACAGAAGATAATGGAGTTTAGTAACACCCAAGTGAGGTGTTTCTTTTCTGCTTAATGCATCCCCTTATGCCCCAGAGAATGTAACAGACAGGTGTTAAGAGACCTGCATTGAAGAATATTCAGCCTAGGCTTTGAGGAAATGGTAAATCTGATAGCAAACTCGCTTCATCTCTGACAGCATTCAAGTGCCACTGACTTGGAATCATCTTCTGAGAAGATCTCACCCACCTGGACAGGTAAGATATAGTCCGATTTGCAAAATGCCATGGACGTTTCCTGATGTTTATTAACACTGCTGTCATCGCACTGCTTGATGCCAAACTAAAGAAAAATACAAATATTAATAAAACTCTTTGGGCTTGCAGTCAGAATGTTCAGTGATAGAACACTGTCCTCCTAGAGTCCAGCTGCTTTGTATTGAACACACACTATTGACAGGCGAGTGCTAAGCCTTTAATGTGTATTTAATCACTGCAGCAACCCTGGGAGGGATACATTTGCCACTTCCATTTTATGGATGAGGAAATTGAGGCTTAGAGAGATTAGGTAGCTAGGTCAAGGTCACTCTGGAACCCAGGTCTGCCTGATTCCATAGCCCCTGGCCATGACCACTGCTTAGGACTTCTGAGAGAAGTCTACCCCCAGACAAGCCTGTGACACAAAGGGACCTGCCACTGAAGTAGCACTGAGCATGGAGCCTTGAGCTGCACACTGGGCAGCAGAAATGCCCAGAGGAGTGGCCTATTCACCGAGCGATGACATCTGGGACCCGGGCATTCTGTAAGATGGAGGGCTGGAGTCCCTGTCCCGGGCAGCCACAATCCTTCCCATCCCTGTTCAGGGTCAGCACAGAACCTGCCATCTCAGAGGAAGAGGAGGCAGGAGGAGCCCATTCTGGTTTTGCAATTATAATTCCTTCACTGCCCACTAAGTGGAGGCAGGTATTTACTGAGCAGGAGACACTTACTATTATTTTAAGAGAGGCCTCTGGAACCAGGAAGCTCGATGAATTTATGAGATCAGCTGCTATTTTTCCAAGATGGTTATAACGCAATTCATTTCATTTGCAGCTGGTTTAACGTGAAACATTGTTTAAGAGAGACAAATAAACAACAATTCACATTTGCTGGGCTTCTCTTCTACCCACCCCTCCCAGTTGTTCCACAGGAAATTTTTTATTGATTAAAGTACAATTACATTACGGTTAGGAAAAACCAGCCATGGAATAAATTGTTTTAAGAAGAAATCTCCCTGATGGCCTAAGAGAAAACAGCCTTCACGGGGGTGGTGGAGGGGCAGCACATCACGTACTGGCTCTGGGAATTCGGGGCCAATCCCTGCCCTTCTCTGGGCTTTGTTTCTCTTTCGTAAGACGATGGGGGCCCTGTCTTCCAAGGAAGGTGGCACCCAGGCAAGGCAGAGCTGCAAAGGGACTTGCCATGGCCTCTTCCTCCATAAAGTGAAGTCGCTCTGTTGTGTTTGACTCTGCGACCCCGTGGACTGCAGCCCACCAGGCTCCTCCATCCATGGGATTCTCCAGGCAAGAGTACTGGAGTGGGTTGCCATTTCCTTCTCCAGGGGATCTTCCTGACCCAGAGATCGAATCCGGGTCTCCCACATTGCAGGCAGATGCTCTGAGCCACCAGGGAAAACCCCTTCCTCCATAGGAAAGTACTAAAACTTGCATTGGTATAAAGGTGAATAATTAAATATTACATATTAAAACATTTTTTTCAACCAAAAAGGTCATTCCATTTTTCCTCTGATCTTGAAAGGAATGTAAACATTCTTGTGGCCCCCCCAAAAAGTATCAGGGCCCTAGGCCAGCCGTTGGTTCTGGATAAGCCAGGCCTGCATGAAGACCTAGCCCCTGGTTTGCTGAGGGCTGCTGTATGAGAAAAAGGGCTCTGTGTGGGAAAAGAGTGGAGAGGAGAGCTTCTATTATTTGGTGACCAGGTGACGAGACAGGAGAAGAGAGGAGTCAGGTGCGACAGATGACATTGGATGGTATTTGGAGGGAGGAGCGGAAACAATCCTTAGTCAGATCCTCATTGCTCAACCAGGAACACTGAATTTCAAAAATAAAAATAAAATAAGGAGATTGGATTCCATGATGTCTAAAGGCTCTGTGTTCCCATTCTAATATTAGACTTCTCACCACAAGTATTTAAATACTGTTCCACAATGCCAAAAGCTGCTTCATCTCCCAGAGGAAACTCACCAATATAGGAACCAAGAATGGACTTTGAGGAACCCGATCATTCGCAGCTATGGCACACGGTCTGCAGAGGCTGGGCCGCAGCACACCCCCCAACCCCGAGAGCAGGCTGGGAGCGCTCTGGCTGCACACCGCCTTCTCCCCTCGATCTGTGAGTTCAAGTCTCAGACAGCTGCACTTCACACCCAATACTGTTGGACTTTTCTGCTCCATGGATAGGAATGAATTCTGGATGACTCAAAGAGAAAATGTGAAGGGCTACATTTTTCAGTGGGGCGGGGAGTTCTTTACTCTGTAGTTCAATGTTCATAAATCCCGCATTTATTTTTAAAGTTTTTAATATTTTGGCTGCACCGCAGGCCGTGTGGGATCCTAGTTCTCCAACCAGAGATAGACGCCATGCTCCCTACAGTGGAAGCATGGAGTCCCAACCACAGGACTGCCAGGGAAGTCCTCGTAAATCCCGCATTTAAAACGATGGAGCACTGAGGCTCCCACATCGCCTTCGCCCTCCTGCTGGCGTGGCTGGGGCTTCTTCCCGCTAGTCATCCCGTCAGCACTGCTACCATGAGCGGGCTCACCAGTGGTTGGGCCCTGAGCATTTTATTCATTTTCTTCATCAATACATACCAACCCCCTGTTTCAACAATATATACACTAAAAAGCAACTTGTTCATTTTGTCCACTGGCATCATCCAAATAATGGTTGTTTTTTTGAGCCTTGGCATTGTGCCTCATTCAAGAGAAGAGAGAAGTGGATAACTTACTCTTCATTCACTTACAAAATATTTAGATTTACTCCCCAAGCTGGCAGTTAACCTGGCAAATCTTTACTCTGGAGCTGGGCTGTCCAATACAGTAGTTGCTAGCCACATGTGCCTATTTAAAGTTGAATGAATTAAAGTTATATCAAATTAAAAAATTTTTTAAAATCAGTTTCTCAGTCACACTAGCCATAGTCAGGGGGTCAACAGCCACAGATGGCCGGTGAGTCCTGAGTGGAAGGCACAGACAGGGGAGAGGTCCACCATCACAGGAAGTTCTATTGGAAACTGCTGCCTGAGGCTCAGACACTTGCAAAGGCAAAAACTACCCCTTTCACCACTGATGCTCAACACAGGCTCTGCCTGACATGCAGTAAAAGCTCTAATAAATGCTTAAGGAATCAAGATTCTTCATCTCCAAACACAGGAATAAAATGTGACCCCCAAGACATGTTGAATTAGACAAGGAAAAAGAAAAAAAAAAAAAAAAAAAAAAAAGGGCTTTCTTGGGGAAATTGTTTCCACACACAAAAACTAGAATTCCAGCATCGCTGCACCAAAAAACTATTCCTACACCCCTCCCTTAGGCAAGCAAAAAGTGAAGGAGACTCCTGCTCAAAATTTTCATCAATGAGCCCCTCACAATATAAACAGGCAGGAAAAAATGACCAAAGCCAATATATTAATAACAACAGCAACAGTAGAAGCAATAATCATGATGATGGTGATAACGATCCTGCGTACTTCGCCTGTACAGAAAAGTCTTTCATGTCCAGTCTCATTCAAATGCCATAATTTTGTGTCGTTGGAATTCTTTTACCCATCCTATTGGTGGGGAAAAGAGAGTTCTGGAGACTTGGTGACTTGTCTAGCATGACTCAGCTGGTGGATCCGATACTTGGAAAGAAACACCTAAGCTTAAGGCTATCTGACTCTAGAGCCTTCTATTCTATCACAGCTGCTCTCCTTTGCCCAGAAAGTACCACTGGGCCATCTCTACTTTTCTACCTATGCCTTTAAATGAATTGAGATCCCTCAACAAAAGCAGACTTCTACTTTCAATGCCCCAGAAGGCCAACTCATCGACTGTCTGCCTTAATAATCATTTTTGGCTTCTGTAATATTGAAGGGCTAATCTTTGGTAACCATAGGCTCCAGAAAACATTATTAATTTATCATCCAAGAAACCATTTGTTCTGTGGATTATCAATCTCAAACAGTGGTTCTGAAGCCCAAGCATGATATACTCTGCTCTGGGTTGCACAGCTGCTTTGCATTTTGAATTCTTTATTTATAGAACAAGTCAAATTAATAACTCAAAAATGTTGTTTCAGGCAAAGTAATGGACACACAATAAAACTATTCATTTCCTAAAAGGTCACTCCAGGAGATGCATACATTGTTTAAAAGCCTACCAACAATGCTATTATTCCTTCGAAAACTGAAAATGTATAATAAGCAGTTAGAGCACAGATCTGCCCCTGAGACCCCAGGCTAATTTAAAGTACAATCACAAGGCAATCAATCATACTCCAAAATTACTTCATTTTCCAAACTGTTTACACTTTTTAAGTTACAAATCCACTTTCTGCTATTTCAACTCACGATTTACAACTACAGATTTAGACCACTTGGCAAGCAGCCAAGCACTAGTCATGAGGGAACTAATGATATGAACAGATCAGTGTTTTATAAAGGAGAAAAGCGCATGTAAATTTCCAGTGTGTCTGCAAGTAATCAAGGCACTGCTGACTATAAATGAGACCGTCTCAAATTTATTTTAGGAGAAATATCTTAAAGCTGCACTTTTTATCCTGGCCAAAAAAAGCCTTTAGGAGGAACTCTGAGATTACTCAAATTATTGTAAATAAATGGTTATGTGAACAATATGGAAAGAATAGTGAAATAAGCAACTTATTTCAATAAGCGACTTATTTCAACATTCCTGTCCCACATGCCTTTATCATGATTTCTGGAATGCTAGAGTTAATGGAAAGATAGAAAGAGATCTGCCAATCTCTCTCTCTCTCCTCTAAAATTGCTGTTGTTAACCATAGCAGCAAATCATGTTTGTTTTAGTAGCCAAAAATGCTCTGAATAAAAAAGAAGACTCTGGGGGATACTGTTTTAAATTAAATATGATCTTTATTGTTTCACTACAACAGCACAGCCAAATAATCACTTTGTATTATTTGTACAAATAATATAGGATGCTCATTTTCTTGCGGAAATAATTACTCTAGTCTATCATATCCTGCTTGTCGTCAAAACCTCCCCTTTTGCTGTCACCAAGCATGTGCATTAGACTCGAGAGGCTAAATTTAGCCAAAGTTTCATGTGTTCTTACATGTTAAAGAGTAAAGCCAAGTAAGCATATTCAGATGTGAGGATGCCTTGAAGAGAGAAGCTCAAAATAGCCTCATAGTATACACACTGCACGAGTCCATTCACTGTGATTGATATTTTAGTTGGAGAATCATTACATGACTAAACTCAATTTTATAATTGGATAAGGCCAGATACAATAAACCAGCACTGCAGCGTTAAAGCATATTACATCTTTAAACTATCTATAATCATAAATCAACCTAATTATTTGAAATACTGTCATGAAATGGAAAAGAAAAGAAATTAAAATAAACTAGTTGCTTGAATATCTCATTTTATTTTCTAAGGACCAAAGCTTTTTATTGGCCTTAAAGCTCAGCCCCACAATGGCTGGTAAACCATATTCTTTAGATAAAACTGAACACACAGAAAATCAATAACAAAGATTAAAAGCTTCCCCCCTCTCCTTTTTTACATCAGCATCTGTGTGTGTGTGTTAATTTCACTGTACTCAAAATAATGATCTTCAGGAACCTGGAGCAAGACACATAGCGCTATTTTATTAAAACTTCAATTTATCCTTGTTTTTGACACTCAGAAAAAAGCACTAAGAGTGGAATGAATATTTCCAGTTCTGAGTAATTTCAACATAAACTCCCTGGAGCCTCTGATCTCACCACTGTGACATCATCAGGATAAATGCTCATTGGCTGCAAGTCTCTTGGGTTAATCCTTTCACAGGAGCCCCAGCCTATCACTGGCTAGTGCCCCCATGCCAGCCCCCTATATTTTCCTGTGAGAGCAGAGACACACACACACACATAGCAGAGACCTAAAACATTCTAGAAGGCAGGGGGTGTGTCTCTTCCCCTGGAATTCTTGGTACAAATCAAATGCAGGACCTCAAAGGGGCACTTTGGGAAGTTCCAGCAGGTGGAGCCAGTCAGGAGGTCTCTTAGAGTTGAGTATATTTCCTAATCAGTGTGAGAGCTGGAGAGAGAATTCTGGGTATAGAAATGTGTTCTACACACAAAGCACAAATCTACCCAAATTGGCTATATCTAAATTTGCCCAATTTCTCTTGAAACTTAGTAACATATTTTTTGCTTTACGTTGGCTACAGTGATGCCAAGAACTGAGGGATTTTCAATATATACAATATCCTAATTCTACTTTTCTTTATCGTCTATATTTGTTCTTTACTTTTTTTTTTTTTCCTATTTAACCAATACTTAGCAAAAGCCTTAGAATTCTGCTCTGATCTTTGACCTCACAAGTTCCACTCCTAGGAATTTATTCTAAGGAAATAATCAAGAATACAGACAATGATATACTTTCAAGACTGTTCCTGAGAAAAATGTTTACAATAGTCAAAAGTGGAAAAAAATCTCCAAAGTCCAACAACAGGAGAATAGCCAGATAAATATGGCACTTCTATACAATGGAATATAGTGGAGTACATTACCAAAAATGATAGTGCAGGTGAATATGTTTTGTATAAAGAGCATATTAAGTTAAAAAGTATTATAACACTGAAGATATACTACAAATCATTTTTAAAAACTCATGTATAATAGGCAGAGAAAAAAGACTGGGACGACAGACAATAAACATCAACACCAGTTATTTCAGCATGGTGGTATTACAGGCAAGTAAAAATTTTTCCTTCTATTTCCTTGTATCATCCCAACATGATAAATGTATTGCCTTTATTATAAGAAAATAGGCACCGTTTAAAGAGATGAAGAAAAAACGTGGACATAGAAAAAGAAAATGACCCCATATAAATTCTTTAATGTTGGATAGTCTGAACATCTGATTAGACCTTTTTGAATACCTAGTAAGGGACTGACAGTCAATAAATATCTTTAGTTGACAATAGTGATTAAAAAGAAAAAGCTGTACCAAACTAAGGGGAAAATAGATTTGGTATTCATACCACTTACAAATCTTTTTAGAAATTATTTTCCTTCTGGTATCTTCATGCAATACATTTAATATCTTGCATTAGTGTGGTACATTTATATCAACTGGTGAATCAATATTGATAATTATGACTCATCATATCCATCGTTTACATTAGGGTTCACTCTATTGTACACCCTTGGGTTTTGCCAAAGGCATAACGTCAGGCATCCACCTTGAATGTATTGCACAGACCACTTTCACTGGCTATTTTTTAAATGAGATTGAAAATGTCCTTCTAATAACACATACTAACCTCGAGCTATTAGAATGGACGCAAACATATCAACAACCCTCAGCATGGTCCAAGGTACAAAGACAGCCACACAGTCTCAGCAAAATTAATCATTTTTTGCTGCCAGTTTGAAGGGTGGCTGTAAAAGGAGATGAAACTTTGGGATCAGCTATTCCTTTCTGCTGAAACAGAGGAGCACAAAGGGGAAGAGAGACAAACAGAGGAAGAGACCCACTTAAATTTCTTCCTTCTCCAGCCCTAAATTCAGAATTACTATTCAATTTAAGACAAAATGTCAAGATGTAATAAACCGAACTGAAAAAGGGAAAAGAAAACATGCTCTTTTTTTTTCCCTACAAATAAGGTTCAGAGCTTTTGCCCATTAAAGTAAACCAAATATGTTTCTCTCAAAAATTCCAGCCAAAAGGCAGGATGCCAAACACACTTAACAGATAAATCACTGTTTCAGGGTCTCTCTTTTACTCTCTCCCCCTTTTCTTCTTTCCTTTGCTACACACACAGGTTAAAAGCAAACAGAGCACCCCTCCCCCTTCTCAATCTACTTACAGAAAAATAACCAAAGGAAACAATTACTTTTGTTGAAGAAGGCATTGTTTAGGGGAAAAGGCACATTAAAATAAGTTCTACTTTCTTCTCAGAGATTAGCATTTCGTATCTTGGGATCAAGCCATTGTCCTGTACACTATGTATAACTTATTGTAGTTAATTTATCACTAAGGTCATTGTAAACTAGGAGGGAGTTTGTAAACAAAAATGAATCACAGGTTTCATTTTTGTATCCTTTTCAAACTGGAAGACCTAACAGTTTCCTGTTCCAACATACAAAATAGTATTGCTTCTATCAACCTCCTCAGCACTCTTGCCAGCAGTTTCCATTTAATTAAACTGACAGCAAAACAGGGCCTTTCGCTAATGGGATCCAGACCATTTTTTCCTTCAATGTAAATTCTCAGGCATGAAATTACATCTGAAACAGACACAATAATCCTTCTATATCTTCGACATACATTTAATCTATAATAACAATTCCTTTGTCTATTTCACAGTGTGTTTTAGATTTTAGTCAACCTTGTTTTAACTGGAATTCTCCAGCGTTATCCAATTTGAATTCACTACAATGTCCTGCCTACATCTAGCCATAGATTATGGTTAAAGACCAGATGCCAAAGGCTAATGTCCACGGCAGGGAGGAAAAATGATAAAATGAATGAATAATGTCTGTTTGCATCCTTGTTCTCAATTTATTTAAGTAAGAGCTTTTTCATCAGTTGTTGACTCTAAGTAAATAAAAGCTATTGGCATTGATAAGTATTTTGAATTTCACATTACAAGTCAGGGTTTCAAGTATTTCAATATGGGTAATCAAAACAGAATATATTAAGTACCTCTTGGAGACGTGATGCTATTAACATAATTAGTGGACTGGCTAGCTATTTTTCTCTGCTTGGATGTTAGTCACTTTTCTGGTATTGCAAGCCATGATATATGCTTGAAGTTTGACTTTTTCCAGTTCTTTAGGCATAATTATATTAAAAAAAAAATCTCCTTATTGGATGTATCGGTTAAAAAAAGGGACTCAAGAACTTAGCATGTAAATCAAGATCTTCATGGTGGAGGGGGGAAAAAATCCAAAAGAATCCTGAGACTATTTCTAAACAAAATTAAAGCACCTACTAAAATGAATGGTGAAAACATTAATTTATTCTGATTGTGAGACAAAAAAAACATGATGATTCTTGAGTGAAAACTGGCTGGGTCAAGTGTCCTCAAAAAAACAGAGCCTTTTTCACACTCAAGATAGGTCTAGAGCTCAAACAAAGTAGGGTGTAGCAGAATGTAAATAATTTGAAAATGCTAAGCCCAGGGTCAAGGAAGGCTGAGTGATAAACTCAACTTGTTCTCCTTAACACCTTCACCAAATGGCAGTTCCCTTGGTACGGTCTGTCCAACTATCAAGAAAAGGCCCATCTATTTCAACAAAGGAAGGGAGTTCTGTCATAGATATTCACTGACCTGACCGCCCAACTCCATCCCCAAAACAGATAATAGTTTGCATGCATGCAATATTTTAGGTTCAATTCGTACTCCCGCTTCCAAAGGGCCCCTGTCCTGTTTGACCTTCCCATAAAACTGGCAATACTTGGGAGTTAGTAAATCAAAGAAGTGAATCCTCTGAGCAACTTCATGAAACAAAGAAACTGCTATAAAATAAGCATTTTAGGACTTGCTGAAAATCATATCTTCCAACATAAGAAATAATTTCATTGTTCTCTTGGAAAATACAAAGCAAAGCACTTTATTTTGGGGGTGGGGAGGTGGGTGCAGAGCAGCGAAGGAACTGTCTTCAGAATATCCTGACAGTCTCTTTGAAAATGAAACATTTCATTTATATAGCAGAAGACAGTTGTGGCAAGATTAGAAATCATTTCAAATCTCCCAGGCAATCAAAATACAGTCTTTTCATGTGGATGGAAGGTCTCTTGTTTTACAGAAAATGCTAAATAAACAATTCTATGGGCAGAAATGTGAAAGCAATTTATTATTGTTCTATTCACTTCGGTTAAAACTTTAAAAACCACATGAAGCCTATAAATAGAACCTTTTCTTTGTCTTTGGGATGCTGAAAGCAGTTTCTCTAAGGTCTAAGGCGAAAAGGCAGGAAATTATTGCTCTTTCTCCACCGAGGAGTAACACACCAGACAATGCTTAAAAGATGGATTCAGTCAAAGCACTGTACATGGGAACAACAACAACACTGTCCTCGCTTTTTGAAAAATCAAGGGCATTGTGTTATAAATGGACTACACTGAGATTTTCTTTTTATTTTGGACATGGGCAGCTTAATTACTTATGACAATACTTTACATTAGATTACCAAGAAGAGCATAGAACTGTACTAGTAATGGTGCCTTAGAAACAGGATACTTTAGAAAGGTTCACTTTTAGACTTTGGAAAAGAAATACAAGTTCTGTAGGAACTGTTATAGGGTTGGGAGAACCTAAGTAACAGTTGGCCACATTCAGATCCATAAACACTTAGTTAAGTTTGGAAATAGTGTGCTTAACCAGAAAGAAGACCTCATGCAAAATGATTACTTCTAGGTCAGTGTTTTTTAAATTGAGGTTTGCAGCCCATTAGTAGGATTACAAAATCTCTTAGGTAGGTTGCAACCAGAATTTTTTAAAGTGAAATAGAATATAATAAAAAAGAAAATGCTAAAATTTATCATTCACAGTAGAGTTTGGTGGAGTTATTGGTTCAAATCTATACATATACACATACATATATGTAATATAGATATTTCTGTATATGTGTATACTGGTTCACCATGTTAAATTTATTTTTGTTATTAGACATCAGATTGGGTATATTCATACACCTACAAAATTCTTATCTATGTAATTTTCATTAGATCGTTCATCCCCAATACTTCCATACAATAAGAAAATTAATATTGTCAAGAATCTTTCTAAAAGCTAAAGTCTAATGGAACTTGAGCATAATATGCTCTTAAGTGTTTACTGAATAAACCAATGAGAGAATAAACAAATATAAGAATGTAAAAAACAGATTATTATCTACATGAATACAGCAAGCATATCCAAACCAGAAGGTTACATGAATTACTTCATTGGCCTGGGTCACTCCCCTTGATTACTTTGAGCTGTATTTTCAACACTTTGTCAAAATAAAATGCCAGTATCATTTTTCAGTTATAAATAGCACACATATTAACAGAGACATTAACATTCACAGGCCAGAAAGGTATCTTTCTGGACGTTGTGTCTATATTCAAGCAAAACATCTACTAGAAACGGGAAAAACAGTTAAATAGCTGGGAAGTTTGTCTACACAGTATAAATCATCTAGCTGAAAGATGAGTATTTCTCCACAAACCAGCTGTTTATCATTCTATAAGAAAACACATGAATGAAAGAAAAGGACAATTTGAGTTAGGATAAATGACACTGAACCATCTCCACCTAGGTCCACTGTGTGTTTAATTTCTCCTTGGCTCATGTACCAAGAATTGTGGTGGTGGCCGAAATACAAACATGATTCACAAACATACAATGAATCCATCAAAAATTTACTCTGAACTAGGAGGTCTAGACAATACAAATATTGACCACTTAAGACCTGCTTTTTCCTACAAGACCCTTGGAGTCAAGTTAGGAAAATATACCTTAAAAAGAAATTCAAGTAGGAATATGGTCATATTCAAACAGAAATAATGGTTTGTGTTTATTTGTTGGGTGTTGTTTTAATCACTACTTGAGTAAAGATACAGAAGATTTCTCATACTTGCTGATGGGACAGTTGGGAGATATGCTCCAACTGTATGAGAGTCAAGAGTAAAAAGCTCTTAAAAGGCTGAAAATTGGCTGAAAGTAAATAATGCTAAATATAATAAAGAAAAAATGTAGTCTTACACTTAGTTCTAAAAATGAAAAAACGATTGTACAAGAACAGGATGGTGGTGGTCCATCTTAACATTTCATGTTAAAAAAAGACCCAGTTTTCTTAGCTAACTCTAATTTCCATAAGACTCAAAAGAAAGTACTTCTTGGAAGAAACAGAACATGCACAGAATTCATGGAAATATAGGTCCAGGATAAAGAAGGCAATGCTCTTATTAAACATGCCACATTGGTTAAACAACTTAGATAGTCTGCAGACAGTATCTTTAAACGAGCTGTGATGAATCAAAACTCACCAACAGGAGCATAAGAATACTCTAGGTTGAAAGCACCAGGGGTAATTAACCTAGAAGTTAGAAGATATCAGAAGAACCAGGAAGACTTCAGGAGCTCTTGAAAGTAACGTGAGAACTACTTTTAAAGTATCAAAAGGACTTTTATGTGGCATAAGAGTCTATGCCCCCGTCTTATGGGGTTTCTTAGGAGAACTGGTCCCAGTGGGTAAATGTAGCAGAGACAGAGTATTCAGTCCAGTATAAAAACAAAATCTTCCTAAAATTCAGAGCATGAAAAAATCCAGGACTGTATAAAGTAAGTAAACCCTGTATCAGTGGGGTAACAGTGGAAGGATTACAGTGATGGGTGTAAAATGGAATTAAACTGAATAAGTGAGGTTCCTTACTACACTAAGTCTTGGACTAGGCCGGGAGTCCCAGTGAGCTGGGAACTCAGGGAGTAATACAGCTTCATGAGGAAGGATGGCTAGAGCTGGGCCTTTAAAAATCAATTCTAAAATGCATTTCCTGGCCCCCTTCATCACTTTGTAATTTTCTGAAATCAGTATGTATCTAAAAATTAATCTAAATGTGGAATGAAATTGTTTTTTGTTCCCCAAAAGCTATTGTGAAATCAATGATGCATCTTTACAACCAGTGGCTCTTAGAATCAAGAAAATACAGTAAATTGGAATTAAACTGTTAACAGAGGTGGCCTCTGGGTAGTGGGACTAAGAATCATTTTTATTTTTTCTTTTTGCATATTTTTACTTTCTGCAATAAAAAACATATTATATTTGTAATGGGAAAAAACATTTTAAAAGAATGATTTAGAATTAGATTAGATTTTTATCTAGAAAAGTCCCACTGGTGAAAAATGAAAGTTGTGTTTAAATTATGACATTTCAGTGTTTCCCAGAGAATCTACATAGTTTACATTCAGCCAAAGCATTTACTTTCGTAGACCGTGAAGAACAACCCATGGCCTCAAATCTAATTTCAACATCAATGACTGAAAAGTTGCCTTTATGTTACTACTCCTCAAACATACCCACATGTTAACATTTTAGTGGGCAATGTTCTACGACATTCTTTTATTTACTAAAGCAGTTAATCTAAGTTGTAAAACTAGAGCCCCAGGGGACTCAAAAAAGCCATTTTTGTTTTAAATAAGGAAAAAAATGCAACCCGTTAACAATTTTACTTTTCTGAACTGGATTATGCTCACAAAAGCTTTTCACTTTCGAGAAGTATGTATCTTGCCTTTACTGTAGCAATAACATACTAAATGCTAACTCACTGACTTGATGAAACAATGGTACAGCCCTTACTTAATTTTCAGGCTGGGTGGGGTGAGGATAGGGTAGACATTTATTATTATATCCCACTATGTGGGTTCATAAACTAGATTTAAAAAAAAATAATTGTGTTCCTCTTCTTTAATATAATGTTAAAACCAGTATACCTTTAAAATCCTTCTCCCCCTACAGCATATAAATAAGTGTGGAGAATATTTGCTATGATCTTTAAAGTAGGATGTTCAAAGGAGGTGTAAGTTTGAAATATATAACTCTGAATGTACAATGTTCTTTCAATAAAGGCTGGGCAAGGGTCATAAAACTATAAAAAAAATATCCTGCCCCTTTGGACTATAACAGCTAATCATTAGCCATCCATTCGTAATGTTTACCTTTTAGTGTGTTATTTTCACATTTTTCTTCATGGGGACTAACCATTAGTATCCCCCTAAGACTAACAAAAGTACATTCATTGCCTGCTGGCAAATGATTTCCGGCCCCAAAGCATTTACTGGTAGAAAAAGTTAAAGTATATCTAGGCTTATATTTCTATTATTCTTGGGCATTAGCAGCAGCATAAATTTTTCTTCCCAAGAATTTCATTCTAACTGGCTTTACATATGATGTTACGTAAAGATTCACACATACTATTCACATGTTCGTGAATCAAATTTAGGAAAATAGAAGTTAAACTGTAGATGTCTCAGAAATCTGTTACTAAATGGACATATTTTAAACTCATTCTCTATTCAACCTCTCCTCCTCTCGCCTCCCCTCCCCACACACAAACACACAAAAAGACTATCCCAAAGCCCCATTAACTCCCAAATTAATATTCTACTGCATTTTAAAAACGGAGCTTGTTTGCATTTAAACATGCCTATGTAAACAAGGTGTTTGAAGGAGATTTTCTTCTCAGAGTATTCAAGAGCTGGAGTGAAGCTATTTAAAGAATGGAGTATTCAATTCCTTAGGCCAGATGCTAGTATAAATATGAAACTATGTTCACACTGCAGATGAAACTATTTTTAGTCAGTGCATTTTGAAGAGCACTATTCAGTTAAGCATTGTAGAGTGGGCTTTTAGTAAGCTACAAACAGAATCTAGAGGTTTTTTGCCCCCGTGTTAACACCCTGACACGGGGCTTATGGTGGGGGGGTGGCGGGGGTGGTTGCCCATCGCTGGTACACACCAGGGCAGCCTCACCAGATCAAAATACCAAAGACTTTCATGCAAATCAGTAAACAGCCATTGCCCCCAACCCCTCTCTTCCGAGCTCCCTGACCCTTAGGAGATCTACCCTTTCCCACTCCCCAGTCACTGCAGAGTTCATTCCTGGCCAGTCCGGGGGTCCTGGTTTCTCTCCCAGCCCTGAGGTGCATGTCCACTTTGCCTGGTGCCTGCATTAGTCCTGCATAGTTGTTAATGTGCTGATTTCCACTGCTCGCTCTAATCATCCTGTAAGTTGCACTGTTATTCAATTCTAGACTTCAAAATCAAGAAACGTGCAAATCTACAAAGGGAACTGAGGACCACAGAAATGTGCAAACATGAAGATACTCTGGGCAGAGGCTGGCCGTGTTTTTCACACCAGGCACATGTGTCCCTGTGTTTAAACTCGGCCAGCTGACGGCTGCTAATGACACCAGTGTAGGTGTGTAGACAGCACAGGTCAGGTCTTCCCCAGGGACCTGCACATACTAGACACAAACACAATAAACACACACAGGAGGAGCTCAAGAAAAGCCACAGTCGAGGATGATCAGAGTCTCACGGACCTGGGTACAGACACCAAGCATGCAACTAAGATGCAACAAGCAACGCTCAGCATCCACCAGTATGGGGCATGCAGCGTTTTTCTTGGAATGCTGGGGGGCTAATGGACTTGACAATGAATTGTCTTGCTTCTTACTCAAATACAAGCTGTTCCACCAGGCCAGTCCTGCCGAGCAGTGACACTGGCTTGTGCCTTAGCTGTTGGGCTGGATCTTCAACCAATTCGCTCCCACCATGTCAGCAGGCTGTGGTTCCGGGCACAGTCCAGCTATCCTGTCCCGGTGAAGGGCCGCCGCTCCTGTGGCTCTGAGTGAAGCCAGAAGGCAGGTGTGGCTCAGTACCCCTTTCCACATCTCTGCAGACTGCCAGATGACAAGAAGGCAGGGAAACAAAGTCCAGGGCTAGAATGATGAATGCTTTACTTTTTAGAATCTGAAAGAAGTGATAAACCAGTCAAGGAGCTGAGAGGCCTAGGGCCTTTCCACTGTTGTCTTTTTTCACTTACACAAACCTTATTCAAAGGAAAGGAACTAGAAATGAGGGAACTTAAGAGAGGGAGGGGCCAAGAGGGAGCATTATGTTTTTCTTTAAGTACTGGGTTGGCCAAAAAAGCTTGTTCAGGTTTTTCCATAACCTCTTACGGAAAAGCCTGAATGAACTTTCTGACCAACCCAAATATATTCTGTTTGTTAAAAGATTAATACATTATACAAAACAAAGGTTTAATCTCCTCTCAATAGTCAGATACTCCCATTGGCCCTAATGAAAAAAGGTTGCACATTTTTTGATAAAATATCAGCTGCTATTCCGCTCACCCCTAAATATGAAAAAAAAAAACCTGTGGTACTGAGAACATGGCTTTAAATATTTCTCAAGGTTCTACTAACACTAGAAGCCACTCGAGCTTCCCCCATGGTTTACTATATCACCAAATCCCTGCTATGTATTTACAGCCTTGTAAGTCCTAATTACTATTTACTTTAAGATCATAAATGTTTTTTGGTGTCTTAAATGGACAACTAATATTACTGGTCAATGGACTGAGGGTGTGATAGCAAAATTTATTCTCGTCCAAACTCCAGGAGTTCATTTGTGATATATTTTATGCTACTATTCTTTCAGTGATTCATTTACCTTTTGCAATATTTGTATTCAGAACTGTGCTATTTATAGCCAATGGCACAGTGCTTGGCTGAATTGTCTTTTTCTTTCATAGCATAACAGAGACAAGCACAGTCAAATTGAGGATGGTCTTCAGAACACTTGGAATCAGCCTGTCTGGCGAACACATCCAGAGCAGTTTCTCAAACCACATGAAATGTTCTGACTGCAACATGCCTATCGGGTCATTAACAAGCATCCTAGAATGTGCTGTGCATATTTAAATGATTAGGCTCATGCATGATGAGCCTGTTTCCAATGGTGCTTTAGCTTTTATCAGTTATACAACACAACTCAGATGCATGTCTTCACCTTTGTTTTTTTGTATGCCGCTGCAGTTCACTTCCTTTTAGAGCAGTGTTTATGTCCTTTTGCTTAGCTTAAACCTAAGGAAGGCTAGGGCAGGTTGTTCTAATCTAGACAACCTGAAGGATTTTATCTAAGCCAATCCAACTTTGGCTCAACAAATTTCTAAAGAAGCTAGTTTCCCCCAGGACTCAGATGTGCCAGGTTACCCCATCACTATGCTGGGCCAGTTGGTAGTAATCCCAATTGCCCTTTTCCTCACCCGACTGGAATCTGTGTTCAGAAACTGCCGAGCATTGAGATTCTTGAGTCCTCTTCCCCAAAGAGGAGCTGAGTATGAAACCAATCATGGGAGTCCAGGCATCTCAAAGGTAAGAGTTGAGTCTTTATTCTATTGTTCTTACCGTAGTTAATCTATTTTGCTTAATTAACTCTGTAACGGACACACAAAAGGGGCAGGTGCACGGTGGGTTATTTTCAGACTTCACATCTGTGTGGCAGTTATACTTCTGAGCCTGTAGGTTAATTCAGTGCAACTGGTCCCAACCCTTCCCAGCCTGCTGTTGACATGAGGCTTGCCACAGTCCGGGCAGGTCTCACTGCTATCAATAACCTAGGCTGGGCTGTTGCCCAAGAGAAAAGCCTCAAAGGAAATGACTTAAGTGTGGTGTATACTCTAGGAGTACCCAAGTCAATTTTAAGTTGATACACGGATAAACATTTTTTTTAATTTTGAGAATTATGTATTTATCTTCACTGTTATTTAAAGCAAGTGATATAAGTTTTCCATTTGCAGTAGTGACATAAAATTTCCTATTATAGTTGTTTAAGTTAAGAAAAAAGAGCAAAGAAGAAAATATTAACAATAAAACAGCGATTTATTGAAACGGCAAAAATGTTGACATTGGTTTACAAGTGGCTAAAGTCTAGGATATCCTAAGTTAAGGCCTAAGACTTTAATAATGCTACCATTTATCAAGTGCTTTATTGTGCCAGACATTGTCTTAAGCACCTGGAATTCAATACATTATTAAATTCTACAACATCTCTGTGAGGTAGGAATTATTATACAGATTTTTTAAAATTGGCAATCCAGGGTTCAAGTTCAGGTCTGCCAGACTTCTACCATTACATTATGCTGCCTCCAAGTATAAGGATTTAAAGCCTCATCATGCATCCATTCATCCAATGTATGTACTGAGCATCTACTACATACCAGACAATATCCTAGATTAAAACTTGGGGTAAGGGAGGGACCTTTATTCCCTTTCCTATAAGTAGTACAAGATGGCATATGGGAGTCTTGATCAGGATAAAGAAGAAAATGTTCCTTATCTTGGGCTTCCACTCATGCTCCCTGAAAATAGACCAAATTCAGACCCATAAACAATATGCAGAGCTCCATTAGTAAAACCCAAAGGCTATTATTTTACAAATATTTAGAATACCGAGCATGAGATTGATTCATGTAATAAACAAACTGCTATTAGAAGTGGCCACTAAGGACTTCCCTGGTGGTCCAGTAATTAAGACTCTGCTTTCCCAATACAGGGTGTACAGGTTCGATCCTTGGTCAGGGCCACATGGTCAAAAAACATGACAACTAGGTCGATGTGACAAAAAAAGCTTTCAGAGTTGGCAGGCCTCCTTTTATGAAAACCTGCTTTATAAAAATTAAGCCATAGGGAATATATTTACATTAAAACAGGGGGCTCTACTTCACCAAAACGAGTTTTCAGAGGGCTTCCTAAAGAGAAAGTAACTTCTAAAGTTATAATGTGTATACAGCCTATCTTGATTAACCAAACAGGAGCAAATATGAATTGCCCAGTACCCACTACTGCTGTCAAAATCAGTAATTTGAAAATAGAAAAAATACACATACATGAGAGAAACATGCTTTTTGTCACACATGCATGAGAACCAGAAATCCTCATTTCTGAAAACAGAATCTCATCAACCTTGTGGATGGACACATAAGCATTTTCATTTTTCTTCATAGCACAATGAGTCAATACTCTTTAAAGGGAATCAACCAGCAGTCTTTAACCAAGAGTTCAAAGACCAATTTTAGGAGAGGGTCCATGAGCGTCTTCAAATGTCATATCAATTTTGTGGATGTATTTTCTTGGTGGAGAGTCCATAGCGTTCTCCAAATTCTCAAAGTCACCTACGCCAAACACCCAAAGATTGATAAGCACCATCAGAACAGGCAAATCCAACTACCTTTCCTCCCTGTCACATACGCACAGACTTTAAGGAAAATGCAATAAATAAACCTTGGTGGTAATCCCGATGGGTGGTATTTTGGGCAGAGTGATAAGTGATAGGCATTGAAAATGTATTTCCTAACTTTTTTTTAATCATCATAGACTTCTTTCAGAATTAGATGAATGCTATGAATGGGCTCCCAAGAAATTGTGTGTTTATATTCAGAAGTCTGCATGAAGACTTAGGAGTCGAGGCATCCCCACAAAAATTTACCCATCATTTCTCAATAAGAATTCATGACTCGGATGATTCCCCAGTACAATATATAAATATCTGACTTACAGCCTAAGCTATGGGTTTTGTGTTGTGGCAGTGGCTAGGGGCAGCTGATGATCATCGGTAAACCTCCCAGCAAACCATGAATCTGCTATCTATTGTGTAGATTCTATGCCCTCCCCATCTTCACTCCTAGAACTGATTCGACAGGGAAAGTTATACTCAGCTAGAAAGCTCTGCCCAGGGTAAATTCTCTGCTTTTGTAAGATCCACTCTAACACTACTTTTGGGAGAAATTGTTTTCTATGAATTGATTTGATTAACCACACTAGCACCACTTGCAACCAAGAATAATGTAATCAGGCAGAAAGTTTACATTTTCATACAAAAGTTTTATCATCTGCAATCTAAAATTGCTAACTTTTCCCCTTAGCTTGTATGTAATAAAAGCTAAGAATATGATATGAAAATATTGCTTTGATGAATCAAGGACACACAATGAGAGGATGAAGACTTAACACTGAGTTTCAACTGGAATTTCTTTATCACCAGTGCACGCATTGGTAGATGTGAAAAGTGTCCATAGTTATGAAACAAATGAAACTATAAATCCAAACAAATCAAGAAAGAGCCTTAAGCTCAATTATCTTCCCTTCAACATCTCAGAACATTTTCTAGGTGGAAGTGCTAAAGCTCTGGCAAAACATTAGGAATTTCAATGAAGGATATATAAAATATGTATTTCTTCTGCTAACCAGATAGGCCTGATATGAACCACGAGGTATTTACCAGCGATAATGAAAGGTCAGCATTTAACATCAAGCACGGCAATCTTATCTAGAAAGCCAACTTTGCACCAAATCCAAGTTCCTAGAGGGATAAGTAGGCACTTCAAAAAGAAAATCTAAGCTGAAGAATGACCACGATAGTCTTCAAGTCTAATAATATCTCAGAAGAACAGAGATCACATGGGATGGGACTTTCCTCACTTACTCAACAATCACATGTGAGACTACAACCAAAGGAATGGGCATCATCTCTGCTCTTTACACATTTACAAGTTTGCTCACATGCAAGACCCCCTTAGGAACCTTTTCCATGCTTCCAGTCCTCTGTTTACGCTTTCATCTATGCTCTGGCTAAATACAATCTTGCAAACTCGTTGTGCCTGTCCACCCCACTACACCACGAGTTCCTAAGGGCGGAGACTGGATCTCTTTCAACTTCATCTTCCTTCTGCAGCAAATACAGTGTCCTGGCTTTCTTAAGCACTCAGTGGATACAACAGTGATGCTACTGTGTAAATTCCCTACATACGAATGAGCTCCATTCTGAGAGCATGTTTGTTAATTCAAAGTTAGCCTAGCTAACCTCACAGTACCAGCTACATCACTGCTGCTTTTGCGCTTGCTTCCTGATGTCCTGGGCTTGAAATAAAGATATTGCACTCTACACAGCATTGTTCAGTAAAGTCACAAAAGCACAATGACCTGTAGAGGATGCGCACACACTGCAACGTATGCCATATACTTTAAAATAAAAGATTTGGCAAAATATCACAGCCATCCAAATCTCTCTAGATCAGCACTGTCCAATACAATTATAATGTGCACCATTTATATCATCTAAAAGTTTCCTAAAGTTTTCAGTATCACATTAAAAATAAAGAAAAATATAAATTACAATATTTTATTTAACCCAACCTATCAAAATATTACTTCAATAGGTGATCAATATAATTAGTGACATATATTTTTTATGCAAAGTTTTTGAAACCTGGTGTGTATTTTACACTTACAGCATATCTAACTTGCATGCTAAATATTCAGTTAAAGTGATATAGTCCTACCAAAGCAATACAGTTTTGTTTAATGAAGAAAATTTTACACTGCTTCAGTTTTTAATTTCAAACTGAAATTAATTAAAGTTAAAAACCCAGTTCCTCTGTTGTAGTAGTCACATGTCAAGGGCTCAACAGCTATATGTGGTTAGTGTCTACCATGTTGCAGAGCGCAGTTTAGGCTACTTAACAGTAGCTGACAAAGCAACCTGCAAAATAATGTACACAGAGTAAGATCTTATATTTAAAGAAAGACAATTTACACACAGGCACACAAACAGGTAATTAGAGGAGTAACTACTGATCATTAGCAGTGTGTTAATTCTGAGAGGAGTGGAATAAGATAGGAGGTAAACAAGTACTTTAGGTTTAAATTTTTTGTATAAAAAGTAAACTTAAAAGGGAAAAACAGATTGAAGTATCTCCTTTTCTTTAAATAAAAGACATAGTTACATACTGAGAGTGAGACAACTTAGGTATCTTTAGATAAGGGCTACTAGAAAGGTAGCAAAACCAGCAGGCATGCTGCATAAGGAATGTAGATTGAGGGTGTTTGTGTTTGACCTGGAGAATGGAAAACTGGAGGTATGGGCAGTTATTTTCAAATATTTGAAATGCTATTAAGAAAACAAAAATTTGCTTTGTTCTCTGTTGTCTCAGAGAACAGCCCCAAAGACAACAGAATATCACTAATACAATTGCTTATATGATAAGCCATGCATTTCTAATATAATGCATCAAAAAAAGAGAATTTCTAGCACAGAGACAGATAAAATATGGAATGGAACTGTAAAGTCATGAGTCTCCTCAATCACTGAAAATATTGAAAAGTCAACTAATTTCTGCAGAGGACATTTAAGAAGTATTAAGTACAGAAAAGAGATCATAACTAGAATTCTATAACTAGATTATCAACCCTGATATTTTATTATTGTGTGAGATTTACCATTATCCAAAGGGCATGTGTGAAATATTACAAATGTTCACCCAACATTCAATTTTCCTCTCCTTCCAAGAATGCTGTATGATTACATATCTTCACTTCTCAGAAGTAAAACATGTCCAAGGAATTAATCACTTTGTTGATTAATGAAATGTGAGTAGAAGCTGATGACTGATACTGCATGTTTCTATATTTAGGTTGCAACCGTCCACTTTACTTTCTTGGGGGAGAAAGTAGCATTTCTTAAGGTTTACTTTTCTAAAGGAAAGAGGAAAGAACACTAATGTTCTTGAATTGACTAAACACTCTCCCATACGTGATCTAATCTAATTTTCCCCAGTTCCTTGAGATAGGTATTAACTGTTTTACAGATGAGCAATCAAAGCAGAATTAAAAATTTTAGGGTCATACCAGCTTACAGAGCAAGGATTTGAATTCAAGTCTGTCTTATTTCAAAGTTCATGCCACAGAGGTTTAGTACAGTGGTCAGAAAGAAGCCACCTGAGAATGGCAGTTCCTGTCAATTTAGATTCTTCTAAATCTTTGATTGAAAACATTAATACAAAACAATGGAAACTAAATGAGTATTCTTAATGTAAAAAAAAAAAAATAAAGAAACCCACACAGAGGCTGCACATGTGAAAGCCTATATTTACACACAGCCATCACGTGAAAGGTAATTAGCCAGGTAACTATAGGTTTTTCTCTGCTAGAAAAGTATATGTTTCATCATGCTTTGAAATCTGCCTTATTATCAGCATTGCTGTGAAAACAATGTTTTATTCCCTATTGAGTGAATAGGCCAGGAATGGAACATTATTTTTGTAGAAACTAACAGAATACTTTTCTTTGTGAACCAAAGAAGTGGAATGGGTGATTGGAAGGTAGAAAATATCACCCACCATGATTGGGAGTAACCATCGTAATGAAGGGAGGTTAGGATTAAAACAGTACAATTTCCTGGAATAAGAAGTATTAGATATCTTACTAAAATCATTTCCTTAGTAACCTGTCATCTAAAAAGAAAAAGACTGCAAACAAGCTGATGATTAGGGGAAAAAAAAAAAAAAAGATAAGGCAGAGCAAGTCCAGTCTGGCTTTGTTTTTTTCCCTGCATGTTTTTGTCACTGCTATAAATCTGACACATGAAATAGATTCCCTTGAGGAGACGAATTAATAAATGCCAGTATTAATATGTAAAATGTCCACAAACAAACTCTTACAACAACACTACCAAAAATCCCTAGGCTAGCAAGCTAGCTTTGAACATTGTCGAAAGCTCTCAGTAAATTTCCTTGAGTCAGTCTATAAGCATAATATGTGTAATCTGTGCATGCTCAGTCATGGCCAACTCTTTGCAACCTCCATAGTGGACTACAAATGAAGCCAAAAATACAAACAGAATACTCCAAGTACAGTCATCTCTTCTTGGTATCTGTGGGGGATTGGTTTCAGACACCCTCCCCTCTCCCCGCCTCCCGAATACCAAAACCCAAGGATGCTAGTCTCTTATACAGAATGGTAGAATATTTGCACATAATCCACACACATCCTCCTTTATACAGTTGACCCTGGAACAATATGGGTTAGAACTGCGTGGGCCCACTTACATAGGAATCCAAGGCTGGTTGGATCCATGGATATAAGGAACTAGGAAAATGGAGGAACTGCAGCGGAAGGCCAAGTATAAGTTATACTGAGAGTTTCGACTGCACAGAGGGTTAGCACCCTAACACCGGTGTGGTTCAAAAGATCATCCCTAGTTTAGCTGTAACACCTAATACAATGTAAACGCTAAGTAAATAGTTGCTGGTATGGGGAAAATTCAAGTTTCACTTTTTGGAATTCTCTGAAGGTTTTTTCTTCTTCTTTTCTGAGTACTTTCCACCTGAGGTTGGTTGAATCCATGGATATGAACCCATAGATGTGGAGGGCTAACTTTACATTGCTTCTCCTTCTAGGTATCAATAAGAAGCCCCTCCACTAGAGGGTGTCCTAGGAAGTGCTAGAGAAGAACTCAAGTCAACCACCAAATCCACACAGGTGTCCCCATCATGCAGAGAAGAGAACGCCAAAGATTTCAGAGGAGGTTGATCATAAACGTCGCATGTTTACTTAACCTACTAAATATAGCTTTGAAGTTAGAAAGCCCACAGGATGGTTAGGACTGTTACTGGGAAGATAAGGCAAACACATAATATACTGCATTATATTGCTAGTTATAGCATAAGGTGTTCAATCATGTGGCAGAGACACTAAGTGTGATAAGAGCTCCGTAAGCAGGGAAAATCCTTTGAGCTGGGTGCTGAACAAAGGCTTCAGGGGCTTAAACTGAATCTTAGTGAAAAGAGAGAATTCCTTCAGGTAAGAATTCTAGAAAGGGCATTCCAAGAATGAGTAAAGCATGAAACTTACTGGAGGGCTGGGGAGCAGGGGAGTGGGTGCATATGGTTAAAAAGAAAGAAGACCAGGCAGTTAGACTAGTTAGGCTAAGGCAAGAGGTTTACAAAAGCGATAGGAGATAAGAGAGAGATAGGCTCTCTTAACTTTCTGTGTGCACTTTGAGCTGGCAATTCTACCTCTACAAACGTATGAGGAAATAGTCATGGATGTGGGCAGAGTTACAAGAATTTCAGAGTTTGTGGGAAAACAGAAGCAACTGAAATGTCCAAGCAGAAACCCATCTACAATGAAACGTTATGCAGGCAGAAAGAAACAGTGGAGATAGAGTGGTTTATAACATGGGGACACTGTCAGAATATACCTTACAAATTTAAAAATGTACAGATTTAAATGGGGGGAGCAGACATTTTATTTTTATAGGGAAAAAGACTATACATATTAATTCATACCTAAAAACATATTCCTATAGATGAGAATATTGATATAAGAAATGCTAACAACACTTACTTCCAAGCGGGAGGAAAAGCAGCAACATATTTTTCTGCACTTTGTTGTATTGCTTGCATTTTCTAATATGAACATGGATAATACTGGCAATCAGAAAAACAACAGCGATGAACAAGAACGATATTTAATACAAAAGAAGGACTTTCCTGGTGGTCCAGTATTAAGACTTTCAACTTTCAACGCAGGGAGTGTGGGTTCAAACCTTGGTCGGGGAGCTCAGATCCCACATGCCTTGGGGCCACAAAACCAGAACGTAAAGCAAGAGCAGTGTTGTAACAAAGTCAATAAAGACTTTTAAAGCTGTCCATATCAAACACATGTGCAACAAAATAAGAAAGAAAAAAAAATCTGGGGTTTGGGGCTGAATAGTTCACTGGATGCCTGCCTACAACATTTGCATCTTATCCAGGGGGCGCGAAGTTACAAAGAAAGGGGGACTACAGGCTGAAAGCCAGTATTTTTAAAAGGTCAGAGGTATAACAGATGCTAGAAATGCTTTACAAATTATTGGGTTGGTGAAAAAGTAATTGCAGTTTTGCAATGTTCAAATTTGCCGTTTGATACTGGAATACATTCTTACATGTGGCTATGTCATATCTCATTTTAATGCACATTTCTTGCTTTATGTTTTTTGCTAACGAATTATTACTTGCTGTGTATTTTCTATGTCTTGTAGGCCATAGAAATGATGTTTGACAAAAAGCAGTTTTCTAAACCAAATTCAAAATGGGTCATAAAGCAGCAGAGACAACTCACAACATCAACAACACATTTGGCCCAGGAACTGTTGATGAGTGTACAGTGCAGTGATGGTTCAAGAAGTTTTGTGAAGGAAATGAGAGCCTTGAAGATGAGGAGCCCAGTGGCCAGCCATCAGAAGTTGACAATGACCAACTGAGAGGATCGTCAGAGATTACGCTCTTACAAACACACGAGAAGTTGCCAAAGAACTCAATGTCAACCATTCTATGTTTGGCATTTGAAGTAAACCGGAAAAGTGAAAAGGCTTGATAAGTGGATGTCTCATGCACTGACCACAAATCAAAAAAATTGTTGTTTTGAAGTGTTGCCTTATTCTATGCAACAACAACAAACCATTTCTCAATTGGATTGTGACATGCAACAGAAAGCAGATTTTATACAACTGGCAATGACCAACTCAGTGGTATGACTGAGAAGCAGCTCCAAAGCACTTCCCAAAGCCAAATTTGCACCACAAAAAAAGGGGTCATGGTCACTGTTTCATGATGTCCTGCCACTCTGATCCACTACAGTTTTCTGAATCCCAACAAAACCATGACATCTGAAAAGTATGCTCAGCAAATCGATGAGATGCACCGAAAACTACAATGTCTGCAGCCAGCATTGGTCAACAGAAAGGGCCCAATTCTTCTCCACAACAATACCCAAACACACATCACACAACCAATGCTTCCAAAGTTGAACAAATTGGTCTACAAAGTTCTGCTTCATCTACCATATTCACCTGACCTCTCCCCAACTGAAGCATCTTGACAACTTTTTGCAGGGAAAATGCTTCCACAACTACCAGGAGACAGAGAATGCTTTCCAAGAGTTTGTTGAATCCTGAAGTGTGAATTTTTACGCTACAGGAGTAAACAAACTTATTTCTCATTGGCAAACATGTGTTGATTGTAATGGTTCTTATTTTGATTAATAAAGATGTGTTTGAGTCTAGTTATAATGATTTAAAATTCAAACTGAAACCATAATTAGTTTGGCACCAATCTAATAAAAAGCAAGTGGAAAGGTCCAAAGAAAGAGAATTCAAGGCCAGGCACATCTCTGGGATTTTAGAGGGAAACAAAGAGAGGCCACTGAATTCCAGCACACTAGCTGAAAATACACAGGGCAAGGCAACTAGGAAATCCCAAATACACAGCACTGTTTTCTCGACCCCCCACTGTGTGTAAAGCATTTTGTAAAGCCTCTGAAAACCCACTATTACTCCAATCTGTCCTAAATAAATATATTCATTAAAATGGGGTAAAAGTTCAAACCTCGAATTTCCTCAGAAGTGACCTGTACAAACTACAGACTTAAACACACAATGTTAGAGGAGAGAAGAGGAGTGGGTCTTTGACATTTAGGAAAATTACTGTTTTGCAATAAAACCTCACATTTAAAGTACTTGAAAAGACAAATGGAAAGAATCAGCATCAATACTAAAGAGAATTAAGCCTAAATGTCCAAATCAAATACCTGTTCACAAAGCCCTCTGGAATAGCTACACCAATTCACATGTTCGATGCATATACTATTGGATTCCATGGTGATGCTATCATGGTAACAGCTATAATAATGGCCTGTAATCAGTAATCGTGTAGTGGCTAAAGAGATGAGAGGTGGAATGCAAACCAAAGTATTTTAGAGTTACAATAAAAGAAAAGCACACTGCACTTCCAGCTCAAGGGGAATGTTGAATTAAACTTCATTTTTAAAGCACATTTGAGGCACAGTATTGCACTGTTCAAGGGTGTTTAACAGACCACGTGGACCAGGCAGATTGTTTTTCACAGTAGGCTCCTATCACCAGATGCAGATAGACGTATTGCTCAAGTAGGCCAGTCTGTCTATAATACCAGATATTTATGAGTTTGCAAGAAGCCAAGGCTGCCTATAAGATTTTCCAGAAGACCCCGGGTATGCAATCAGAAACTAAAGGTGGTATATATATATATAACCTTGCTATATATATATAGCAAGGGACTCAGACCACAGCTGAATTTCTTTCATCTTTGGTAATCTTCCCATCAGATGGTGACTACCACAGATATTTCACTGTGAAATTCACATTTCTATTAACGATACTGAAACAAAAGTATGGGTTGGTTGCCTTCTCCATCATGGTCTTTTTTTTTTTATCATAGATATGGCCATACACCAGAAAACAGAAAATGAAAAGAAAAAAAAAAAGGCAAGAACTGCTAGAGTCCAGAAGGATGATAATGAACTAAACTAACACATACGATAATTTAGGGAAGACATGCTGGTCTTTTATCTTATTTGATCAGAACAGCTTAAACAAAGCTGGACTCCAAGCTGGTATTCAACTGTGGCTCTTTATTGAGGCAAATACACTACAAACCTACCCTAAATGCTACAATATTTAACTATAGGAATTACAGAAGCTTGAAAGGCACGGCAGTGACACAGAGCCACAAAACCTTCTGCCGTATTAGCTGGTGATGGTGCTCATAAGAGTCTACATTTAACATTATTGATTTTTTTTAAAAAAAGATAACTAAACTTCAGGAGGTATAGGGGTTCAATCACATCTTTTCCCTCCTTTTTGCCCTGAGGAGTAAAAAGTCAAGGTCATACGGCTTTAGGGAATATATTCTAATAGTTTTGCCTGTGTCAGTCCTATCCAGAGGGTGCCAAGCCTGATGGATGTGTCATGGCTTTCTTCCACTGGAAACCTAGGGTTCTTAGCAGAGATGAGCTTGCAAAATGTAAATGGGTAAGACGGCATAAAAGAACAACCAGAATATGTCCTGGTGAGTAATTAGGATGGGGAAGGATTCTGAAACCATATCCTGGTGAAAAATTGAAGGAAAAAAAAAAAAACGGGATTATTTGGCTAAATAAAGACAAGATTGAGGATGATATCAAGAAAAGGGGGAGGAAATATCAAGTGTACCAATGGCCAGCCTGACAATACTATGAAGAGCTCCTAAAAAGCATGAGTTTCTTACTTTGTTCAACTATTGTATCCAAGAGGCGAATGCTGGTAACCTGAATACTAAAAACAGCACTGAAGTTCCAATTTCACTTTCTACTTCTGCCCCAACATCTCAAACTCTAAAGTTTAGAACAAAGTCTTAAATGCTATAAACTTCTCTTCAGTTGACTATCCACCTTAAATCCATTATCAAAAGATATGAATCTGGTGTTCCAGAAAGCATTCATCACTCTAGGTAACACCAGAAGATCTGAAAGTCAATAAAAATTCCAAATGGAAGGGTCTTAACTTGAAATGAGCCTTCAGGAGGGATGGCAGTATGAATATCTAGACAGCAATCTCAAGGACCAGCTGTCGACTGGCTCACACACAGACTTCACAGACTTCCCTTCCAGCAGATCTAGCCAAGATGGCTGAGTGCAGACAACATTCAGCATTGTTATTTACTCAAGACACTTTTTGTGTGTTCATTTCACCATTATTTCAGGACAGCGTTCGTCTCTTTGATAACATGACGAAGCTGAATTTTAACTTTGAAAGGAATGGAGTAAACTCCCATCTATGTTTCCAGGTCCTTAGAAAATAGCTTGTCACTATATTGTTCTCAAGCTCTGAATGTCTTGGCGACAGGCTCTTGGAGTGTGAACTTGCTCCTGTCAGAGGTTCCTTGGGCTGTCACTTGACAATGAAATGAAGCAACCTTTTGACGAAAGAGCCATGTTGGCACGTGGACAGCATGCCACTCCTGTGCTTGCTGTGCTAGAACTAGATTGTCTAAAGAATGCATGGTTCACACAACAATATTGTCGGAGGAGCCTGTGACAAAATCCTTTGGAAATTATCTTTACAAATTTTTGATAAGCTACCAGTGTAATTGATTTCTATTTTGAACTCAAGGACACTGTAAAGGCTAATTTGCTACAGTGAAGAGGCCCTTCTGTAGGGATTCCTCATGGTATCCACAAACAGCATAATTCAACAATATATCATCCAAGAAATTTCCCAAGTTTCTATCTTAAGAAAAAAAATAATCTGGTAGCTCAGCAATGGAAGTTAAAATATAAACCACAAATACTCTCAGAAGACTGTTTAACATACAAACAAAATTTACATATAGGAAGGAAGTAAGGATAAAAGAAAAGGACTGTCTTGGTAAGAATCATGTCTTCAATCCTAAGAAGTTCATTAGATGTCTCCGATGAAAAATACTAACTATGACAAACTGTCAGCACCTTAGCATGCGTCTTATTAGAGACATTTATACTGTTTTCTGCAACACAAAGCAAGAATCCTTCCTATAGCCACATCCTGGAAAGCAGCTTGACATATCAAACTCACAGCTAAGTTGAAAAAACCATTTGAAATAAAAAGCCTCCAGAAATTCCAAGCAAAGACTACAGTCAATTTCTAACTAAAAGTACTAGAGAAGACATCACACATCTCTGGCCACTGTGGGCCAGCTTATTTAGACAGAATTTAAGAGGAAAAGTGTTATATAAAATATAAATACATGTTTTTACATAAACATAAAAAAATATATTTGTATTCTTTCTCCGTATAGATGTATATATATTACATACAAAGTGTGTGTGTATATATATAATACATACAAATAAAAGCAAGAACCTAAAGGACTTTAATAAGTCTTCTATCGAGGCAGATAGTGAGAGGGTAAACCCTGCCCCAAATCACCAGAATATGGGATTAGGGATGTTCTTAAGAGTCAAACTAACTAATATTATACCGCCTAGCTCCCTTTGATATAGAACCTCCTTCTCATGATAATAATATGAGGACAAAACCATCTCAGACTTCAGCTTCACAAATGCTTCCATAGATACTTTTTTCTCAGTCTATCTTCTCAAAAAACAAAGCACACACTATTACCCATTTCACACATGAGGAACCTGAAGGTGTAAAACACAGTGACTTGTGGCCTGAGTGACGTCTCCAGGGCAGGAAAAGCTACGATTCTCCTGACCTCCCAACCATGCTGTCTGTTATCCCATGGTGGTAGTTGTTTAACTACCACCATGCTGTCTATTCCCCCAAAGTACAGGAAAAGTCCCAACAACAGAAGAGACAGGGGAAGGCATTCTTTCTCAATTTGGTGGGACTTTAGAAACAGAAATTGAACTCAAAGAACCCCCATCATTAAGTTCAGCCATACCCACACCCACATCTTTTGGTCTCTTTTCTCACTCTTAGCTCAGATTCCCCTATCTTCTCTTTCTTTTTCTAGAGACACATTTGGAGATGAAACCATTCATAGCTGCCCATTCACAGACAATTTGTGGCAGCATAATTGACAATGAGACTGCTGCAAAAAAAAAGAAAATGCTGCTTTAATAACCTTGGCCTAAAATACATTCTGTTGTATGCCTCAAAGGGTTTCAATAAAAAGTCAACCTGTAGAGACATATTTTCTTGGCTTAAACAACAATCCAAAGCATATAAATGTAGTCCAACTATAATGACATATTTATAGGCCAATAAAGCTTACACTGCAGCTTTCATACTTCACTTAAAGGAACTCTGTAAGAAGCAGTGTTATATAAAATAATTTGATTTTTTTTTTCAAACTTTAGCCCAAGGAATAAAAAAAAATGCAAGTATGCTATGTTTAACTGATAGTGTTTATATTCCTTAGTTGCTAAAAGTTTTGTAAAATGAAATAATTCTTCATTTGACTAGTTCCAACTGCCATACCAAATATGGGTATCGGGTCCACTTTATTACAAACGCTAAGTACTGTAATTCTAAAGACAAAAATAAATAACTAGAGGCTTGTATAGTGAACGATTTAATCAACCCGATTCTTCTGGAAAAACAGGTTCCTGTGTTCATTACGCTTATGAATAATACATTCCTTAACCCTTCTATTTTACCATAGTTATTTTTTTCACCTTTTTCTATAAACTTCAGTATGAAACCGTCTGAAAGAAGGTAAAATATTTCACTGAGCACAGTCACAATTTGAATTGGTTTCATATTGAACTTTCTTTCTTTGAAAAGGACAAAGAAGGGGGAAAGGGACGAATGTACTCGCACATCTCAGAAGTGTTTTTTTAAGATTATTACTTTCCACACTATCTAGATCTGCAGTTTTAGTCATCATTTATGATCTTAAATAGTTTTTTTTTTTTAAAAAAAAGCAAACATGACATCCTCAAATATTGTCCTTGAAGGGCAAAGGGATTAAAAAAATGAAAGAGTTGTGATTTGATGATTTGAGTCAGAGCAGTTATTGGAAGCTGCCATTTGGGGCAGCGTTTCTCTTTGTGGAGTATTAATTTGTTGGCAGAAACACATTTGTGAGAACATTCTTTTCTTTCTTTCTTTTTTTTTTTTTTTTTTTTACTATTCAGAGACAGGAAGTGACAAACTGGGATTAAAGGGAGCTTATTCTAACTAAACATTGAACAAGAAGAGTTCTTTAGCTTTTATATGGTAAAATCTCTTCTTTAAGAGTCAACCTAATTATTTCATTATTATTATTTTAACATGGAAAAATAATTCAGTTAGGAAAATAACATATTGGAGTTTTACTTTATCCATGGAAAGGTGAGATCAGTCTATTCTTTCCTTATTTCTGCTAGAAAAAAAGAGGGAGGGGGTCTTAAGTAATCTCAGAGTTCATCTTCTTTCTCTGGTAAGAACAATGAGGAGCTGGAAGGGTTCTACAGAAGGAAAAACCTAATAAGTGTGTGAACTTCCATCAACAATGTGGTATTGGAAGTGGTTTCAGTGTGGCCGAGAGAAAGGGAGATAAGAAAACCACTGTGTAGAAAGAAAAGTGCAGACAACAAATATTTTGATGTTGCAGACAGAGAAAGTAAGAGGTTGAAGAGAAAGTTGTTGGGACAGGAATGCACACAGCAAAGGACACCCCCAATCTCCTCAATATAAATCCTCACAATGTAAACTTGCAACCCTTAGATCAAGCAGATAATGGAAACTCATTACATTAAGGAAAGTTTTTGTTTCTCTTTCCACATTATTACAACACAGTGTGCATTCCAATTACAAAAGCTATTTGTCTCAAATTCCCCACAGTTCATACCAACTAAGTAGAATTTCAAGGCCCCAAATTCTATCCTTAAAGAGGTATTTTACATTAAAAAAAAGAGAGAGAAATACACAGTGTTCCTTATTCTTCAGAGAGCTTTCCCAGTTAAATCTCCTGTTGCTTATTTTCCCTTCCTCTGCACTAATCATAGAGCTGTTTCCCAAATGAGACCACCACCCCACCGCCCCCCCCAAAAAAATCAGTCATCTAGAGATCCTTTTATCAGGTCACATTCCTTGGCCTTGCCTCAATCCTACTGAATGAAGAATCTGGGAAAACTGGCCTCAGCAATCAGTATTATTTTAAAAATTTCTCTAAGTGAGTCTAACGAACAACAAGATTGAAAAACCACTAAGTGCTTTGAATATGCACTATAAACCATTTCTTCTGGAATCAATTATTAAAAAGTTACATTATGGACATTTTTAGAATTCAGGAAGATCAAAACCTCTAAATGTCTTGATGAAATTAAGAAGTTGGATTTCTTTACATTCATTAATAAACTATCAATTTTAAATACAAAAACAGCTCTGCTATAAATACTCTTGTTTATATGCGTGACATCAAGCTTAACCATCTACACATCCTTTTGTCCCCCATAGGTTTCCTGTTTAGTTTTTTATTAGTAACAGTATATTTCATAACTTAAAAAAACAAACAAACAAAAGGAAGGTTTTAATGTTAAGAAAAACATAATAGCAATACAGCTTAGATCATATATTAGGCAAGTAACAAAACTGCTGTATTATTGAGCATTACCACATGTCACAAGGCTAGTCACCTGTGTTCACAAAATTGGCCTTGTGACAGCCTATATAAAAAAATCAGTTAAAAACAAAAAAGGAAGGAAAGAAATTCTTTGGTTTTAAAATAAAAACCACTAGATTAATAATTTTCTCTAATGTGCACCTGACAACCAGGCCACCATGACCAAAATATTATTGTCTGACATCTAACAAAATATGCCAAGAAACTGTTGATTATTAAACTCAAACTGCAAGAAAATATTAATGCTATTTCCAAAATACAGCATAGCTCAACACAAACCAGAATCACACAAAAGACAAGTCAGTTACCAGTGTTATTCAGTCTCATTATGCCAATTAAAATAGTCTAAGTTTGTTGTAGTAGTTAAAATCTAGGTTAAAAGAAAAAACAGGAAGTTGTCACATTAACACATAAAATAGGGCTATGAAAATCAGCATTGTGCTAGAATGAAAGAAAAAGATGCCTTAATATGTTAAAAGTGAAGTTCCTCTTTGCCTAAAGAGGAAATAACTAGTCTAAATCAGAGGTCAACAACGTTGGTCTTGAGCAATGCTAGGAAAGTAAGTCAGTGAATGCCACCCAGGAGATACAAAAGAGAAAAAAAACAGGAAAGGACACAAAAAATTCATTGGAGACGACAGTGTTAAGAAAAAACAACAGAATTAATTATAGAACTCCTTCCATACACCTATATACACCTATCACTGGGTGTTACATCTCCCAGTGACCCTGAAAAGTTTCCACATTTTCCAGGCTTGGAGGTTAATTTGCCCAAGTCCACACAGCTAAGTAAGCAACAGAGTCAGGATTCAAACACTAAACAGAATAATGACTCTAAATCCCAAGTTCTCCTTTAAAGCTGTAGTGGAATAGGGGAAGGAAGGAAAGAAAAAACCACATAGTTGATGGTGACAACGGAACACTAAAAACCCTTGGGGGACCTAGGCCAGGAGTTGCCAACCAGGTTCCACAGAGCAGGTTCCCCTGCTCTGACGTTGCTCCCTTGATCCACAGTAAGTAATTCACCTGTCTTCCTCATTTTGCTTTCCTGACACAGTCCTAATAAATGTCATATTATCTACTCAGAACAAATATTTAAACTCTCCACTCACTCAATTTTAAGTGCCTCAATTAAGACTTATGCCCTGACAGCAACTGAAAGTGAAAGTCACTCAATCGTGTCCGACTCTTTGCGACCCCATGGACTGTACGGTCCAAGGAATTCTCCAGGCCAGAATACTGGAGTGGGTAGCCTTTCCCTTCTCCAGGGGATCTTCCCAACCCAGGGGTCGAACCCAGGTCTCCTGCATCACAGGTGAATTCTTTACCAGCTGGGCCACAATGGAAGCCCAAGAATACTGGAGTAGGTAGACTATCCCTTCTCCAGCAATCTTCCTGACCCAGGAATCGAACTGGGGTCTCCTGCATTGCAGGCGGATTGTTTACCAATGAGTTATGAAGCTGCTGCTGCTAAGTCGTTTCAGTCGTGTCCACCTCCGTGCGACCCCGTAGATGGCAGCCCACCAGGCTCCCCCGTCCCTGGGATTCTCCAGGCAAGAACACTGGAGTGGGTTGCCATTTCCTTTCCAATGCACAAAAGTGAAAAGTGAAAATGAAGCCGCTCAGTCATGTCTGACTCTTAGCGACCCCATGGACTGAAGCCTGCCAGGCTCCTCCGTCCATGGGCTTTTCCAGGCAAAAGAATCTGGAGTGGGGTGCCATTGCCTTCTCCGAGGGAAGCTACTGGAAGCTGCTAAATGCCACATGTTATATCATCCAGTTTCTAGCACAGGGCTCCACACATAGCAGATGTTATGACCCAACAGATAACATCCATTTCTTACACACCCAGTCATCTATCCATTCATATTCCCAGGTTCCTTTGAGATGAAAGAAATTACAGATATATATATATATCTGTGTGTGTGTGTGTACACATACACACACACACAGATATGAATGACAGGGTTTCCAGAAAAACCTACAATAAAAGAAGTGGTTACTGTATATGTCCACATGTTAGATTTAGAAGTACAAACGATAATTACCAAGGTCAGCCTTTTCCTTGAGAACGTCTTTGAAGTTGAGTCCACTGTTGAAGGTTGACTGCCGGTACTTCAGCAGAGCTTCCTTCTGTCCATTCCTTCCCAGGGACTCCGTTTTCACTGACCCAGCTTGGAGACCACATCTCCACTTGGAGAAATCAGAATGTACCCACTTGACCAGGTCTTCAAGCTTCACAATCACCTTTTCGGAAACAGCAATGACTTCATCCTACAAGAGGTAGTTGGGAGAAAACAACAGTGTTGGTGGTTCTGAAGCAAATAATACATTTTTTCAATAAAGCCCATCTGAAATACCATTTGAATGGTTTAATCTAATGCAAGCAGACAATGTTGTTTTTTTTTTTTTTGGTGACAGAGGACCTTCAATAGTTCACTTCATTTCAAAGGTTTTTCTCTGCTTGTGGTCTAGGTGAGGAGTAATTTATAGGATTTTTTATGTGCTTAGAAAATGTCCAAAAATTGGGCAGTAACTCTAATAGCTCTTTTTAATGCTAGTTGCCAAAGCTCAGTTTCCCTTTTTGACCACTTGGGTGAAAGCTAATTTTTAGGTGCCATTAATTACAAAAGTAAAAAAGCGAGAAGTAGATGACTAATGGTTAGCCTGTCTCTATATAAATGGTCTAAGTAAATCTGGGATTCTTGGAACTCTGACTCACCCCCAAATTCCTATGTTTATGGTACATTTTCCCTTGGCTTATACACAAATATTGAATTTAACTTTTGTCCTAAAATTAAATAAAACTGTGATGTAATCCCAAAAGAAATACTTCATAAATGTTATGTGCTTCCCACTGAAAGAAACTTACACATTCTCATGTTTCTTAAAAACTTTGTAAGTTGAGAAATGAACTGATTTTTTCTCTTAATACATATGGGGTAAGAGCAAGAGGGCGGATGAGGAGAAAGCCTTTGAATCTAAGAAAAGTAGTTGAAACTTAAGTTTCTCCTATGGATCATAAATTTGAATTTTAAGCATCTTTAATTGCTTCCAGGAAACAACCAACTTTTCTGACTCAGAATTAATCCAACAAGATATTTAATAGATATCCATCCATGGAGCAAAGGAGGGCCTCTCTTTCCCGAAGATTCTTTGGAAAAGGCTTAAGGGAGGGGGTTCTGGAAGGGGAACACATGTACACCCATGGTGGATTCATGTCAATGTATGGCAAAACCAACACAATATTGTAAAGTAAAAAAATAAATAATAAAAAAGAAGATCATTTCACTGGGTTTAAAATTAGATTATTTGAAGCATTTGACATTTCAACTTGAACTGACTTCTTTCATTTCTTTTACTTCACGTTTCTGAAGAAAGCGGAGCTGTGAAAACCCCTAAGCTTACAAAATCTTAGAAATATTTTTGACAAACAACAACAGGAAGATGTCTCTGAGCTATTAAACAAAGGGAATTCACAAGTGATTTTGGCTAATTTTTCTATAAAACATGACTCTTTCCTTCTTCTCTCCCACCTACACACACACACACACACACACACACACACACTGTACACACTACTCCAAAGCAAACAAAAGAGGGTTTATTAAGATAAGCTTCATACAGTAAAAAGCCTTGGATTTGAAAACATTTAGTCTTTTTAAAATGTTTTAAGGTAGGATCTAAAATTTCACTTTTCCTCATCCAGGTCCAAGCTGTCTCTGAGAAGTTTGTTAGGTAGCAGCAAAATAACAAATCTCGATCAAAAATGAAAAGTAAAACTTTTGTAATGGAATCCTTTCCCTTATCATGATTAAATATGAACTTCCACTAAATGGCAGACAAAGCGGGAACTGTTTTTATCTTCTGCAAGAAAAAAAAGTCAATACTTTATAAACAATGGGGCATATTACAAAGTACCATTTCAATGGATGATTTCACTCAGACTCACTACACCATCCTCTTGAAATAAAAGATCTGTAGTTGTCACGCATTTTATAGCTATTACATGGTGATTATTAAATGCCAGAATAAAAATTCAGGCTGGGTATTGTTTCAAAGCATATGGGAACAGCTTCTGGAAAGGGCAAACCAGAAATCAAGTTTAGAATACACTGGAAAATAATTAAGTATCATGGTATATAAGTCTCAACATTAGCAAAAAGTGGAATTTGGCAACAATTTTACCAAATATGGTTCCCTAGAAGAGACAAGTCTGGAGATGAGTGTTATTTTCAAATAGCTCTAACTATGATCAAATGATTATCATTTCAATTACCAGTTGCTTCAGATCTTTTCCAAGAAATGGCATGACTAGCTCTGGCTGGCTTCCAACACCCGCCAAACAAATCGTTTATTAACCAAGAGAAAATACAATCCTTATGATGTCATTGATGAATAAACCCATCTTTCAGGATCCAGTCTATAGATTTAGTCCTTCTTCCTCTTTCTCCCTGAAACAGACTTTCTGAGTACTATGTATATACATAATACATAAAAATAAATGCAGGAATTCAAATAAACACATATTAGCTGTAAACCCAAGTTTGGATTAATTGTGAGACCACCAGTATGTCTCACTGTGGATTCAGAGAAACTAGCCCTGCAACATTGTCAAATGCCAGGATTTAGAAGGAAATCTGATAAGCGGAGGAGGGGGAAGAAACTAAACAACCCAAAAGAGCAAAATAGCCAACATATATATATAGAAAATGTCTCAGGAAACATTACTTTGTCTACACAATGGCATAAATCACATGTTCGTATTTACTATTCTGAGCCAGTGCTGACTAAAGTTCCTAATACCATTCTTGGGCAAGTCTCTATGTCTAAGAAAAGAATTTCAATAAGCTCATCTAATGATAACATTAGCTCTCTGCAAACCAAAAATTAGCACTAGATAAGTATTGCTGACTTACTCTCAAACAACACAGCAGGAACATAGAGAAATACTCTAGTATTCTATTAATGCACCTTAGCTCTTTCAACCCAGAGCCGAATCAGTATTTATACAGACTGAGTCGGGACACTTTCTAAGTTTGTATCCCCTTTCATCATTGTTTTAAGCTGCCTATTTCTGTCATTTGGATTTTGTTTCTCCAACTGTGTAGTAACAGCATACTCAACCACAGACTCCTCTAAGTCAAAGAAGATCATCTGGTCATATACCAGCCAGCTCATGCGTGTGGCTGGCCTCTCCAAGTGCTGTACAAATTGAGAAATTTTACACAGAGTCTCCAGACTTCTACCTCCTCTTACAAAATAAAATAAAGTGATATCTGAAAAAAATAACCCAGAAAACCTCTCTCAAAACAGAAAAGCTGAAACTGAGTAAGGGTCGCTTCCTTTAGATGGAATGCAAGCCCTCTAGTTTGCCACTGAGTCCACCCCTCCCTGTCACCTTACATTCAGCCCACCGTTCCCTTACCTGCCTGGCCCCCTGGACAGGCACCCATCCTTTCAACTTCCATGCCCTAATTTATCCCACCTCCTTCACTTCAATGATGAGGACAGTAAGACTCAGTGACATGTCCTGCCCACTTCAGGTGGAAGTTGGACAAGAATCCAAGTTTTCTATCTGCCATCACACCATTCATCCTGGACTCTGGAGCCAGACTGCCTGGGGTTCAAATCCCAGGGCTGTAATTTACTCCCTGTGGAACACTGGGCAAATTTAACTTTCTTGTGCTTCCATTTTTTAAACACACTTTTTTTAAGTTTAGTAATACTGTCTATCTCTGATAGTAATGATGAGGATTAAATTTGTGAACATAAATGAAGTGGTATATCTCATCATTGTCCTTGTTTCTCTGAATTAGTGTTTTCCAAATAGTACCACACAGAGATGAGTTTAGATGGCTCATGGATAAACCTTTTAAAATTCAATATAACTTACTCATTGCTTACTTATTCTTGTAGTAACTTTCCACTTATGGGGAAGTGGTACTGGCTTCCCATTTATAGGAGATATAGAAAGTTTCTTTTTTAAAAAAAATGGGTCAGTTTGAACAAAAGCATTAAATAAATATAGGAGATATGGATATGGTTAAAAAAAAAAAGTCTTGATGCTAAGAAAATCAGCTTTGGAATGGCACATTGTATATCAGTGGTTCTCAAAGTATGGTCCAGGAGCCCTGGGGAATCCCCAAGACTATTTCAGGTGGTCCATAGAGTCAAAACAATGATCATAATAATACTAAGAAATTATTTGCTTTTTTCACTCTTATTCTCTTTCAAGTGTCTAGTGGGGTTTTCCAGTGACTATATGACAGATGGGATGGCAAAAGAGTGAATACAGAAGGAGATATGAGAATACAGCTGTCTCTGTTAAGCTCATTGGTAAAGAAATTTACAAAAATGTAAAACAATGCCACTGTTTATACTTATTTTTTTGTTTTTGAAAATATGGTTAATTTTCATAAAATGGGTTACATTTACATAATGTGTTTATATTGCCATTTTCATTTTATTTTTAAAATTAACTTACAGTAAAACCTCCTTTTTTGGTGTACAGTTCTTTGTACACATGGCAACTACTGATCTTGCTTGGTATGGTTTTCCCTTCTGCAAAATGTCATATAAATTAAATCATAGAGTGTGAAATCTTTTAAGACTGCTTATATTTCACTCAGCATAATGCCTTTGAGAGCCACCAGGCTGCTGCCTATATCAACAGCTTGTTCCTTTTTTTCTGCTGAATAGTACCCCCATCGTATGGATGTTTTCCGTTGAGGAACACTGGGTTGTTTCCAACTTCGGTGATTACAAATAGAGTTGCTATAAATATTCATGTACAAGTTTTCATGTGAACATGCATTTTCAGTTCTCTTGAGTAAATACCTAGGAGAGGGACTGTTGAGTCATATAGTAAGTATATATTTCATTTTGCAGAAGCTGCCCAACTATTTTCCAGAGTGGCTGTACCATTTTGCATTCCCACAATATATGAGAGTTCCAGTTGTCCCCTGTCCTTACCAGCACTTGATATGATTACTGTTAATCATTATTGCCATTTTAATATGTATGTAGAGGTTTCTCATCATGTTTTTAATTTTCATTTCCCTAATGGCTGATGATGTTGAACATCTTTTCAGGTGCTAATCTGCCATCCGTATATCCTTTATGGTGAAGTGTGCATTTAAGTCTTTTGCTCATTTTTAAACATTGGTTTGTTTATTTTCATATTCTTGAGTTTTGAGAGTTCTTGTATCCTCGTGATATGTCTTTTATTAGACATAGGGTTTGAAAATATTTTTTCCCATTCTGTAGCTTGTCTTCTTATTCTTCATCAGTGTGTTTAACAAAAGTTTTATACTTTGATCAAATCCAATTGATCATTTCTTAATTTTATGGATTGTACTTTTACTTTTATACCTATGAAATCTTTGCCTGATTTCTGGTCATGAAGAATTTCTCCTTTGAATTCTTCCCAAAGTTTTATAGTTTTACATTTTCAAATATAATCCATTTTGATTTAATTTTTTGTAAAGTGTGAGTCAGCTTGACAATCATTTTTTGCATATAAATGTCACTTTACTTTTATTTTTAAATAAATTCAGCATTTAACATTATTTTAAGTTTTAATTTCTAATACCAGTAGATATAATCCACATAAACCAAAGCACCTCTGGTCCAAAATAATCTGAGTATAAAGGGTCTTGAGTTCAAAACCACTATATCATTAACCAAGACTATTCTTAACTTCCATCAATTCAGTTCAGTCCCTCAGTCGTGTCCAACTCTTTGAGACCCTATGAACTGCAGCATGCCAGGCCTCCCTATCCATCACCAACTCCTGGAGTCTACCCAAACCCATGTCCATCGAGTCGGTGATACCATTCAGCCACCTCATCATCTGTCATTCCCTTCTTTTCCTGCCCCTAATCCTTCCCAGCATCAGGGTCTTTTCCAGTGAGTCAACTCGTCACACGAGGTGGCCAAAGGACTGGAGCTTCAGCTTCAACATCAGTCCTTCCAATGAACACTACACAATGGAATATTACCTAGCTATTAAAAAGAATACATTTTAGTCAGTTCTAATGAGCTGGATGAAACTGGAGCCTATTATACAATGAAGTAAGTCAGAAAGAAAAACACCAATACAGTTTATTAACAAATATATATGGAATTTAGAAAGATGGTAACGATAACCCTGTATGCAAGACAGCAAAAGAGACACAGATGTAAAGAAGACACAGATGTAAAGAACAGACTTTTGGACTCTGTGGGAGAAGGCGAGGGTGGGATGATTTGATAGAATAGCATTGAAACGTGTATATTACCATATGTAAAATAGATGACCAGTCTAAGTATGATGCATGAAACAGGGCACTTAAAGCTGGTGCGCTGGGACAACCCAGAGGGATAGGATGGGGAAGGAGGTGGGAGAGGGGTTCAGGACGGGGGGACACATGAACACCCATGGCTGATTCATGTCAATGTATGGCAAAACCCACAATATTGTAAAGTAATTAGCCTCCAATTAAAATAAATAAATTTTAAAAATAAAAATTTAATAATAAACAACTCTAGCTTTGTCTTTTTTTTTTTAATTGTTTTTGCCATACAATGCCATGATATTACCATGGGTTTACATATGCTCCCCCTCCAGAACCCCTCCCTCCTCCCTCCCCCTGGGAAATCTCGATGCACCAGCCCCGAGCATCACTCCTGGGCTGGCAATTGATTACACATATGATAATTAACATGTTTCAATGCCATTCTCCCATATCATCCCACCCTTTCCCTCATCCACAGAGTCCACGAGTCTATTCTATACATCTGCATTCCTTTTGCTGTCTCACATGTTGGGTTCTCGTTACCGTCTTTCTAAATTCCATATATATGTGTTAATATACTGTATTGTTGTTTTTGCTTCTGGCTTACTTCACTCTGGATAATGGGCTCCAGTTTCGTCCATCTGAGTAGAACTGCTTCAAATCAATTTTTTTTTAATGCTGAGTAATATTCCATTGTGTATATGTACCACAGCTTTCTTATCCATTCGTCAGTTGATGGGCATCTAGGTTGCTTCCATGTCCTGGCTATTGTAAACAATGCAGCGATGAACATTGGGGTACACGTGGGTCTTTCAATTCTGGTTTCCTCGGTGTATATGCCCAGCAGTGGGATTGCTGGGTCATATGGCAGGACTCTCCCTCTTGTTAATAACTGTGAAAAATCTGAGATTTTATTCTGCTGCTGCTGCTGAAAGAATCACTTCAGTCGTGTCCAACTCTGTGCGACCCCATAGATGGCAGCCCACCAGGCTCCCCCGTCCCTGGGATTCTCCAGGCAAGAACACTGGAGTTGGTTGCCATTTCCTTCTCCAGTACATGAAAGTGAAAAGTGAAAGTGAAATCGCTCGGTCGTGTCCGACTCTTAGCGACCCCATGTACTGCAGCCTCCCAGCCTCCTCCATCCATGGGATTTTCCAGGCAAGAGTACTGGAGTGGGGTGCCATTTCCTTCTCCAAGATTTTATTCTACTTCAAACTTTTAAGTTAATCTGTCAGCTTCATGGATGCTTACAGAAGACACAGACGGTAAGCAGAGACAAAGGATGGTTTACAGTTCACAGCAAAAGCTGCAGCCAAAGTATCACCATTTGTGTTGGATCTTTGATACCCAGGTCCCAAAAGGAGATTCAAAGAGGGCCAGATGAGACATGTACATAAGAGTGGGGTGCATTTCAGGAGAGGAACCCCAAGTGTAGGGAACCCAAATCTTTTAATACTGAGCAATAAGTATGTCTGCCCTTTGTTTTGGAGGAAGACACAATCTCCATCTTCCAAGGCTGTTCACGACATAAACTTTCTTGAAAAGATAGTTGGAACAAAGGCAGTCAGTAGTTCTGCTCATAAGATGTGCAATTACTCAGTGGACCCAGGAAGAACATCTATCCAACAACTATCCAGTCTCTCTCCTTCCTCATTCTATTCCCCTACAGGGAAAATGTAGGAAGCATGTTTACTTAGGTTCCTTCTGGGTCCAGTCTTCTTTCTCTGCATATCACTCCCTGAAGAAATCATTCTCCATGGAGATTCCAATGTTAATCTCTAAGCCCATGACTATACCCTATAGATTGGTTCCAACTAGTTGGTTTAAACCTTCATCCAGACTCCAGTCCTTTGTTCAGTCCTCAGTTTAGATATCTCAAGAGTCAACTCAAGTTCAGCGGAACTGCACCACGAATTTGGCTTGTATGTAAGAAAAGTTGACACAAGGTTAGTTGACACAAGAATTTAATATTCCCCACTGTGGTTAACTTTTTGCCTGTATCTATTCTTCCTTTTCTTCTTTAATAATAGATTGCTAATTTGCTAGGCACAGAATAAAGACATCATTTCCCTGCTTCCTTACAGCCAGATGCAGCCACCTGACCAAGTTTTGACCAATCGGATGTGATTATCAGTAACATGTACAACTTCTGGTTCAGGCCCTCAAAGGGGATAGATATGCCTTTGGATCATACAAATGGAAGCAAATCTCTCAGGAGAAAAAAGATAGAGGCAGTCAAGTCTCAAAGATTTCATGGAGCAGTGTTGCCACATTAACCCTGAACCACTTACCCACAGGCTGTGACATGAGAGATTTTGAACTCCCAGGTTATTTATACAACTTTAATTCTGGGCCTCTATTAACACAGCTAAGCCTCTCTCTTTCTCTCATATATATATATATATATGTAAATACATATAAATTTTTTTAAAAATTCTTTTTTTTTTTTTTTTACTAACATATCACTCCTCAGGAGAGAAGATGTGAACAGAACCTTCCCTATAGCACCATGTGGTACCCAGTAATAGACTTTCACAGAGGAAAGCCATATTCAGCTATGTTAATAGAGCCCAAAGGACAATAAACACATTAGTGTATTATGTGGGGGTTGGCAGGGAGGAGGGGAGTTAAACAAGAATAGGAAAACATGGCTTATTCACCTTAATCATCCTCAAACATCCTGTGTTTTTAAAATGTTCTTTGTAGAGCGGTTGAAATGTGATAAATGTTAGGAACACAAAACACATTACTAGGTGATGTTAGCTAAAAAAAATTGTGAAACCAAAATAACAATCTACTTGTTCCACAAGAGTAGGTAATTTGAAAAAAAATTTAATATAGACCATTTTAAAGTCTTTACTGAATGTTAAAGGATTGCTTCTCTGTTATGTTTGGGGGGTTTTTTTGGCCTCGAGCATGTGGGATCTTAACTCCCCCACGAGGGATCAAACTGGCACCCCCACCCCACCCCACACTGGAAGCAAAGTCCCACTGAATTGCCAGGGAAGTCCCAAGAGGGGGAGTTTTTCATCAAGACAGAAACTAAAACTGAAGACAAACTTTTAAAAGTTACTGATGCCCTGACCATTGGAACGGGCAGCATGCTCATGGTTCGCACCAGCGCACTCAACCAAAGACAAGAAAAGCGCCCCACTGAGCCTGGTTACACTGGCCACGCACTCCTTTACAGCCAAGCCTCCCTCAGATACCTGCCATTCAAGACCCTACCCATCATCTGCCCCTTACTCTCCCTCTAACACATTCGTGTGTCCCGCTAATAGGACATCTGTGGAAAGAGTTAAAGGTTTCACCCGTCAGGCACGTGGGTGTCAATCAGAGATCCAAGAATATCCAGCAAAAGAGAATGGTAATGTGGGTCACGGAGAGGGAAATGGCAGCCTACTCCAGTATTCTCGCCTAGAGAGTCCTGCGTGTGGACAGAGGAGCCTGGTGGGCTGCCGTCTACGGGGTTGCACAGAGTCAGACACGACTGAAGCGACTTAGCAGCAGCAGCAATGTGGGTCAACAATAGGAAGTTTTCACTGATCAACAGTGAAATGAGAACAATGAAGACAAAGCAGTGTATATTTCAAGATGCTAAATATGCTAGATTTCAAGGACTATCATTGTATCAGTCAGGATCCCAACAGGAAAAAGATGGAATGTTTGGATAATGACAGTCACAAAGGGACTGATAACAAAGATATTGGTAGATGTAAAAGAACCCTAAGACAGAGATAGTCCAGGAAAGTGGGCTCATAGCAGCTCACCTGTCACCACTCCTGGGTGAAACTGTCAAAGGTGGAGGGAATGGTTACAGGATCAGAGCAGACCTTCTACCAGTGGCCTTGCCTCTTTCTCAGTGGGACACTGACAGCCTGTGGGAACCTCACAGGAAAGAACAGGATAAACACCTGCCTTCCTTCTCCTCCATCCCTCTCTCTTCTATGGGGAACTTCGATAGAAGCCAGGGCCCAGGAACTCTGTTAATGGGGCCACACAGGCGGGCCCTCAGGGCGGAAAGAAGGGAGCAATGCTAATCAAGAGAGGCTCCCTACACACTCTTTTCTATTTAAAATTTCATATCTCTTCCTTTAATCTGGTGGTGTTTTAGAGAGGGTAAAAAAGATATTACGAGGATGGCAGTGGATGGTAGTAGCTGTTTTTTAATGTCCTTAACTTGACAAAATAAAACGATACCAACACTAACTTGGTCCCTGAAGTGGGAATTACTGTGCTTATTACTTGTGACATGGTAAATCTTTGTTAGGTGTCAGTATTTGATGCTGAATTGCATCATTCTGTCTCCTACAATAAACACCTTTTTAATGGCAAAGATGTTTGTTTAACTTTTACTTCTCTTGTGCTTTCTAAGGAGCCATGGACTGTGCTGGGCCCAGAGCTTACAACAAGTACTTCTGTTGATGGCCCCCACCCCTGTCTGGATGCTCCATGCAGAAGAAACGAAGAGGGCTGAGGAAGCACAGGCTTCTGAGTCTCACGGACCCAGGTTCAAATGTAGCTCTATTGTGTTTAATGTTAATGTTGGGGTGTGATATTATCTTGCCCAGGTCTCATCTTAAAAAGGCAGGGCCGGCGGGGGGGGAAGATGAATAGGATAAAAGAACCCACCTCATAGCATATCTAGCCTCTGGGGTAATTCTAGTACAACTGTCAACACAGGCCCTCTAGAAATCATGGCTATTACTATTATTACATACAACATCACCTTAACTGAAAAGGACGGGGGTTGGTCTTTGCACATCACCTACAAGGCACTGTGTACTTCCTAACTCTTAATTCTTGGTCTGGGGATGATATCCCTGTAGCTCCTGATGGGTGCCTCCAAGGCAGAGATGAGCCAGAAAGCAATCCAAGAATGCTTGGTCTTCTAAGTTATATTCCTCAACCCTCAAGGATACAGAAGTGACAAACTCTGAGGTACTTTATTTTACCCACACTAACCTATGAATTCAATAGATCTTATCTAATCCCCATAAGGACTTGCTGTGGTAGGTGTTCTCAGGCCCATTTTAGCAATGAGAAAACTGAAGTAGATCCAGAAACCAGCTTGGTAACCCTATGGTCTCTGGGAAACTGGTCTTTTTTTTCCGACTGTGCTACACAGCACGTCCAATCTTAGTTCCCTGACCAGGGATTGAATGCATTCCCCCTGCAGTGGAAGCTGGATTCCTAACCAATGGACCACCAGGGAAGTCCCAGAAACTGGTCTCTTAAGCCTTTACAGCAGTAACACTCCAACCTACTCCTATCCTAGAATAAGTAAGCCTTCCCCATCTCCCACCAACTTCCTAGGGTGGGTGGGATTTAAAGTCATTCTGCAACAGAAAGTATTTTAATTTTTATTTTGTTTTTGTCCCCAAAGTAAGACCATATGCCTCAATTTAAAATGTGAAGAATTTTCTGTTGTCTGAGTGATGAAGACATCCTCTCAAGTATGCTAAGGTTTAATTTGATTCCCTTAACATGATGAAATGGATTTGCCATGGAAACTCCCCGGCGTATTGGGGTTCCAATTTCCCAAGCCAGTCCCTTCTCTTTCAACCACTGCCCCCTCCACCACCAGATGTCTGGGTGACTTTTGTGGCTCAGTGGATTTTGGAAATTCATCCTGGCACAATTAGAGGGAGTAAGCAAATACAAGACTGCTCTGAGGGGCGATTTGTCAAATGTAATGTGACCATCCTTCATGGCATTGCCAAAGGCATTTGAGTATCAAACAAGTAATTCAAAAACCCTAAATATTTTATGTTCCTAAATACATTTTTAATACACGCTAATCTAAAATCTGTTAGGCAGCAGCCTGCTCCCCTACCAGAAGGCCATCTCGAAAGAAAACCTCAGAAACATCCTGTTGTTAATTCCCAGTTCCATTTCTTTTCTTTTGGATTTACCATGCATTCATCTTTTTTCCTTCCTAAGACTTAAAAAAAAAAATTACACAGAAATAAGAAAACACATCCCAGGATTCCCTCTAAATAGGGAAGTATTTGATATGTAGAGAAGATGCCTTCAGTCAATGGTTGAACCAGCCTACCCTCCCTTTAGCCAAATTAATAGGGTGTTAACATCACAGTCTATTTTTTCTTAACTACTTTCAGGCTGCCATAATAAAAACTAGCTTGGCACTCATATACTTAGCTCTGGCCATTAAAACAGAAGCAAAAGATGATAAACGAGCACAATTCCAGTGTTAAAGCTCAACCGAGGTACCTATAAAGAAAATTCTCTAAAAGCACAAACAATAACAATAGAACTCAGATTCAACCACCACCCAACCCAGATGTTCTAACACGCGGAGCGACTTCAACTCATTACTTTCCCATCTTTTTTTCACCTTGTTTTATAGGCACATGGCACCTTGCCCAGGTACGAAGTTCTGTGGGGCCCATGTTCCTTTGAGACCCTAAAAGGAAGAAGAAAATTCCTTGTCCCTGTTGGTATATGAAAATCACAATGGGAGCCGTCCAAATTAGTCAAAGTTATTGGTGATCTGGCATCTTGATATACAGCTGCCATTAATGAGAAGAGCAGTCTTCACAGACAGTCATCGAAAGCCTCACGCCTATTTAGGACACTTTAATGTAGAAACCAAGTAAATCTTCCTATTTTGTGTAGCTTTTGTTTAAACATAAACATATGATTTAGACATGCTCCCTCCTGGTAAAACTTTTTTTTTGCTCTGTTCACTTAGCACAGTTCACATTATTATCTTCACATGTACAATGGCAGTGGAATAATTTGAGACCCAGGGCTTTATTTAATAATGTAATTATCCTATATTGGATTACTTAAAAGGGGCTTTGTATTTTAAAGTTCTAGTTTTTCCCTTACTGGCGATATGCTCCGACACAGTAAATGATTCCGGCTTTAGTCAAAAGCTCTGAGCTCAGTTTGGAAAAATATTGAGTGCTTTTGAATAAGACAGGATTAGCGTAAGAGCCAATTTGCAACCACAGTTGGTGACCTTTCTACTCCCGTTCAAAGACTGTGGTGTGGAGGCCAACACAGAGGACAGACCACGAGCAACCACCACTGCCTTATTCCAACTCTCTGCCACCTCTGGGATGGTATATAAACCAGAGAATAAAGCCCAAGTTTTTCTCCAGGTACACCTCCTGAAGACAGAGCTGTAACTTGTCTTCCATACCTTCTGATATTCTATATACTACCAGGAGGAGCTGAATGAATGAACGAATGAGTGAATGCCATTAGGTGTTCTGACAAAACAGTTGCAGAAGGGAATCCAGAAGGAGCCATCACAAGCTGAGCTTCATCCAATGCTACTGTCCGGAGGAATTTTGTTTGAGTTTTTCCCCAACCCCACTCAATCTGATCCAATTAACCTGTATTCTGCTGTGTGCCAGGTACTGGGCTGAGGACCAACCATGGACAGATAGGGAGGAGGAGACACTGGTGCTGCCCAGGGCTCCTGTTTCTTGCCTAGGAAGTGAAGGTTACTCTCTCTCTCTAATCGCCTTTGCCAGAGAATCCGTTGACTCTTTCATGTTCAATGTCCAGGGCACATCCTTGAGCTGCACTCTGCTCTAGGCACAGCAGGGGGCCAGGGAAGAGCAACAGTCTAGCGGGGACAAGGGACACAGGACACAGACAGTAAACCATAGTCCTCAGCTAAAAGTGACTTATAGAATGAGAAACTGTCATAAGTGATCTCATTCACTCAAGAAATATTTAGTGTAGCGAGTGCTAACTATATGTCGGACTTCCCTGGTGGCTCAGTGGTAAAGAATCTGTCTGCCAATGCAGGAGGCGGAGGTTCAGTCTTTGGGTCAGGGAGCTCCCCTGGAGAAGGAAATGGTAACCCACTCCAGTATTCTTGCCCGAGGAAGCCCATGGACAGAAGAGACTGATGGGCTACAGTCCACGGGGTCGCAAAAGAGTCGGATGTGACTTAGCACCTGAACAACTATATGTCAGGCTTTGGGATTATCATCAGGAATTACATAAAAATCCCTACCTTCCTGGAGCCTACAGTTGTGGCGAAGGGGTATTGTTTGTGTCTGTGTTGGGGGAGAGGGATGTAGGGAGTCAGATAATAAAATATGAGGCAAAAGAACTAGAAGAGGCCATAATGGGAGACAAAGGGGTAGGACTGGGTATGATGTCAAAGTAATGGTCAGGGAAGGTCTCTGCTGAGACCCGAAGTAGAAGGAACAAGTGAGGATAAAAGGGGAGAGAGGTGGGAGAGGCACACTGGACGCTGCTTACGGGAGGAACAGAGGATACAAAGGCACTGGGAGGGACGTGGTGTATTGTCAAACTCAAGGTGAAAAAAAAAAAGGAAAAAACACACAACATACACACATCCTAGAACTGATGCGTGCTTCTAAATTTAAATCCAGACTCCTTTCCTCTAAGTTTCCGGCAGGTTTAGCACGGAAGCTACTCCATAAATCAATTTCCATTATTAAAATACTGACTAGAATCTGCTTAATGCCACCCTTTTCTCAAATCTTTAATGCCTACATATAGGTTTGTTTTAAACACTTTATCAAAAACCAAGTTTCATCTTCCCTGAAACAGATGAGTTTTCCTATGAAAATAGCTAATTTCCACAGAATTTAAAAGATGGGGGGCCAGCTACTCCCTGACATACGCATGAAGTTGAAGGGTGGCTAAGAGATGCATATCTCCTATAGACACACTTGTCAAGAACGCAAACTGGGACAATAATCCCTTTCATTTGGATGTTTAGGTCTTCTTTATATGGCTATATGCCAACCTGATTTACTGCCTCTCCTTAACTATGGCGCATGGCATGTACCTATGTTTTTACACACTTAGGAGCCTGTTTAATTATACCAGTTATAGGTCCTCATTCCCCTTCTCCCTATGGACTCATCATCACACCAGACACAATGCCTTTCCAGCAAAACTCCTAATTCACTGGTCAAGACATGAAGCTTAAGAAAGACTCAATATAACTTGTTGACATGCTCAAAGACTAACAAACCTTTGACAGATTAAAGCGACCAGCTATCTACTGGTTAATACATATGTCATCTATAATTAAATGCCCAGAAAAGTGGGTAGTTGTTTGGAAGGAGCCACTCAAGGAAAATACATAACAAGGAGAAAAGAAAAATAGCAAGACAGGGTAAGAAGATTATCTTCCATCCTCACCACACTAGCTCTATACTAAAGTAACTGGTTCCATTGATTGTAGTGGGCATTCTCAATGAGGGTGCCCAATGATACCCACCTATCTGTATTCATGCCCTTGTGTGATTCCCTCCCCTTGAAAGTGGGCTGGAAACGTCTCACATCTAACCAACAGACCGATGGAAAAGTGATAAGATTTCAATTCTGAGGTTAGGTTACAAAAGGTCTGTGGCTCCTGGCTTGCTCACACACAGTGAGGGAAGTCAGTTCCCTTGTTGGAGCTGGCCTGTGGAGAAGCCTGTGAGGCATGACAAGGAACCAGGGCAGTCAAGGTCCATGGCTAACAAGGGAGCAGGACCCCAGTCCAACAGCCCAGGAACAGACAACTGAGTGAAATCAAAAGTAGATTCTAGCCCAACAGAGCCGAGCACCCTGAATGAAGCTTTGAGAGACCCTGATTCAGACACACCTAGCTAACCTTTACCCAGACTCCTGACCGACAGAAACTGTGAAGATAATGTTTTAAGATGTGAAGTTTGGTGTAAGTTGTTACACAACAACAGAGAGCTAGTATACTAGTCTTCAAACACAGGATATGTTTACACATTTTTGTGTGACAATGAAAGCCTGTGAAACAAGGTGCTAAACAACAGTTTCAACTACGTCTGGAAATTAATTTCTGCTAAGAAACTGACAAGCCAATGGAAAAATGCTTTACGCAACTGTCTAAATCCTGGAAAAACTGCCTTCACAAGAGATATTTTCTTTTGGGAGGTAGCCACAGAAGCTTCCCAGAATACCACAGAACAATGTAGGGGCTTCCCTGGTGGCTCAGAGAATAAAGAATCCACCTGCAAACTAGAAGGCCGGGTTTGATCCCTGGGGCGGGCCAATTCCCTGGAGAAGCAAATGGTTACCCAATCCAGTGTTCTTGCCTGGAGAATTCCGTGGACAGATGAGCCTGGTGGGTGGGCTATATAGTCCATGGAGTCTCAGAGTCAGACACAACTGAGGGACTCAGCACACAGAACTGTATACATGTACCTGTCAGGATGGAAGGGCCAAAGTAAAACATAAACCTGTCAAGTAAAGTTAACTTTATCTCTTCTAACCAACTAGAGGAAGAGGAGCCAATCTTACTCATCTCTTCATCACCCCCAAAGTGCCCTGTACTAATAAATATTGGTTGAACTGAACTGAATAAGTTTGCAACCAAAAGCTTATATTTAAAATTAGAAATGGTGTGCTTTAAGAACAATGTTATATCCTCAGTTATTGCAGCAGAAACCCAAGCGTCATCTCTCTTGTCCTCCTCTCACCTTCTCAAGGGCCTTGGCGTAGCTGCCCATTTAGCCACTGTGCTGCATGCACAGACAATCTACAGGTCCTGCAAACACATAATCCTCTAGTCCTCGTGGCCAAGATCAAGGCAAGGCTTCTCTTTGCTTTAGCCAAAGAGAAAAAGGCAGAGAACAGCCTTAAAAATTAAGGTGAAAAAATATTAAGACAACTGAGGTACTTCAATACTGACATGCGGAAAATGTTTTCAGTCCACTGCTTTGAGGGGTCATTTAAGGAATTCTGGGGGTCAGGAGTGATTTGAACACCTGCTTGGCTGTCTATTGAGTTACTGATCTAGTGACATCCAAAATGTGGAGAAATAGGACCTGTAACTATAAAGAAAAAAGCCAGAGCCCATTGATCATCTTAAAAGACACTACCATGTGTGTGATTCATATAATTTGCATTAGAAAAAAACATCTTTGGCCTTTTTACTAGAACCTCCTCCTTGCCTGCCCAGATCGTTGGGGCTGCATATTTTACAACCCGATGCATTGTTGCTGAATTCACATTCAGCCCCCAGGAGCACAGAACACAATTAGACTATTATGAAGAAGGTCCACAAGAAACAGAATGGAACAGATTATTTCACTTAAGACATACAGAATTCAATTATTTTCTGTATTTACAACCCATGTACACTAGATTTTGGAATAATTTGGTGGGGAGCTTGAGTACTATAGCAGTGTTTTCATCTGAATTCTAGTCATCTGATATGCACTGTGGGATTACCCCAAAGCTAAAGGATTTAATGGCCCAGCAGGCAGTCTCTGTTTTGAAGATCCTTCTTCTAAGCTCCCCCAGCTATTTTGGCTGGGACCCTATCCCTTTATATCCATTTGCTGATGCTTTCTGCTTTTTAAAAGAATCTGGCATTTCACATCTTAAAGGAATTGGTTTGGAATGCACTCCCTACCACCACCACCAAAAGAAGAAGAGGAGGAGATGACAGAGGGAGAAACTAGTTTCCAAATTAGGGGTGTTTTGAAGAATAGGAACTAAGAGAGACTTTAAGTGGTTTGAAAATAAGGATATTTAAGATAAATCCAATGTTGTGACATTCAGCACATCAACACCAGGTTTCTTGGAGGCTGCATCACGAAAGGGGAGAGACCTGGGAAGCACCAGGTCTGAACTTCCTTTGGCACACTGGGATGGGACATCTGGAATGCAGGTTTTGTCTTTTGACTGCCATCTCATTTTATTTTGTTGTGGCTGACAGAAGAAATGCCTCCTCAAGGTTCTTTAACACCCCAGTGGAACATAGCTCCACAGGCTTGAGGGTGCCCCGTTCACAGTGACTGGAAACCTCAGACATGCATCAAAAAATCTCTGAACCTAAACACAAGAAAGATCTTTTGGAGAATGGAGAACCAGGAAGTTTAACTCTATTTAAATTGATAATTTTCTTAGTGTTTTTTGGAAACAATAGTTAGAAATCCAATGACTCAACCAATAAATTACTTATTAAGGGACTATTAACAGTCTTAGCAATGTGACAGACTTCATGGAGACAACAAAGTTAGGATTTGGTCCCAAACCAGGAAGGACAGGGTCGGTAACTCACATCCGCTGAAGGCCTGGGTCTGCTATTAGCCAGACCACAGTTTGGGGCTTTGTGCACATATAAATCTCATTTGATAATCACAGCCCAGCAAGACTAGCCTATTTCACAGATAAGGAAACAGGGACCCCAGAAAAATTCAGCAATGGACCAAGATGACATGCAGCTAAGAGGCAGAACATACATGCATGTGTGGTTCTAACAAGCTTCAAGACGAAGAATTTATATCCTAACTAGTATGACACAAGACATGTGAAATTACTAACCAGCCCTGCCTCCAGGTTCAAGTCCAACCTGACCTGCTGGACAACCCCAGGTCCGGCCCCAGTCTACCTCACTGTCCATCAGACCCCTGCTGCTCTGCCAAGGGCAGACCACTTCCAATATTGGAACATCCTGCCTTTCTGTTTTTCTGTGGCTTCTTCTGCCTCCTCTCTCACTCTCTTCGAAATCTCCACCCACGAAAGCCCTAGGTATTTTCAAGGGCCTGATGTTCACAAGCTCCCCTTCTCCACGGTGCCTTCAGCATGGCAACAGGCCACCTCCCGACTCACTCACTTCTTTCTCTCCACATTTCCATCCCTGTTCCCTTCCTGACTGTGGGCCCTAGCTTGTGCATCCATCCATTCCTTCCATCCCTCCAGATTCTCTGGCTGGAGAGAATGGTGAGGGTTTTGTCCACCAGGCTGCCTGAGCTCCTTCCTTTGCTGCCCCTTTAAGACCAAAAGGCTCCTCCTGCTTCCCTACACAAAATGGGCTGAATATGAGAAAGTTTTAAAAACTGTAATACTCCAAAGCTTTGCTCTTCGGAATGCAAGGTGGCAGTCGACGGGCCACATCTAGATTGAAGACACATTTTGTTTGGCCCACAGTGTTTTTTAAAAATTGGGTGGAACTGCCAATTACACAAAAATATGGCTTTTGGGCATTTATCCTGAAAAATGGAAAGATATGGCAACATCAAATGACACTGCTGCCCTGCAATGATGGGCAGGACCTGAGGAGCAACATACAGACAAGTCACTGCTCCCTGGTTCTTCCAAGCATCACTTCGTCTCCCAGCCTTGGCTCCACCCACTTTGGCTCCCTGACCAGGCCCACAGCTGTGCCTCTGCTCTGGGTTCCCCTCTCCCCTCATCAGGTAAGGTGGATTTTGAACAAGACCTTGAAATATAGATACAGAGGTTGTGCTATTTTATTACTTCCCAGGGAAAAACCTCAGCAGGTTTTATACCCTCTTTCTGATACGGCCCCCGTTTCTTCAGCTTGTTCGCAGGAAGCACGAGGTTTTTGCCCACTGTGTTCTGGAATCAAGACAGTTCAAGCTCCCATTTAGTCTCTATCATTTACCTGATGAATGAATTTAGAAACCTGGATGGCCTAGCCTCTCGGGTTGCCCTCTTGCAAAATGAAATGACTGCCTCGTAGTATTATGGTTACACAAAAGGTCCAAGTAAAGTTGTCAGCACTAGTTTTACTACTACCTTTATTAAGACCATTTTAGTACAAATACCTAGAGTCTGTCATAAAGAGTGAAGACACAGAAAAACAAACATCGTACATTAACTCGTATAAATGGAATCTAGAAAAATGGTACACATGTACCTATTTGAAGGGCAGGAATAGAGACGCAAAGAGTAGACGTGTGGACACGGGAAGATGAAGGAAAAGTGAGACAAACAGAGAATAGTGTTGACATATACAACTACCATGTGTAAAAGAAAGCTAGTGAGGACCTGTAGTATAGCACAGGGAGCTCAGTTCGGTGCTCTGGGATGACCTAGGGAGGTGGCATGGGATGGAGGTTCAAGAGGGAGGGGATATATATATATATATACACACACACACACACACACACACACACACAGCTGATTCTCTCTGTTGTACAGCAGAAACCAACAGCATTGTAAAGCAATTATATTTCCATAATAAAAAAAAGCCATTTAACACCTGAAACTTACACAACACTATAAATCAACCATACTCCCAATAAAATTAAAAAGAAAAAAGCCAAAAAAAATCATTTTAGACCAGGGGTAAGGCAAATGTTTTCTGTAAAGGGCCAGACAGTAAATATGTCAGGCTCTGTGCATATGTTCCAACTACTCAGCTCCTCCAGGATAGTGTGAAAGCTGCCAGAGACAATTTATAAACAAGTGGCTGTGGCTGTGTGCCAATAAAACTTTATTGACAAAACAGGCAGCAGGTCAGATTTGGCCCATAAGCCTTAGTAGGCCTGTAGGCCCCATTTTCTACATGTCCACAGCCATTCTGATGTAAATCAGCTCTGAAGATGCTACGAGGGGGTTAATGGGATCTAGAACAGTAGCTGTCTTCAATGGGTGTCAGTGGGCAATGTCTATAACCTGTTGACTGGATTCACCAAGATTAGGTTCGGCTCAGAAATCATGCCGAAAGGAGAATGCTCCCACCTCCACATCCTACCAAGAAACCTCACACCAATCCTCACCAGAATCTCTCTAGCCCTGAGTTTAAAATGCCTCCGTAAATCTTCCAAGAGCAAGCAGGCACCCGTGTCATAGGTCTCTGCATTTTGCCTTCACCAGGCTAACCGCGCCACAAAATCACCTGTTTATTAGGGCTGTTTGATTAGCCGTGCCTGTACGGCCCACCCAACAAGAAGCCCCAGGATGGCAGGAGCTGCCTGGTTGCCTACCTGTCTCTCCAGGAAGCAGCACGACCTGCACCCAGACGCCACTCTGGAGGGACTGCGGCTGGGTCTCCTCGCCAGTGAAACTGCAGAGGTGCCTGGCGCCTCGCGTGGGCTTGTGGGAGCCGGGGAAATACCTTAGTGCACAGGTGCGTGGTATTACCATTGAGTTAACACCTGTATCAGTCAACAGCCAATCTGATCGCCTAGCTCTGAGACGGCAGGATAGACGCTCGTGAGAACCATATGCTGAACAAACTAGTAAAAGACCAAAAGAAACTCTTCATAAAGGCTCAGACAAAGTGTAAGTCAGTATACAATGACAATCCAGATTGTAATTCTCAATCTATTCTAAATAGGGGACACGAAAACCACCTGGTGGAATTCAGAACCAGGTGTTTTCAATTCTGCCTGAGTCTTACCAATACGTGACTTTGGGTAAGTTACTTAAGACCTCTAGCTGCCTCATCCATAAAGTACGGAAATATCACAATACTACCAACCTTGGAGAATTTCTTTGATAATTAAATGAGTATTTGATTTATATGTTAATATGTATGTAATGCCTGACACGTTGTAGATACTCAACAGTCAAAAATGTTGTAACTTCATTGAAAACACTGTGGGTGAAACGCCTGCAAATTTTGGAAAAGAGCAAGTTAGGACACTTTCTTTGGGTTGTGCATCTGGAAGAAGGAGGTGTTAATGTGGTTCCAAGATGACAATGTATGGAGATGGGGTTTCTCTGTTTTTGATAAATCAATCAGGCTGCCTTTTCCTTCTTCCTATGGGAGACTGAGTAACATGAAAACAGAACTCTTTATCTGGGCACCAGTCACTGTGTTCACTGTTATATCCCAGTGCAGGGAAATTGCACATAGTAGGCTTGCAATAATCATTTCTGAATTAAAGAAATCATCCATGAATATCAGATGGTGGCAGAAATGCCAATTCCATTTATCACCAAGAGTGCCATCTTGGCAAAGTTTTCCTTGAGACAATATAAATATCCCTATCAGAGGGCCCACCTGGTTCCAGGAAAAAAATTGGAAATGAGGGTAATAAAGGTGAGGCCCAGAGCGGACCCTGAGTATCAAGCCTGGTTTCTGTGTAATCACTCACCCTTCGGTGAGTATCTCATTAATAGAATAAAGGCCACAGCCTTCATCAGTGATTTCATAAAAGTGATGTCCCACAGAGCCACCGCTAAGGCCGACTGGGATAAGCCTGCTGGTGCGGGACAGAGCACCGGGATGGCCCACCTGAGCAAACCCATGGGAAACACTTGCGAGCTTTCCTCAGACTGTCACCTCAAGAGAGCAGTCCCTTCCTGAGGCAGCGGACCGCTGTACCTGAGGGACCAGGTTCTGGTTCGGCTCGTCACTCACTAGCTCTGAGCACATCCCCAAGGCTGTCCTGAGCCTCAGTCTCTTCATCTGTTACATGAAGGGGGCCTGACTTGAATAGCCTGTGAGTCTACTACAGCATCCAAGGCTCATTAGACAGCAGCCTTTTTCTCACACAGCCATGGCAAGTCTTCGTGGTCACCTTGACAACAATGCTAAGAGCTGTGCGGCCAGTCCTGCCGACCACCACACACATCCGTACAGATGGACAGGTCAACGTTCCAGCCAGGAAAAGATCTCAGGACCTTATCACAGCCGACTCTGCATCAGACTCCGTCACCACACGTCAGCGACCCTCATCCCACAGTACGTTTCCGATCAGAATGCTGCCAAAGTTGGGCTGTCACAGAAGAAAAACAACTAACCCTGGGCCCTCATTAAGGAAAGTCTGCCATGCTGTGCTAAGTCGCTTCAGTCATGTCTGACTCTTTACAACCCTATGGATGGTAGCCCCCAGCCTACAGGCTCCTACAGGTTACCATGCCCTCCTCCAGAAGATCTTCCAGACAAAGGGGTCAAACCCACATCTCTTAAGTCTCCTGTGTTGGCGGTGGGTTCATTACCACTAGCGCCATCTGGTAAGCCCCAAGGGAAGTCTGAGGACAAGGTAATAAGCGAGAACGTTTTTATACTTTGGTATAGTATCTTGCTACTTTGCCTTTTTCCCCCAGTGGTACTCAGAGCTGAGCTCAAACTAGGTGATGGCAAGCAAAGCTTGGACTAAAGGGAAAACCAAAATGATTTCCATTTCTGATGTTCCACAAGGAATGTGGAGTAGCCTAGTGACAAGTAACTTGGTATGTTATCTCTGTAGCATGCATGGCTTCCCTTGTGGGAGTAAAACATAAACACACAACACCGTATATACATATCTGAATATATATACACACACACACTTTTATATATATATGCACACACATTTTTAGCTTCCCATGTGGCTCACTGGTGAAGAATCTTCCTGCCAAACAGTAGACGCAGATTCAATCCCTAGGTGGAGAGGATCCCCTGGAGAAGGAAATGGGAACCCACTCCAGTATCCTTGCCTAGAAAACTCTAAGGACAGACGAGCCTGGTGGGCTACAGTCCATGGGGTCACAAAAGAGTTGGACATGACTTAGTGACTAAACAACAACAAATACATATTTTTAAACATATTCCTTAAGAAGAACACATAAAAATAGCAAGATTAAATTATTTGCACTTAGTTCTTTGTCTCTAGTTATACTGTGTTCTTTTGTGCTGGTAAAACAACATGTGCTTTAATTAGCAAATATCTGTAAATAATTTACTTGCTTTTCAAATCCAACAGAACAATGGGGTCGATTTTCACATACATTTACCCAGCATGCATGCTGGGTCTTAAGCCAGACTCTCCCATTGTTCGATAACTACATCAAGCTGTCCAACTCTTGCTGCCCTCCGAGGTGCAGGGGTTGGGGGGTAGGGGGTTAGAAGCCCAATTCTCAGAAGCCACTTGCCTTTTTGCAAGACCTCAGAAGGCAAGCACACACTGCTGTCCAGCTCAAGCTATAACAAACTCTTACAATCTCCAATCCTGGAGCCTTCTGCAAGGGAAGTGGAAGTGTGCCAGGGCTAAGGGCATTGGAGTAATGGCTGCTAGATGCAGGCGTTAAGCTGCCCTCTGCCCCCCCCGATAGCGTGAGCCCCAAAACGTAAGACGACGTATGAGGTCCATGAATCACAAACCTCATCTAGGCTCTGCAGGGTTAAAACTGGGCGCTGTGTGCACAGTGCAAAGAAAGATGTTAAATCAAATGAGAATGACTGCTCTAGGACTGGAGGCACTATTATTTTGAATAAGATTGAAAAGGCCAGAAAAAGCAATTCAAAAACATTTCAATTATGTATTTCCCAGAACTACATCTTTGAGCAACTAATGCAAATGTTACCACCACAATAAAACTTCTTCCCACATAAAAGCATATAAAACAGGTTGAACAGCATATACTTTATATATCATATGCATATTTTTGACTATTAATAAAAAATTCAAAATCTATGTATGCTTTACTCTCCTAAGCAATACAGTAATTATGATTAAGGGACAGGCAGCACAAAAAGAGCCAATTTATCTTACTCGTGCTCAGGAATACTATTGTGTAACTAAGCAACTAAAGACAAAATATGGTCTAATTAATTCACTCCTATGCTTATTTAAAAGACACAATTAGAACATTTTTATTTTCCAGCCTGCACAGTAGCTCAACATGCTTGAGGGTGTAGAAAGCAAAGCCTATTATTCTCAAAGACAAGAGTTTAATGTTTAGTGCCACTGATCAGGCTTGGGACTCAACTCTGGGGAGGAGGGGTGTACATCACAGTCAGGGTGTGCTCAAGTCATGAGAAAGGAAAGGTGGTGGGGGGCAAGGGGGACATTTATGAGGCCACTAGATTGACCAGCAACATGTGGTTTCTACCCCTACTTTTTCTCTCTGCACACGGATGGAGATGAGGCCCTGATTATGACGGTCACGTGCGCAAGGACACTCACCACTGTGAGTCGATTTTATACAGCCACCAAGATTCTACAGGAAATTTATGCAATTAAACCACACATCCTGGTCTGTGTGATAAATGTCAAATATCCATCTCTAATGCAGCTAACAGTGCATCTGATTTTAAAAGCAGAATTAATTTACTCAAGTATATACTGGAGACCGATGCCATTAGCATGTTCTAAAGCACCCTTTTAATAATCGCATGTTTGAAATGTGTCATCCAAATGGACACTCACAGTCCAGGACGTTAGTCAGACTCTTTGAAGGCCCAAGCCTGGCCCAAGTTCTAACCTCTAGGAAGCCAGCAAAGATCATGGTACCACTAGAAAAAGCCAAGCCATCTTCATGCAAGGGCACGGGAGCAGATTTTTCAAGAAATGCAAAAATCCACGACCACATTTCTGAGAGGCCAATGAATCCTTAAGCCAGCAATCAATAAATTTATTTTAAATTTATTTAAAAGCCAAGCCAACGGGTAATCACTAGCTACAATATTATTCTGAGTGGAAGATGGCAAATATCCAACCACCCTGGCTATAAAAAAATGACAAGCAAATGCATTTGATTCCAGCGATTATATCCTGGATATTGGTTAAAACTAGACTTTGATAAACGAGCCTGAGTCCTGTAAAACTAGATGCCACTATGAACAATGGTATGCTTTATTAATAATTAATAACAAAGTATTTACATATATGGACTCATGTACTTCATAAAAAGAACATTTCCTTAGTATGTGCCTGACACTCAATGTCGAGAGGTTTTAATTGCTTACAATTTTGATTTGTCATCGGACATGTGGCCTCATCAAGACCATTGGTCTGAGAAACTTGCTAGTTTGCAGGAACTGCCAACCAACACTCAGGTAAGAAGGGACTTCTCTTCCCTCAAGTTTTACCTTTATACAGTTTGCCACCCAAAGCCTGACTTTAAAAAAAAAAAAAAAAAAGCAATCTTTACTTATTTTTTAATAAAATTGCTTTTGGCCACCCCCCATGGCTCGTGGGATCCTAGTTCCCTAACCATGGATTGAACCAGGCCCTTGGCAGTGAAAACAAGGAATCCAAACCACTGGACTACCAGGGAACTTCCCCAAAGTCCTAACTTTTTATGGACTGATAGCAGAAGACTGAAAAAGTGCTCAAAGAGGTGGGGGATGCTGGCTCTTCTTGCCTGAACATTCAGTCCCATATAGTCACTAATTTCTTTGGTGAGTTCTCCTAAAAAGAAACCTTTTGCACTTCTTCACACCTTATGGTGCAAAATGATAATGAATTTTAGAAGAGAAAGAAGTGTGAGGTGGGCTCCTGGAGCTGGGCCACAGGTGAATGACCTTCTGTGAGAAGGAAAGAAATTGGGCCAAGCTTAAAGAGAGTAGGTTGTGAGGAAGGAGGCATTTTAATTATGTCATTCAGTCCTTCAGTAGATACTTGACAAATGCAGAACCAGAGGTGAGTAAGGCACAACCTTCCGCCCCTAAGAGGAGCACTGCAGTGGGAGCAGGGATGATGGGGTGATAAGCAGACAAAGAATGCAGATAACACAGATGGTGCATGAAGCACAGTGTGCAAGCTACACGGGTGGTTAGAACTAACCACTGGACTATAAGCCCCCTGATGGTAGAGGTGCTATCCAGGGGCCTAGAACAGGCTCTGACACAAAGTAGGTGCTCCATAACTATGCATGGATTGAATGAACCTCAAAGGTGAAGGCAGTACTTCCTAATTTCCAGAAAGATAATGAAAGACTACAAATAGTGACTTCAGTTCATCTCCACTTAACGAAGGGACACAGAATCTGGCAGCTTTTCTGTGACCACTATCTGTCTACGGGAGCAGACAAAGAGATTTCTGAAGGCTGGGCTATTATTCTCCATTATCTCTCTATCTGTTTGTCTAGCACCTAGTAGGTCTTCAGTTAATGTTTGAGGAGATTAATACATTCGTTTTCCAAAAACATGTACACAGTGAGCTTTCTTTTGAAAACATATTGCATTTATTGTCAGCACAATTCACTAGTGTGTTATATAACATATTGCTTTTACATTTTTAAAAACCATGTTGATCTCATCTCTCTATCAAGATTGATAAGCTTCTTAGAAAAAGAGCTACATCATGCACTGTTTCACATCCATCTCCGTACCTAGCAAAGCACTGAGCACATGGTTAGCACTCAACAAGTAGCTTTTATTAGCTCGGGATAAATGAATCCAACATTGGCTGGAATTAGGATCTTAACCACACAAAACAGAACTTAGTGTACATTTTACTGATTCTCAAAATTTAACCTCCTAGGCTCAAAGCTGAAACAGAATTTTGTATATAGGAATGTTTTTGACATAGTAAAGTATTCCTTCTATTACTGGATCTTGCTCCGGAGCCAAGTAAGAAAGATAGAAAGGTACACAGTCACATTCCTTATTTCAGATCAACTCTATAGGACAGGGGTCAGCAAGCATTTCTGTAAAGGGCCAAAGAGTAAATATTTTCCACTGTGTGGGCCATATGGTCACTGTCATAACTATTCAACTCTGACATTATAGCCTGAGAGCAGCTATAAACAATACGTAAACAGTCTGACTATGTTCCAGTAAAACTTTATTTACAAAAGCAGACAGTGGGCCGGGTTTGGCCCTCAGGCCTTAGTTTGCTGATGCCTGTCACAGTCCAGTAAACTCTCTCCATATAATGCATTGGTTTTCACCCTGGTTCTAAAGGGCCTGCTACGCAAAGTATAAAGATATTCCTTCTCTTAGCTTAAGGTCATTACTAACAATAAATAATAACTATTATAACAGCATCCATCATTTGTTTCAGGACTTTTAGTATTACTAATTCTCCTGGCAAGATAGAAACCTTTAAATCCATTTGACAGAAGAAGAAACTGAGGCTTAGAAAAGGTTAAAGAAACTGACCAAGGCTAGTGACGACACTGAGGTGATCTCAGAAACTTCTAAAAAATCAGCTCATGGAAACAAACCAGAGACTGAGAGGCCACGCAGGGGTAAAGCAAGGACAGTTCGGCATCTGAATTTCAGAATGAGTCTGTGATACGATCAGGCAATCTTCTAAAAAATCCTGCTGATCCAGTTAACAGCATATTTCAATAATAAAATGTAAATCCTTAAGGAGCCTTTTATAATGGCAACACAGCTAAATCCACTATATGGATGAAAGCCAGCCTGATTTGGGGTGACTTGAATCAGCTATATGTTCTGGTAAACTAACCTATACGTCACCCTCTTATAGAGAAAAGCCTTCTTTAGGAAGGTCCAAGGCAGTGGTCTCAAACTTTAATGAGAACAATAATACTATTATTAATGATAGTAATAATGAGTAAATTATTTTTAGCAACTCTACTATTTCCCACCTCAGTTGTAAGCACTTTATATATATTAGCTCATTTAATCCTTAAAATAATCCTAGGAAGTGGGTACTCTATTCCCATTTCACAGATGAGAAAAACTGAGGCACAGAGTTTAAAACCTGCCCAAGAGCCACACAGAGAGAGCAAGACAATTTAAAATGCAGAATTCTGGATCCCAATTCCAGAGATTCTATATAAATTAATTTCAATAAGGGCCTGGGAATATGCATTTAAAATTTTTTTAAATAGACAGTAAGGCTGGTAATGTTAGTCAAACCACTGTTAGAAACCCTAGCTGCATGCTAGAATCTGTAATGACCAGAGATGCTTGATTCTGACTTTCTGACAACACTGACTTACTCATCCACACTCATGTTGTAGGGGACCAGCAAGTCTTGTAGAATCCACCCCATGAAATTCAAGCTCCTGCAACCACCTATTTTAAGAAGGTATACTGCCAATAGATTAAGCACTTGGCAATCTGAAAAGGAATATAATCAGAAGTTACCCAGTAACAGAGCCAATTACCCGCCTACTTTGCCATTTTCCTCCCCTGAAGAGCTACTGGCTGAATATGGCAATTGTAGGTAATTACCAGACACTTAACTCCTTGCATATGGCCCTGCTCTTCACTTTCATAATTCAAAACAGTATCATGATGAGGCCCAGAAGACTCCACATAGACTAAGTTATTATGCTTCTTATTTATAAATTAAGAATATCCCAAGACCACTATTTTCTATTCATTTAATGTATAGTGATAAAGTAATTTTGCCCATAATAATGTCTTGGTATGTATAACAATCTCCAGTCAGCCTTACTATTGTTCCCTCCCATTTTGCAGCTGAAGAAAGTGAGGTTCAGAGCATTTAGGACTGTTCAAGGTCAAACAAATAGTAAACTGTAGAATCAACATGTGACTCTCTGGAAAGCTTCTCCTTCACACCAGCTGCCAGTACTCTAAGTACGTGCAGGAAGCAGACATTGTAATAATTATCTGAACTAGTGATAAATTGTTAATGATTATTAATAATGCTATTAAATGTAACCATTACTGTTATATGCCACTGACTAGGATTATCTGAACTTTATAGAATAAGAATGATTCTGCTACCTAAATATCTGGTGACCTTTAGCAAAGCTGACTAACTAGTCATAGTTCTAAAATGTACAAGGAACTGCCCACAGGAGTACACACTTCTAGAACGTAGCATGATGAATTCAAGCTCTAGTTTCAGGAGTAGGTTTCAGCGGGAAAAATACACCAAACCTAAAATTTAAGAAGGTCTAGATTCTAGCAAGTGACCTCTGACAAACCACATAATGTCCACAAGCCTGTCTCCAGCTGTAAAATGGACATATAAAGTCCTGCCTTATCTAGCCTCCTACAATTACTGCAAAGATCAATAAGAAAATTTCCCTCCCACGCCAAAAAAAAAAAAACAGTGTTCTAAAGATCATAGCACACCACACAGGGACGCTATTTCTAACCTCACACAGTGATAATTTTCCTGTTTTTAGAACTGACGTCTTCATATTTCAAGAAATCATAAAAAGGCAGAATGGTTCTCTTAAACCATACTGAGTCCTGGCTGTCCTTTCGAAATGGACGCTGATGTCAGCTCAGTCAAGAAATTATTAACCTCCATTTGGCTACTTTAAATAAACTGCCCTGGCTGATTAAATGTGCTAAACATTTTCTTCAAGTAACAGTGCACATCGTCAGGAAACCTTCCTCTTCCAGTTATGCACTGCAAATGGCAAATGCATCATTCAAAACTATTTAAAATCAATAATAAAATCATTTCACTGTATATAAACAACTTAATAGAGTTAAGTGAAAACAAAGCAAAGGTCTTAATGAGAGGGCCCTGTTGCCCCCTCTAGGTGCCAGAGGTAAATGCCGGTTTCCGAGGCTCTCCTCCAGAGACTGCTGTTGCCATTCGGCTAATGAATGACTAACTTAGGCCAGGGGGGAAATGACATCACCAGGGTGGAAAACCGATCTGCATTGGGAAACTTTCTACCTGCTTTACATTTGTCATAATTATTTTGCACAATGTAGCCTGTATTTGCATAATTTTGAGGCGTGTCATTATCTCAATTGAAAATTGTTTTAATATGGCTGAATAATTCACAATGACATCAGCCAAAGTCCTAATGAAATATACAAGTATAATCATACAGCTAATTACCAGCCGTGTTAGCATTAAAAAACAAATCATGCATAATATTAGGCGATGTATACGCAGCTGAGGATTATAAATAGAGCCATCTCCCTCCCCCAAACCCCTAGAGTTTACTTTTAAATAGCAAGATTAATTTTCTCAGGTATGGCTCATATAGCAATGACGAAATGCAAAGATCATTAAAATGGTTCGCTTACATTTCCCCATAAAGAATATTTTTGTTAAAAAAAATCGTGTACTTAAAAATATACCTATTCACTATCAGCTGTTCTACCAGATGCAATCTTTGCCTAATATTTCTTTTACTCTTAAGTCAGAATTCACTATTTAACTACACAACAGAAATTAAAGCTGGACCAAGTGGGGTCAATTTAGGGTCTTTAAAAAATATTCCACTTTCAATTAAAAAAAAAAGAGCGTGGCCACAAAATATCCCATAAAACACTGAATAATTTCCTTCTGGGTTTAGTCAGAAGTCTATTAGGCACCAGCTCTTTTCTGGATATTTAATCCTTCCCTTTTCCAGATCACAGGCCATGTTGAAGTAATAAATTTGAAAAGCAAATAATAAGAAATCAGGAGGGGGAGGAGGAGGAAGACAGCTGCGCAGGAAAGTTGGGTCGGGGGAGGGGGCCCGAGCTAGACCTTGGCAGGAGGAAAGAGCTCAACCTGTTGGTAGGTTGCAGGATTTTTCACAGTATTTCCAAACAACACCTTTGTAAAATTGCCGGCAGACGTCGGGAAATGTGAACGTTTAAAACCCCGAGCTGGCGGGGAGGGCGGAGGGGCGGGGTGGGGGGGGGGGCGGAGGGGGGGAGGAGGGAGGGGCTTATTTCCGAGGAGGCAGATCCGAGGGCGAACGTTTTGACGAACTCCAGTAATTAACCGGCGGAGACCACTGATGGGTAATTCGATTCCCCGGAGGAGAAGGAGTGAACTGGAGATGCCAAAAGTACAATCAACTCCATCAGACCACGGAATTCTGGAAGGACTGGCAGGCAGCTTCGAGCTCCGCTCCGGGATGAGTGAAACGGGGAACCATTCATTTAACAAAAAGATCCTTACACCTACCTCGAAAGCTCGAGAGCCTGGCACAGACAGAGAGCTAGCTGCCCTCAAAAGTCTGAGTGCGATTACCGTGCTCTCGCTTGGACAACACAAAGCCTCGCAGGCGGCCGCGCACCCTCCCTCCCCGCCGCGCGGTGGGCACAGCCTCCCCAGAATAGTTGCCCCGGTAGGTACCGCGGCGCTGAGGTCGGTCAGCTGACGAGGGGAGCCCGCAGAACTGCGGTCACTCCCGAAATGACAGAGCCGAATCGAGGCGGCCGCCCCGGCGCCCGGTGACAGCGGGCTCACCTCGGGCGTCCTCCCGGGAACGCGGCGAGCGCCCCCGCGGCCGCCCAGAAACGTGCCGGGGAGGCTCGGCCCCTCCACCCTCCCCGGGAGCGACGTCCAGGCTCGGAGGACGCCGGACCGCAGGGCCCGTGGGCGAGCACACACCCCTCTGCCCGGCCCTCCCCGCGCCGCGGCCCCCGCATCCCCAAAGATCGCGCCGGAAGACGTCCGCTTTGCGTGGAGTAATTGAAAAGTAAAACATCAAATGGTCTGTCCGGGGAGAGGGGGTGGGGACGAGAGATAGTTGTTAATGCTTGACGTGCTTGTGCCGGTTACACGGCCGCTTTGAAATCCGCCCGGGCAGATCTGCAAGTTATTTGAATGTATTATTCCAGTACCTGTCATTTATCACTTTATTCAACACGTCTTTGCCAACTCAATAGCTTTTGATCTCACTCTGCCTCCATTTCGTAATTTCCGCCCTCTTAAACATATCAAATACTTACTTAAAAAAACGTGAACAATATCGAAACCCACCGAAAGAAATCCACCCATTCCCGACCGAGCCAGACTCGAAGGTAGATTTTCAAAAAGCAAAAAATATAAAAAGCATGTGATGTTCAAGCGGCAGCAGAAAGATCACACACGCGCGCGCACACACACACACACACACACACACACACACACATATCCTTGAACAAAACCCTTCTCGAACAAGTTATTTGATCTTGACTAAAATCAGCAGTTGGATCCTCTTTGTAAAGCTGACAGCCAAACTCTGACAATGGCAAAATACTCGAGCCCCAGCTAGTGGCGCTACCCCTTTAAAAAAGAAGTCGATCTTGCTCGTCTGCAGAAGTGAATACAGTATTTTCAAGCTTGCCCTGTAATAAGCATTACTACGGGAAAAAATAATAAAGAAAGAAGAGAGGGAGATATAAGTTTACCACCTCGCCATGGTCGCTATTTCTGCCCTGGGGAGTGTCTTCTGGGAGGAAATAAAGTTTAGAGCTGGATAAAAGTTGCCGGCTGGTCCTCTCTTCCCACAACAGCTGGAGCTCCGCTATGCAAATCGGATCCTTTGGCGTACATCTTACAAAGAAAAAGTCGCCAAGGGACAAAATTCTTGGTTTGCCTTCAAGGTGGAATTGAAAAGCCTTGTAGAAAATGTAAGGTCCGTGCAAGCCACACGGTGAGCCGACCCACTGCAGGGGAAAAAAAGCACCAAATAAATAATGTAGCCATCAGAGCACAAACGTCTATTCCCAGACACATTTACACACAGACATCCACTCTTAATACAGAAGAGCCAACAGATATAAAGCTGGGTGGAAAAATAATAGAGCCCACAAATTTTCTGTCTCCCTTAAAAAAAAAAAAAAAAAAACTCCGGCACCCCCCACCCCCCACCCCCCGCCACCTCTCCCTACCTCTCCATCTGAGGCGGTAAAATTACATTATGTAGGTATGATCAGGGATTTTTTAAAACAATAAAAATGATTTGGGGGATGTAGAGGGTAAAAGTTTGGTGAAAAGTTTGTGGGGGGCGTGGGTGGGTGCAGAGGTGTGGGTGAGCCGGGGGGCTGGGGGGTGCCGGGGGGGTGCCGGGATCGGAAGAGCGGAGGAGAGCGAAATACCTGGAGTGAGTTGGGCTCCATCTCGACGTTCTGAATTGATTGAACTCAACATTCTCTCCAAACTTGTTGGCTTGAATGGATTGCATCAGGTCCTGGAAGGGAGACACATTCTCTGCCTTCAGCCGGCGCACTGTCTCAATATAAAACTAAGTTCTTCCCTCCCCTTAGGCACTAAAATGATTGAAATTATGTCCTAATATTTCTCTGACGTCTCAATTTTCAGCTCCTGTCAGAACTATGTAGGTTTCCTTCCAAATGTGGGTTGATCAAATTCATAATCGACAGAAAGGCTCCGTCCGATCTCGGCGGGAAGCGGATGGATCAAGGCAAAAAGCGTATAGGGAGATTTGTAAAAATAAATTCTACCCTAATATTATGTGAAGATGCGATCTCCCTCTTCCCAATCTCCCTTGTCTAGCGATGTCGTTTGATGAAATTTTTGGAGGAGACGAGAGCTAGCGAGCTCCGCTGTGCATCTGACAGGACCTGCTTGTATATGTCTAATATAAAGAACATTTCCTGCAGAGATTCCGGGGCGCTGCTCCTCTTTCTAATGCTCCTTAGCAGATTTGCTGTTATTAGACATGTAGATTTGTTTGATAGTTAAATTACGCTTCCTCACTGCCATGTTTTCGAGAACTAATCTGTTAAATTATCTTTTGATGCCTATTTACGTGGAAGGGAAAAGTGGGTTATCGATTATATAAACATATAAATATTAATGCATTTGTTCGCGTCTCAAAAAAGATACTCAGAAAAAAAAACAGAACAGAAAGACAAGTGAGCAGCGCACACACATCTCAGGATTTTGCAAACAATATTGAACGGACAGCGACTGCATTTAGGGACTGGAACAATAAACGATGCATGATAAATCAATAAATGCGAGCAGCGAGTCTGCTCGGAATATGAATTCAGGCTCCTGGTTCTGCGTGTGCATTCTTTAATTTTGAAGTATATACACTAGTACGTGTTTACAATGCTGATGGACGCCAAGGGCGCTCTCAAATGATAATGTGTTTATATAACCCAGCGCTACAGGAATAATATACTGACTCCTACCCCACCCCCAACCCCTCCCCCGCCAAAAAGGGAGGGGAGCTTCCTCAATAATAGTTTGAAACTGAACAAATCTATTTGCAAACTAGTTAAATACAACCAGAAATTAAGCTGTTGAAAACCCGGGGCATGAACCGTAAGACAATAAAGGCTTTAAATGTGTATATTTATTGTTCTGGAGCCCTGGAGCATTGCGAGGTTTGCATGCACGGCTATTATGCAAACACAGAGAAACTTAAGAGCGACAGAACAAGGAACAGGCAGAGACTGCAAAGCCCTCGCTCGCTCCGACCCAGCTGCCGGTCCTCCGCCAGGCTAGATTGCATTTTCGCAGTGTTGATGTAAAATGGTGTACTCGCTTCCCCCACGCTCCCCCCACCCCCTTCCCCGCTCTCCTCCCACTCCTTTCAGTATCACCACCCCCACCACCCCCGATTTTATTATATTGGCACCAATCTTTCCAAAGTGGGTCTGGCATGCTAAAAAAGTAAACATGTACTATATGGGGAATAAGGTCTGTATAGTATGACAGTTGAAACTTGATCTGTGATAAAATTACAGGATGTTGAAATTACTAGTAAGCTATTTTTAACGCTTTCGCAACGTTTCACCTCTAGTCACAGCATCTAGTTGAAACAGGATTACTTTAATGAAAATTATATTCACATGGCTGAAGTTAATACACCCGGCAGAGCACAAATGCCTAATATTCAGTGACTTGAGGTGGAAAGACCCTCTGTGTGTATTTTTATGCTTTTTCATAGCGTCTGCGTCCGCTGCAGTAAGAATTAGGGCACTTAACATTATCTAAACCACATTTTTGATTCAGAACATGGGGAAGTAATAAAAGGCAAGATCTATCTCGTTTCTATACACACAGAGATAAACGTAAGAAAATGGCAGATCCTCCAATTACAATAGGTAATAAAAGCCCATGCCAAACAGCCGGTATTCTGAAAGATGTAGAAAACTATTTTAATAATTTAAAGTAATATCACAACTCTGCACCATGAAAGACAGTTCAACAATTCGCAGCCTCCCATCTTTTGCATTAGCCAAATTATGACTTCCACATCTCTCTTTAATTATCTTCCTTGAAATTTCATCTGATCTTTCTATTTTATAAACATGGGTTACAAAGAGAAATTACAGCTCTCTGGCGCTTTCTCTCTCTCTTCAAGTTTATGATGCTTACTGCAGACGTTTGATTAGAATAACCCATTTTGTTCATTTTTTTACATATGAATGGATTTGACTGAAGGGCATTTTACATAATTTTAAAAAATATATGAGAGACACCTAGGGCTCCAGTTAGTCCCTGTTCTGTTAGTGAAAATATACACATCCAGTTCAAGAAATCCTATGTTAAAAAACTTGAGTTGCAGTATTTTGACAAGATCATATTTGAGATCGACTGAGTCAGTTTCCTGTATGACCAACGCAGCAGCATTTATGCAGGAAACCTCCAGAGAATGCCTGAGGGTATCCCTCGATTGTATATTAACTCTCTCTTTAGAAATACATAGCTCCTCATAGCATCTAAGCAACTGCTTCTGGTTTGGGTGCTATTAAGTCTTGAAGGGTCTGTAAGGAACTTCACTTAATTAGAAACCCTATTTCTATGTCTCTTCAAGGTAGGTGCTGAACTAGGCTGCATGCTGCCTGACAAGGTTTTTGAGAGGTTAACAATTACAGCGATCTAGGTCTGAATATTTTTGAATATCTACAATCTTGTAATCAGATGGAGGCTAAATTTCAAAACTGAATCACAGAGACTTCTTCCCTCTCTTATGTTAGTAGCAGCACCACCACCCCCATGACCATAATAAAATCTAATAAATCAAACTTCAGGTCCAATCCTGTGAATGACTTTTAAAATTAAAGATCACAGTGGTGTGTTTACAAAAATGAAACAAAAAATCCTGTATTTTCTTTCTTTAATATTATGCTGGATAGGCACCTGTAAATTATCTGTGTAGCAAATATCCATACAAAGAAAGTTTCAATTAAGATAAGGAGATTGTATTGAAACAGTTCTTTGAAGTAATGTAGTTAATAGCCTGTTTGATTTCTGCTTGTGAGAGAGTAATAACGTGGATTCAAGGCTCCATCAATCACAGAGCAGATGTAAGACTTGAGACACCCGACACCCAGGGGGATGGAGGCAAACTCCTGCAGTGCAGGGTCCTTGGGCTAATGTAAAGTAAATACTCATAAACAGACTGAATGTTCTAAGAAGACAATCCATTCAGGACAGTCATCATCATGAAAGCAACTGCTTTATTTATCTATAAAAAAGCTTGTACACAGCTGGGACTCACTGTGTATAAAAGAAGAGTAGGAAAAAAGCAGTATATGTTTATACCACACACTATTTCTGGGTTCTTTCTTACATCAAAACACAGGAACCTATACCCATATATCTATATCCCTGCTGCTATGCTAGCCCAAACCCCAACTCTGTTTTAAGTTATTTGGTTTATTTAAAAGGTTAAAAAATTAAAAATCATGCCCACTCCTCAAGGGAGTGGGGAAGCAGTAGACACATTTTTCAGTGTCTGCGAATCATTTCATAAAGGATCAGGAGGATTAAGTTAGTTTCAAGAACCAGCAGTGACATAATTAGGCAGCTTGGACTATAATAAACAGCATCATTAAAAGAAAAAAAAAAGTACAATTTGAAAAAAGAAGGCGACCCATTTCAAAAATTCAACCCTCTCTGCGCACCTCTGGGACTCCCCCTCCCCCAAGTTGTAAAAAACAACTGAAACATTTTTGACCTTGGCTATAATAATACTTCATGTTTTAGCACTTTAGTCAGCATTTTATCTACTAATTGCTACACACTACCGCATGTGGCTCGAATCTGCCACTGCAGCTTTCTTTCATTGGTGAGCGAATTGCTTGATAAAGACTGGGAATTCAACCTGGCTGTTTCCTTCCTTGCTCCCCCTCGGCTCCCCCCACCACCTTTTTTTTTTTTTTTTGCCTTTCCTTTTCTACCTAGAAGCCGCTATATTTTTCCAGAAAATACCGCATGGGTCAGAACAGGGACGGTGAATGGTCCCCTAACATCTCTTTCTACCGGTTAAACTCGGGCCACTTTGGCGATCGCAAGGCAAAAGGAGATGAAAGGGGGCGGGAGGAACGAGTGGGGCGAAGCTGGGGGAGGGGGGATCCTGGCCTGCTGATGGACCTGATGCTAAGAGATTCTGCACATTGGTCCCTTGGCTAGTCCACAGCTGGTTAGAAGTCTGTGGGACACCGCGCTGCCCACCTGGGGACCTCCAGTTAGAAGCTCTCTCCCGTCTTGCTTGGTCAAGAAGTGGGGTTCGAGGCGGGTGGCCCCCGAGTCTGCAGACTGATTCGTGGGTGGAAAAGCTAGGACAGTCTGCGTGTCAGCCATGACCCAGTCCCCTCCCCCTTCCAAGCCTGGCGCCATCGTGAGCGGTGGGGGTGGGTGGCGTTATTAATAAGGCGGCCTCCAGCAGAGCAGGCTCGCCCGAGTCTTGGTTCAACAAGTCTATTGGTTTGAAGAAGGATAAACCGGGTTATATGGGTCATTGCTTTCCAGGAGACCTCTAGTGGTCAAAGGTTGAGCTACATCTTAAATTTGGGCCTCCAGCTTGTCGCCTGCCTCCGGGGCTGTGGCGAGGGTGGGTCTCTAACTCAGATCTAGACAGTAAAGGCCGGTAGCCTGGAACAGATTTCTCCAGGACTGGAGGCCACAGCCAAGAGAGAAGTGGGGAACTCAGAGAAAAGGTTCCCCTCCCCCTCCCCCACGCCCCCCTCCTCGGTCATGTGATGCGCTTTGTGGACAGTGGGGGCCCCAAGTTCCTCTGCCCTTAGTACAGATGGAGGAGACTTCCTATCTTATCTTGATTTTCTTCCCCATTGTGAGACTAATCAAGAATTTTCTGGGAAGTTGGATTAAATTTGCCCAAGCCATTTCCAGTTACAATAGCAATATTGAGTTGATTTATTTTTTTCTAATTTATAAATTAAAACCAAGTCCCATTCCCTCACCCAAGTCACACATAGACCCAAACACCCCTTAATTTTAACAATTCATTGCCTTCAAGTGCCCTTGACATTTCTGGGCTGTTTAGAAGTAACTGAAGTTATTTCTTTTTTTCTTCTTCTTTTTAAAATTGCACACCTTGCAGTGGTTGGTGTATGACTTTTGACTAAATTGTGACCTTGTTCCTCTATCTGAATTGCCACACCATTCCATCTCAGGTGGCCAGCATCCTAAGGAAGAGGGTGATGGTGACTTACAGGCTCCTTGTTATTCAGACTCATTTATGATCCACATACTAATAAAGAATTTGGTCAGATTGACCTCTAGCATGGTATTCAAGGGGTTGTTGGGAACAGCTATCTTAGATCATACCAAAAACAGAGGTCCCAGCCATACGAGGTTATTAAAACATCTTGTCATACCTGATTTTTAAAAAAGAAGACAAGAAAATGTACAGACATGGAATATTGGCTCCACTGGGGGACTCATATACTGCCTACTAAAAATTTCTCTGTGCAGTTTCAAATAGACGTTAATGATGCCTTGTATTTAGTGATTTACAACTTAAAAATACTTGACAAGCATTAAGTAACTCATTACTTAGAAGCAGAGTGCGCATGGTAGGTAAATCACGAAACGGAAAGTCAAGGGGCCATTCTTCACTGGTTTTCTGTCTCCCTGTCCATGGCTATAATTATCCACAGGACTCAGATCCTAATTCCAGCTTTGTCAGAATTTCTCAGATAAGTGTGGCAGAATTATCCAGACTGGTCATCTGTATAGTGGCAGCCCCCTGTGCTCATCCATCAACCAAACCCATAGAAGTATTAGCAAGCCCCTGGGCTGCCTCCACCTACATTTTGCCATGGCCCCAGACTGATAATTTTATGATTTGTTATTTTCAGGTTGAAATATGTAAGTGTAGTTATTCACCGAGAGTATAAAGAGATCTGAGAACTCCAGAGAAAAAGGAATAACAAGAAGAATAATGAGGTTGTTTCTCTTCTCATCTTCAATAAGCTGTGGCCAAAATGGAATTGGGCAGACTTTTCACAAAGAAGGTTAGGGATCACATGAGCCTCAATCAGTTTACACGACGCTGTTCTCGGGGTGTGCTGGAAGCACCTCTTACGGACTTGCCAGAGCTAATTGTTACATTTTCTGGAATTTTGCAAACTGGCTCTTAAACAAAACTATTTGGTAAATATTAAATTATATATATTTTATATAGACTAAAACTCAAAAAATAAATTATGTAAATTCACAACACATTATATTAAAAACAAAGGTAGTACATACTAAAAATTCATCACTTTCTCTCATACTACATTTTAATATTGTCTGTCCTCTTCACGTTATTTATACCTTTTGTATTTTGATGATTACAATACTATATAATGGTGTGCTACCACATGTCTTCTCGATCCATGACCGTTGGCATTATGTTGGTAGCTTGAAATTGGCTGTGGTGAGGTATTTAGCCCACGCAGACGTTACAAATCAGGGCTTGATTTATTGTATTGTTGTTGATTGTTTAGACTTAAGAAGGGGATGGAGAAAATGTAAATACTGCCGATTGTGATGATTAATTTTATCTGTCAGCTTGACTGGATCATGGGACACCCAGATAGTTGGTCAGACATTATCTTAGATGTGTCTGTGAGAATGTTTTTGGATGAGATTCACTCAGTAGACTGAGTAAAGCAGACTGCACCTAACCTCTTGTGGGTGAGCCTCATCCAATCAGTTGAAGGCCTGTCTAGAACAAAAGTCTGAGTAAGAGGAAACTCTTGCCTGACTAATTGAGCTGTCACATGGGTCTTTTCTAGCCTTTGGACTTGGAATGAAACATTGGCTCTTCCCGAGTCTTAAGCCTGCGGATTTTTGGACTGGAACTTAGACCATTGTCTCTCCTGGTTCTTGGGTCTTTGGACTCATGCTGGAACTAAAGGTCATTTCTTCTGGGTCTCCATCTTGCTGACTACAGATCTTGGGGTTTTTCAGCCTCCGCAAATTGTGAGATTATATATGTGTATATATATATATATATATCTCCTATTGGTTCTGTATCTTTGAAGAGCCCTGACTAATACATGGATTAAACTTAAACATGTGTCAGATCTGTAACCAATAATATTGTGAATAGCACAAAAAAGGAAGGAAATTTTTGAAAGCTATATAATTCATCAAAGAAGTTACTCATGTCATTGATGAAAGAGTGAAATTCTTGGCTATGTCTTTTATCTTTACTTTTATTTTACTCCTCAATTTAAGTGAAAGTTTCACACATTCAAGTTGGAACTACACTCATTTGTTAATGCAATTGTAGGTTAGCTATACAAGAGTTCAGCAAAGAGTTAACAAAAGCATCCTCTGAGAAGAGATTGGCTCTGTGTAATTTACATCGAAGAGTGTGGCATATTTTATTATTATTTGTACATTTTTGTATACTTCCTGTGTATCAGCAAAAATACACAATGAATTTACATGCCTACAAAAATATATATCTATATATAATTTTATTGGAAGCATACCATATGTGTATATCTGTATCTACATCTAGATATATAAAAACTAACACAGGATACCTCTTTTGGTTTGGGAAGCTAGTTAAATATTTAGAAGTCCATGCCTGTCTAAAGCTGGTCTTCAGCCTGAGTCACAACTCAAACTTCTAGAGCGGGGGTTGGCAAACTGTAGCCTACTAACTGTTTTTGTACAACCCATGAGCTAAGAATGTGTTTTACACTTTCAGACGGTTGGAAAAAATCACTAGAAGAAGAATATTTTGTGACAAATAAAAATTATATGAAATTCAAATCTCGGTGTCCATAAATAAATTGTGTTGGAACTCAGCCATGCTTATTTATTTATGGATTGTCTATGGCGTCTATCACACTAAAATGATAGAGTTGAGTGGTTACAACAGAGACCGTATGGCCCTCAAATCCTAAAATATTTACTCTCTTGCCTTTTGTAGCAGAAATTGCCTGTTCTAGAACATGTAGGTACGTGCCTTGACTGGCAGTAATAGACACAACCAAATGATCTTTTGAAGTCTTTTCGTGTCCTTGGTCCTAGAAATGCTTCCTTAGTAAACAGAGAAAATGGAATACCCAGAGTTGGGGATTCAAATAGCTGACTCAAGGTCAGGGAGAGAGTCAATGCCATCAAAAAAGTAGAGAAGGAGCATGAGATTTCCCCACGCCTTGGTTTGTATTCCAACCACTGGATCACAGTGCCTTTCTACTGGACCCCTTGTCCTAAAGCACTGTATAATTTTGTTGGGCATGGTTAAATATTTATCTAGTTTTCTTGTCCAATGTGGTTCAGTTACTGTGTGTCTATGTGTGTGATGGGACCCTTCAGGATTAAAGGTGCTATATAAGTTCAGCATTATTTTATGACTTGTTATTGCAGGTTGAAATATGTAAATGTGGTAATTCGCTAATGTATCAGTGCATATATCTGGGAAAGGGAAACAAGAATGCATTATCCTTCCTTTTGAGTCTAACATCATTTGCATCCTTTTAAAAAAAAATACCCAATCAATTTTTTTTTTTAAATGAGGAAACGCAGTGGAGGAAAAAAAAAATTCCTTCAATGCAATACTTCAGCTGAAAGTTTAATGACACAAAAGACAGGCAATTCAAAGTTACAGTTCCCACAGCAACTGTAACTCTGCTATATAGCACATTTAGGCATAGATTTCACAGCATGTACTGCAATACAAAATACTCCACACTGGGCATGCAAGGGGGCAGAGTTATGGTTGCTATGGGTACCATGACTTTGAATTTCCAGATTTTTTGAGAGTTTAAATTCTCAACCAGAACATCACATTAATAGTTCATTTTTTTTTTTGCATTGAAAATAATAAAGCTTGTATCACTATTTCCACTGTCAAACCTATCTCCAGCTCAGTCCACTGCTTAGTATAAATACCTACCCAAACATATTCACCCTACTTGCTAAAATTAAACACATGACCTCAGCCCAGGGAGTATTTTAGTTTGCAAATTTATATGCGATGACTTTCACTGGATTAACTAAATCTGCTCCCTCCTCCTTTCCAAAAATCACCAAGAGATTTGGGTTAACTCTTTCAGCATTTTGGCATGTTTTACCTATTACTCATGGGCTGAGAGGATATGGTAATCATATTCATTGTGTATGAATGTGTGATGTGCATATTTATAATTTATACTCCACTCCAAAAAGAACTGGAGGCAGCTAACTACATGTATTCATTTATTCTTTGGACACAATATGCAATTTTATGCCTTTATGCTAGTGGTCTCAGGACCCTTTCACTTTAAAAATTGTGGAGGACCTCAAAGAGCTTTTGTTTATGGTGGTTTTATATAAATATATGTGTGTGTGTATTTACCACATTAAAAATTATAATTTAAATATTTTAAATAGTAACTCATTTAAAATAATAATAATAAACACATTACATGTTGACATATGTGTATTTAAAAATAACTATAACTTAGTGGAAAGAGAGGCATTGTTTTACATTTTTACTAATCTCTTTAACAGAAGACAGCTGGATTCTCATAGCTGCTTCTACATTCAATCTGTTGGATATTACAAATCATGTAGCTTCTGGAAAATGCCACCATACTTTTGTAAGAGTATGCAAGTGAAAAAAAGCAAACAATGTCTGAGTATTATTATGATTGTTATTTTAACCACCTGAAATGGTCTCAGGGACTTTCATGGATCCCCAGACTGTACTTTGAGAACAAGTCTCTATGCATTTGCTCATGCTCTTCTTCCAAGCATATACCTCTTCCTCATCCACAGGAAAACTCCTATTCATGCTTCTGGGCACTGGGAAAGATTAATTGCTCCCTTAGCTATATTCTCATAACAATTTGTACATATTCTGATATGAGCATCTATTTTTGTATCATTATGATTGAATGTTTGTTTAAATGTCTGAGTTTTTTCTGTTTGTTTGTTTGCTGTTGTTAGACTATGAGTTGCTCAAAGGGGAACCATGTCTTATACATTTTTTTCTCATTTTCAAGCATGGTACCTGGCATTCCATATTTATGAAATGTAAGAATTCAATTCAACAAACAAGTAATAAAATAGCTCCCATTTATTGAGTCCATAATATATGTTAGGAGCTATGTATAAATTATCTCAAATGTAATCCTAATAATAATTTTATGAAGGTACTATTATTAATATTTTTAGTATTTTTTAAGTGAGGACACTAAGGTTTGCCCAAAGTCGAAGTTATATACCATGCCAAGAAATATAGGGGATAGAAAAATCAGGAATCAGAATCTTTGCCTTAAAGGTATTTATAAGCTACTGTGGGAGATAAGACAAAATGCACAAATGAAAGGCAAATAACAATATAAAACAACAGACCACAAATGCCTACTTAGTAGAAATGGCTACTTACCCAATGAGTTATTTAGATTCAAACTTTTGGAGGATGCACTTCTATTAGAAAACCCTTGTTTTAGAATGCACACCAATACACATGTATTTGTCAATAAATTATATATTTACTACTGCACTAATCTGTAATCTACAAATATACTAATATACACTAATACACTCAAAATATAAATTATAAATAATTTTAAAAGAATGAGACAAAAATATATATAAAGACATTCAAAATTTCTTTTTCAGAATCCTGATGAATTATGGCCCCACTTTGAAGCCAGTTCCTCTAAACATGGCTGCATTCTGGGTTCATCTGGGGAATTTTTAAGATATGGTGCCCAGGTCCCTCCGACCTGCAGGTTACTGAAATCAGAATCTCCGAGGGTGGGTAAACGGGTCATATGAATTGTTCCCCCCTCCCCACCAAACAAAGAATTCTAATGTGCAACCAGAGATGAGAATCCCGGGTCCAGCCACTATGGACTACGGTACCATGGAGAGAAGGTGGAGAATGTAGCCACTTGGAAGACATCATAGAAAGATGGTATGGAAAACAGGTTTGAAAACTTTATTTGGAAGTATTGAAAAATTGCATTTATAAAATTAAGCTGAGCTTTTAAACCCCCCCTTGACTAAATTAGTATCTATGTTCTTATTTTTGGAAGCAGTACCCATTTTGAATGTACCTGGTTTGTTAAGGTGTGGAAGAGAGAAGCCCCAAGTTGTATCCTGTGCCTGGCTGAACATTTGTGTGGACCCCTTGGGCTGTTTTTCAATAATAGGATTTATGGAGGTGGTGATTTCTGTTGTGGTAAAGTATTTTGTTTCACGAAAGTACATTTTTATAAAGGCCCTTAAATGGAGTCATGACATGTTTGTTCTGGAAAGCATCTTTTAGGAGAGTACCCTTGTGTTATATATGAGGAAGCTGAGACCCACAGATAGGAAGTGATGTTGGGTGCCTTATGTAAGGCAGAGTTCTGAGGAGAAAAGTTTGGGATGTTGGTGGGGGTTCCTAGACAAATGGTTCTCAAGTGTATGCTGTGAAATTCCACCTTAGTGCCTTGAGCATCCCTGGTGGCTCAGCTGGTAAACAATCTGCCTGCAATGCAGGAGACCTGGGTTCAGTCCCTGGGTTGGGAAGATCCCCTGGAGAAGGGAATGGCAACCCACTCCAGTATTCTTGCTAGAGAATCTCATGGACAAAGGAGCTTGGTGGGTCATTCTAGGACAGGATGTGTGAGCAGCATGGACTAGAGTTAATTGTGGCTCCATCTGTAGCTAATCCTATCAGTGCTGGGGTTGGCTTTGAACATTTTAAAACAAATTACATGGAAGACTCCTAAACTCCAAAAGTTAGGAAGCTCCCTGAGCTCTTTGCTTTTCCGTTCTTGGATCTGTTGTGACTACAGTGATCCAGAACCTTCCCTGTGAATGGGGAGGCTCAACTAGATGAGCTCTGAGGTTCCTTTTGGCCCTCTATCAAATCTCTTGGACTGTGTGCATTTTTAGATAGTGTCACTCAAATCTGAGGGCAACAATAGAGCACAAAATTGGGTTCTGAAGATTCCTCTTTGTGCACATGACAGAGAAAGGAGAGGTATATATTCTTATATATAATATATTCTTATATTATATATAATATATAAGATATATATATTCTTATATATAATATATTCTTATATTATATATAATACATAAGATATGTATATATTCTTATATAATTTGCACCTTGAGATCCGGAGGCTGGGGGCCCCAGAAATCTGGGACAAATGTAGCCATACTATATTCACCAGGTCTTTTCAACATGGGTCATAGGTGAAAGGCAGCACAGCCTGGGAGTTGTTTGACCTGGGGGACAGAGACATGTACAAACCAAGAAATCTCCATGGTGACGACTTGCCAAGGCTTTAGTTCATGCGGGTTAAATGTGTTTTCATGAAATGGGAAACAATGTATGAAGCCATTCTTATTCTTCGCTCTTTAAAACACATGAAAGTATTGGAAAGGTTTAAATGTAGGAGCTAGCGTGACACTTCATGGATCTTTATGCATTCTGTTTACCTTGTCACCTCTGTATACCCTCCGCTTTGTCTTCTTCACCATCTAAAGAAGTCCAAAACACTAAGTGAAAAGTGGGCAAACGTTAACAGTAGCTCATTGTCCTAAATGCCTGCATGTACTTAACTTTATATGGTAAGCGCTAGTATTAGCCACATTTTAGATGAAGACACTGAAGCCCACACAGAGAGGATAGTAACTTGCCTAAGGTCACATAGCTAGAAAGAGATTCAATATGGATTCAAACTCAGGTAATCAGTCGAGAGCCTGCTTTTAACCACACATTTTACCATCTTTTTGTTGACACTGTCAGGGATGTCACAGAAGAAAAAACTTCAACTGTCTGGTGAATGTATTAAGTTTTCATCATTACTTTTGACAAAAATTTTTAAATTAAAAAAATGTAATTAGGTAGTATCCATCAAATTGGCAAATACTTTATGTACTAGCCAGTATTGGATTGGAAATGAGAACATGAAATTTGCCCCCCTGGGGAGACTGCCAGTTTGTACAGTTCTTCTGAAAGACAATTTGGCAGTATATAATAAATCCTTAAGATACAGCATTCCCTCAAACCCAGAAATTTCACTTCTATGAATTTATGCTAAAGAAAATTTGGGGCAGGTTCACGAAAGGAATATAAAATTTACACTAGAGCATTGTTCAAAATAACAAAAATTTGGAAGCAAAGTAAGTAATTGAAATAGAGGATCAGCTAAATAAATTATGGTGCAATACTAATAAAGGAAAATATGCGTATTTTAAGAGTGTAATAGAAACATGTTTATTGACCTGGAAAGACATTAAAAATACTCTTCTTTTTAAAAGGAAATATTTTTACCTTAAAACATGCAAGTTTATATGGATAGTAGAATTAAGGCAATTATGTTTCTTTGTACTTTTTGGCAGTTTCAAAATTTTCTACAATGTATTACTTATGAGATATTTATAGAAAGAAAAAAGTACTAGAACTTCCTTGCCTTAGCCACTGGAAAACTTTTTGCAGATGTGCAAAACAGTGACTGTAATCAGAGAAGGTTCAAAGTAAAATTAATAGCTAACATTTATTGAGCACTCATTATGTGCTAGGAGTTCTAATAAATGCTTCAAATTATTTCTTTTAATCCTTACAACTCTTATAAGCACTCCAGTAGTCTTTTTTAGCAGCTGAAGCATGGAGAGATTATAACTTGCCCCAATTCACTGAGGAGGAAGCTTCTAAGGGGATGTGAATAATTTGTAGGATTCAGAAATAAAAGAATAAAGTTCAGCCTTGGGTGTTAATGCACCATCTTCCAGGAAAGGAACATTAGCTAGTTGACCCAACAAAGAACATAAATTAACCTAGTTAAAATGAAAACCATCTATTATAGGAGACTGAGTCCTGAGAGAACCCAGAATGGGTAGATAACTATACTATGTAACTTCTGATGGGGCAGCTAACTTTTCTGCCAGATAGGACGTGCTTTACTGGTAGACTTTTTTTGACGGGGGTGGGGGTGGGGGAAGGGGCTGGGGGAGGGGGGGTGCCATGCAAAGAGTATCTGATCTGAGATGCAGCTTGGGAGTAAAACAGTTGAATTCGTTTTGATAACTTGGGGATTTTGCTTGGCTTGGCACCCAGTCCCTCACTTCCCAATACCTCTCAATAAACATTGATTTGCTCATCTACATTCTCAAGAGTCTCCTGCTTTGGTGTCTTGATTTTCTGCATCCTTTTGTAGTTGGGAAATAGAGATACAGATGTCCTCTAGAGAAATAGAGATACAGAAGCTCCCTAGCATCTCTAGAACTTAAACAGTAGGGCTCTACCGTTGGTAGTACTGTAGGAGAGAGGTGTCTGAGGCTTTTCTTCAAATTGTGTTTGCATAGCACTTAGTATCAGAATGAAAAGACATCTATTGTGCAAATCAAAGAATCGGCCACTGATAATAGACTCAGTCACTTTGCAACTTGTTTGCAAAGAAAATGTGCCTGGTACTCTAATACTCGGGTCTCTGTTGAAGCTTGGGGTGCCTTTAGACACAGGGAAGTTGCTTACTTTGCTTTCGATGATCCTAATAGTCTACCTAAATAGTGGGAACCAGGACCTTAAAAGGACAAAACACTTTCATGATTGTCATGTCTTTTTTCTATGACATTATGTTCCTGGAATGCCTCTACTTGTCTTTTCATTCCTCATCATTCATTGAAACCTAACTCAAAGGTCCCTCTTCTAGAAAGAATTCCCTGGTGCTAGCAACTGAGAATTAGCTCAATATTCCTAGAACTCATAGAAAGTGTGTACTGCTTTCCTGGTCTATGACTTTTTGAATAAGTTTTATAGTTGTATTGCTCTTCCCCTGAGGGACAGGAACTCCACTAAATAACAGCAATGGTAAACCAATAGCCATGACTAGAGTGGTGCCAGCCTATTTATTTTATTTTTAGATTTTTTTTTGATGTGGACCATTTTTTAAAGTCTTTATTGAACTTCTTACATTATTGCTTCTATTTCATTTTTTTGGCTGCAAGGGATGTGGGATCTTAAGTCCTTCAACAGGGATTGAACTCCCTGCAGTGTCAGGTGAAGTCGTAACCGCTGGACTGCCGGGGAAGTCCCCCAGTCTATTTATTTTAATAGAGAGAAACCTAGTGTTTTAAAGTTAGATATCATCTACCAGACTGAGCCTTTAGTGTACAAGGCTTCAAGTGATTTAAGAAGTCCAGTGTATTGGGACCTATTTTGTGCAAGGGTTTAGCTAGTTTCAAGCTCAAGATTGAAATATAGAAGGTACCAGTTAAAGGCTTGTTTCCATGATCACTGAGACATATTCTCAGTTACCTCTTGGAGCCTCAGTTCCCTCATTTATCAATGGGACAGATGACACAGAGTCACTCATACCTGATAGAACTATTGTGAGAACAAAATAAAATCACAGATATGAGAAAACCTTTATCCAAGGCGTTATTGTAAACTACAAACCTAATCCTATGTCATAGAGGAGATGGTGATTATGAGGGGGGTCGTCAATACCTAGAATTCACAAACGATCAACGAGACCAACTATCTGGAAATGACATTCACTAAGGAAAACCCTGAGTGGCCAAAGACGTTAGAGAGAGATGCTTGTATCCAATCAAAGGAGAATATTAATATGGTAAAAAATAGTACTCTGGCGAGGTTTCCTACAGTATTGATTAAACTGACCCACGAAACAGGTTTTCTTCAGGAAGAAAAAGGGTTAAAAAAATTTGAGAGAGACAAAATCAGATAGGTTCTTTTACCCGCAGCTTTTAGAATGCTGATATGACTCTTTGAGAGTCTTCTCAAGGGCCTCTTCTTAAGGGCAATTGCCTGGCCAGAATGGAGACCCAATTCCCTGACTTAGGATCTGATGGAAGGAAGAATGTGTTCATAATCTGCCTGAAGTTTCTGCGATAAGAATCCAAAGAAGACTTGGATATTTATCCAGCATTACAAAGGAGATGTTGATCTTGGCAGTTATAGGAACATCAGTCCTTGGAAAGCTGGAGTCTGTTAGGAGGGAAAAGGTTACTCAGGCACGCCTGGGTCTGGGAGAACGCTTCCTCCAGATGACTGCCGCCTTGGCCCCGACTCCACACTCATACGCCAGCCTTCTGATTTCTCACTCAGCTTCCAGGCTCTCTGTTCATGGTGAGAAGTCTGGATAACAGGCAGCAACATCCTGTGGCCAGGAAAAAAAAAGACTGAATTAAAAACCATTGCATCAGGGGTCAAGTTTTCTTCTGAATAATTAATGATAAGAGTACATTTAAACTTTGGAGAAGGCACTGGCACCCCACTCCAATACTCTTGCCTGGAAAATCCCATGGACGGAGGAGCCTGGTAGGCTTGCAGTTCGTGGGGATCGCTAAGAGTCGGACACGACTGACAGACTTCACTTTCCCTTTTCACTTTCATGCATTGGAGAAGGAAATGGCAACCTACTCCAGTGTTCTTACCTGGAGAATCCCAGGGACGGGGGAGCCTGGTGGGCTGCCGTCTATGGGGTCACACAGAGTCGGACATGACTGAAGTGTCTTAGCAGCAGCAGCATTTAAATTAACTTTAATTGCAAATAGAAGAAATATGGACTAAGTGTACCTTCCTTTCTCACCTACCCCCATGCCACTCACTGCACTGTCAGAAATACGCCACACAAAAGAACAAAATGACTGCTCCATAATGTCCCATAACTCTTTAACCATTTCTCTATTTCTGAACATTTAGGTAGTTTACAGTTTCCCATTAGGTGTTGCAATGAACTGAACATATATTTGTGCATTTTCTGTGAGATAGATAATGCAGAAGTGGAATAGCATGATTTTAAGGTAAATACTTTTAAATATGGCCATGCTACTAAACTGGCCCATAAAAGATGGTACCAATTTACATTTCCAACAGGAGCCTAAGAGAGTTACCTGTGAATTGCTTGGAACAGATTACATCTGGAGCAATGACAAAATTGGTTCTCTGGATTGCAAAGTCTCTAGAGCTTGGTGATGACAATTGCCTCTCCTGTGTAGAGTCTTGTCTAGGGGTCAGCTTGTTATTATTGTTTAGTCACTGAGTCATGTCTGACTCTTTTGTGACCCCATGGACTGTAGCCCACCAGGCTCCTCTGTCCATGGGATTCTCCAGGCAAGAATGCTGGAGTGCATTGTCATTTCCTTCTCCAGGGGATCTTCCTGAGCTAGGGATTGAACCTGTGTCTCCTGCATTGCAGGTGGATTCTTTACGTTTGAGCCACTGCGGCATCCCAGATATATGTATATGTGTAACTAAATCACATTGCTGCATACCTGAAACTAACACAGCATTGTAAATCAACTATACTTCAATATAAAATTAAAAAAAATTCTTTTCAGTTGAAATTGGAGAATGCGAGTTATATCTGCTCTGAAAGTGGGTTTCCCCATCCTTACCTCTGGCATCAATGAAACAATACCGGTCTTAAGCTGCACTGGGTCACTGCAAATCTCCCCTAAGGCCAAGGCTTTCACTGATACATTCATTAACTAGTCTAGAAAAGTCAGGAATATATTCTGTCTCAGTGAATATGCTTGGCAATGCATGGCTACTATTTCTTTCAAGGCTCACCTATCAGGTTATGTCCCTTTCCTTCCCTGGGGAAGAAAAAGTGAAGAAATAGCGTGAAGCCAGAAGTGTTACAGGAAAGACACTCCCTCCATAAGAAAGAAGCATGAGGGATAGGAAAAATTCTTGCTGTTTTTGGTCTTCTTTCTCCAGCCCCATTCTAACAGGAGAGTTACACGATCGATTAGTAATGCCTGCCATAGTTGGGGGTGGTGGGGAGGAAGTCAGGGCATATTTGGCATGTATTTCTAATCCTGTGATAATTATGCAATAAGTAATATGTGGTTAGTACAAAAGTTAGATGCAATTGTGTCTTCTAAATTAAGAAAGATTTCATTACAGACCAACTCCCCATACAGACTTTCTGTCTCTATTCTCTGCATGTTCTGAGTCTCTGTTCCATGGCAGGGTGGAGAGACAGTCTGCTGTCAGTAATTTGCAATCGTCTAGGTCTTGGTACCTCTTGGTGCTATTCCCAACACAGAGCTGATATTTTTCTTGTAAGGGTTCATAATTCAGGACTCAGATATCCAAATGCCCAGCTTCTTGCACTGGCTAACAGAGACAGAAAAGAAAAAAATAAATAAATCAGTGTTTGCCAAGTAGTGAAGGATTAAACTGGTAGTGGAAAAAATTAGATTTTCAGGCTATTAAGAATTTATTACAAACAATGGAGCATTTAAATAAAACGAAGCTGATGTTGTGTTTCTAAATGCTTTTTCTACTTTGTACTGTAGTTGATGTTCTTTTTTAGAAAAGGAATTTTTATTTCCTTATTATTTGTGTGTAGATACTTTACATTTGCTTTACTGAGGAAAGGAGAAAATTTATCTTTGAGTTGAGTGATTTGGGGGCTCAAGAAATAAGCCAGATATCTTGGTGACCCATTAAGAAGGAATTTAAAATTCATGAGCTTTTTAATAGAAAAATAATAGATGCTGGGAGGGCTGAAGTTGGGGAATAGGATGAAGGTATACTAAGGAGGAAATGGGGAAAAACACTGAGAAGACAAAAATAGAGGATTTCTTTGATGAACATCTTTCCTTGTTGACACTTAATTGTTTCTGGCCCCTCTCCCTATTCAGCCAACAAGATTGCCACTCCCTGAAAAAGGGCTTTAATTGCCATGTAAATTGGCTCAGTGGTAAAGAATCTGCCTGCCAATGCAGGAGACCCCAGAGACACTGGTTCAATCCCTGGGTCAGAAAGATCCCCTGGAATGGCAACCCATTCCAATATTATTGCCTGGAAAATTCCATGGACGGAGGAGCCTGGCAGGCTTATAGTCCATGGGGTTACAAAGAGTCGGACACAACTGAGCAACTGAGCACACACAAGAGATAGAGCCAGCCCCTCTCAAGAGTCCTGACCATGGACTTCCTCCTTCAGACTAGTGTTCCTCCAACTTCAGACATTTGTATGCTTGTTTTTGATTTTTGTCTCAACTTTCCACTGCCCTGTTTCTCACTTGATTATAACTTATTTATTTATATTGACTAAATTTCAGAACTTTATGTGAGTAAAAAAAAAATCAGTGTAACTTGCAGTGAACAGAAAAGTAAAAAGTAAAAGTCACTCAGTTGTGTCCGACTCTGCCATCCAATGGACTATACAGTTCTCCAGGCCAGAAAGCTGGAGTGGGTAGCTTTTCCCTTCTCCAGGGGATCTTCCCAACCCAGGGGTCGGACCCAGGTCTTCCACATTGCAGGCGCATTCTTTACCAGCTGAGCCACAAGGGAAGCCCAAGAATACTGAAGTGGGTAGCCTATCCCTTCTCCAGTGGGTCTTCCTGACCCAGGAATCGAACTGGGGACTCCTGCATGGCAGGCGAATTCTTTACCAACTGAGCTATCAGGGTTATCATAAAAATAAGTACAAAGTCAAAGTCATCGTGTAGTTGCTCAGTTGTGTCCGACTCTTTGTGACCCCGTGGGCTGTAACCCATCAGGCTCCTCTGACCATGGGATTTACCAGGCAAGAATACTGGAGTGGGCTGTCATTCCCTTCTCCAGAAATAAGTACGATGGGGACAAAAACATTGTTAAAAAGTTTTAAAACATAAAACTCAACAATGAAAAATAATTATTGATAAACCCGAGAGATTTCTGAACCCAAAATAAGTTCCTTGATGAACTTATTTACTAACAGTCAATAATGAAGGAATATTCAACTCTTTAGTGCTGACTTCCACCTAAAACCATGTTCTGTCTATAATTTGGGGGACACTTTTTGAGGAGGCCAAGAGGTATGGTGGGAAAAGGTTGGTATTTCTAATTAGACCACACTGAGTTTCAGCTCTTACTGGTCTCTCACAGTAAAGCAGGATTATAATAACTATTTCACAGTGTTCCTGTGATATCAGAATGTAACTGTATTGAAAAGCATTTAGAGTATATTTAGGCAATTTCAATTTTATTATTTTCTACAAATATGAAAATAGCTCATTTTAGAGTATTTTGTTCTGGGTGGGGAAAGACATAACAAAATAGAGAATCACAAAATTTGATAAATGGAAAGGATTACTCAGAAAAAAATAAACAAAATTTATGGGCTGTATTTATTTTCCATTCAAAATAAAAATAGCTTTATTGAGTCCCACGGGAAAAATGTACTTACTTACAGTATCTACTTCATTGACTAGAAGAATGTCAATGAGAAAAGTGTTAGAGTTTACAGGCATTCAGAGTTAATATCTAGGTGTATTTGAGAAGCAGCCACAGACAGGTAACATTCTTTTTTTTTTTTTTCTTTTTTTAAATGTTTTTGTAACCAAACATGTATTGATATTTTTTTAAATAATTTTTAATTGGAGGATAATTGCTTTACAATAACGTATTGGTTTCTGCCATACAACACTGTGAATTATCCATAAGCAGACATATGTCCCCTCCCCCTTGAGCCTCTCTTGCTCTCCCACCTCTCTAGGTCGTCACCGAGCACCAGGCTGAGCTCACCAAGTAGCATTCTAATCCTTTAGCTTTACATGCAAATGAGGATGGTGGGGTGCATGGAAACTCTGGGTCTCATTGCTCCTTGATTAGTAGCCCTTTCCCCTCATTACTGATGAGGAAGCCGAGACTTAGTGCATCAAGTATCCTGCTGGTTTTAAAAAATAAATCATTGTTAGTGACAACACAATATTTTATCCAATGTCAACCCTTATTAAATGCCTGATAGAGACCTAATACCAACTGACAGTATTTTATATAATTCTAGAATAATAAGAAGCTTAATATGGAAGGAATTTCAGAGTTCAGCTAGTCCTGGGTTCAGCACTAAGGAGGGAAGTAGGTCTGGGGGAATGGGGAGAATGAGAGAGACCAAAGTACCTGGAAGGGGCACAGCCTTCCCCAACTATTCCTGTGTAACTTTGGACCCAGTGTTTCCAGGTCCGACTTCTAAAAATAAGACAGAAATTTGGATTTCTTCATGTTCATGTGAAAATTTCTTTATCTTTTGGCAACTCAGCAACTCAACTCCCCTACCCCTCCTCCTATCTTCTTCCCTACCCTCCACCACACACACAGGAACAGAAAACCAAAAACCTCTATATAGGTCACATAAGAGCCTATGGTTTCCATTCACTCTGGCTGTTGCCATATTAGTGCCTCTGGTCTGGTCCAGTTGTCTTCTATCCAAGATGAGGAAATGAGGCCCAGAAAAGAGAAGTGACTTAACCAAGGTCATATCATTAGACTCTCTTCTACAGTCTCCTGTGAAAAGCTGACAGATCATTCTTTTTTAAAAAGTATGATGAAATAAAACTGGAATTGGATAATCTAGAGAGCAATATTTCTGAGCACAGCTCTTTGTGTAATTGCCTGTAACCTATATTATCCAAGCTAGTGAACACATGAAGTTAAGAAAGTGAGCCACTGCCACAGAGTTGGTAGGGAGGGTTTGAAAATTAAGTGGAGGTATTTGTTGGTGCAGGATGTTTCCAGGGATGAGTTCCTATTCCAAAATCATGGACCAGTAATTAAAGTAATATGGAAATATGTTTATCCCAGGTTTCAGAGAAGAAGTTGAGTGAGATTATGAGTATCATTTGCAACTCCATGGAAGGAAAACCCACGCATATTTGGCATTAGTCTTTGATAAATGAATGGATGATTCATGCATTAGTGCCACAAATAATGATTGACCTCTTACTGTGGACTAGTCATGGTTCAGGCACTAGGGGTACAACACGAACAGAAAAAAAATTTCCTGCCCTAATGTGACTTATGTCTTGATGGGTTGAATGAGCTGCTTAGGCAATTCTCTACTGGCTAAATAATGGATCATCTCTTCCATCCTTTTTAGTCATGCTGACAAGAACAAGAAAGTTGATGGCACTGGGAACAAAAAGTTGGCTCCCCTGCTCCTGGGCCAATATTGTATCACCATGGTAATGATCCACTCACTGGTCTGGATCACTAGACCTTCATATTTGGAACCTGAGCTCTATAAATACCAGGAGGTGAAAGATACTATTAATGGGACAAAGCAGGGAAACTGATATCAGTTTACTTCTTTGTTGCCCATGCCTCACTTAAAAAAAAAAAAATCTGAAACCCAGCACAAGCAAGGCATGCACCTAAATTAAGCCTGTGGTCAGCTTTGCTGGGGAGAGACAATACATTTCTGTATGTGATTCGTCTTCAGCTCTGTTGGCTCTGGCCGATTTATAGGGGTGATATTTTCACACATAAATTGTCCTTGAACAATTTCTCCACTACCTGGAACACTGCTCCCTCCTCCTTTCCCCCAGTCAGATGTGCCCATCTGCTGTCCCCATCCCAGATTTTTTTCTTTAATAACAAAGTAATTGTTGACAGTGTAAGAAAAATCCAATTCTTGGTTGACGTTTACGTTCCAGGGGGTCTCTCTTTGGGGATAAAATCGGCAGCAGATAGCATTGCACATTCCTGACACTGGGGCCAGCTTCCTCGAAAGCCTACATTACGACGAAACAACTGCACTGCCCTTTCCAGCTCATTCTCTTTTCTTCCTTGGGAGGTATCAAGAAAGACTAATGCTATTTGTCCTTTATCCTCCCTTTAAGCACCAGGGCTATGTCAGAAGACAATCAAGGGGAAGATGGCTGATGAGCCTAATAGCCCCTGAGTTAAACTTCCATGCTCACTTCCCATGTGCCCAGAAGTGACCTTGCATAGACCATTTCTTAGATGAAACAGTTTCCTGATGATAACAGGAACTTGGAAGTCATCATGAGCATCAAACCTCCCCTGGCATCCACAGTTGATGACCCCCAGCCAGGCTGAATGGTCTTAATAAAGACTTGGTCAAGGGTGGCCACTGTCTTCTAGGAATGTGCCGGCTGATGGTGGGAACACTGACCCTTTTAGTGAATTTCATTGCGGCATAGTCTCTACTAACTTGTCCTAACTGGATTAAAGTTAATCTTAAATAATAGATACAATAGAAAAATGTTTAGGAGAAAGGGCTTTCAAATCAACTAATCCTTGGTTTGCATCCCTGCTGTAGCACTTTCTAGCTTTAGGACACTGGACAAGTTAATGAAACTCTCTAGGCCTGGCTCTCCTGTTGGTAAAGAAAATAATAATCACAGTCTCCTCTATAATACATCATGGAGCTGTCATGTGGGCATAAAGGTTAAATGAGATGATAGGTGTGAAAACTCTTAAAACAGCGGCCCAACATCAATGAGGACTCAACAAAAGGCACTTCTCACTCTTGGTATAAATTGTAAGTTACAGAATATTTTCACCAGTACATTTTTATTTCAGGAAACTCAGTTAACAAAATTTTCATGAGTAGGCCCTTATGGGACTTGCCATAACAAAGAGGTAAGAATATTTCAGAATTGCAATATTACTTATTTATAGGAAGAGGTTGCTTTGAAATAATTTTTAAAATTCTGAGCAAAATGCTTTGATGACTTACTTGAGAGGAGGGTCTATACTCCCCTTGAAGCCTTGTTTACATGATAAGTCCTCATTTCATAATTGGCAAACGTATATTTTAATTTAGTTCCCTCCAAGGGGTGATGTATTTCTGAATTTGCAGTATCTAAGACTTCTTAGACTTTACTATCATCCAAAGTTTTAATTTCAGAGAGTTCCTGTATATTTTAAATCTGAAATAATCTAGTCTTCTATCCAGTAAGGTTAACCTAGAATTTGCTTTGCGGATGACATGATTTTGAGGCTCAGGTCTTGTACTGGGCTTTAGGAAGGTAGTGATAAAGAAAATAATGGTAATACCTCCTGCATCTGTGGAAATGATTTCATTTATGCTCACCACAATCCCATGTGGCAGAAAGAAACACATATTATTTCCCATATTTTACAGTTGAGGAAATTGAGGATTGGAGAGTAAATCATTTGCCTCCTGACACTTGCTTCAGTGGTTTACAAACCTTTATGTAGCTGCTTAGTTGCAGGATTCTTTCAGAAACTGAAATGTTTTCTGTAAGAGGAAAGAAAATGGAACCAGAGAACAGCCTACCATCCTTACCCTCCTGTCCTGTCCTGATGTTCACTGATCCCACATCTGAGGTAGGATGCAGCCTTCTCTGACAGCAACCATGGAGGCCCTGGCAGGCGGTCATGAGAGAGGAAAGCTCTTTGCTTCGAGATTTCTACATGGCCTTGGAATCTGGTGACAGTTACAGAGACGAGATCCGCCTATCTAGGGCAGATGAAGCTGCTTTGCTGAGAGAAACACTGACCCTGAAGGTGCTTTGACACAGCGCAGCAGACTTAGGGGTTCTGTCCTCTGCTCACCCCTGCTGCAGTTCTGTTTCTTGCCTATTTAATGTACTGGGGGGCATAGCAGAGTCTGCACAAGAGCCCTAGTGTTGGTGATGCTGGCACATAAGGATGGGGAGGGGAAAGAAACCAGTGTTTCCAGGTGAAAAAAATCACAAAGTAGCCAGTGGGACATGAGGGAGCAATTTTATAAAGTCCTTTTTAGCAGTCTCCCAGATTGACTGAATCCTTTGGTCATAATGATGCTACACATTCGTAGCTCTTTCTGGTTTCAAATGCGGACAGACTTTAGCAGAAATGCAGCTAGTTAGAGAGATACTCAGACAGCATCATCAGCCATTGGTGAGTGCTTTATGGTTTGCAAAGTAACTCCGGATACAAGTTCTCATTTCATGTGGCGTCACAACCTGTTCGGTGCTTCAGTGACATCAATTGAACAAATAAATAAACAAATGACATTAGTCGGAGAATAGATATCTTTATCATTATTTTTCAAATAAGATATCTGAGAGATTAGGTAATATGCCCGAGGCCATGCAGATGAAATAAGGTTATATGCCTCTGAATCTGGTGACCTTTCTGTTACACCAGTGCCTGCTCTCATTGACACCTTTGTCATTGCATCGCAGAAGCAAACTTGTTATGCTGTAAGGTGGCCTAGGCCATGTCTGTTCCATGCTCTTCTGGCTTTATAAAGGAAAAGGTACCCAGAGGAATTTAGAGTAAATGTCTATGGGGAAAGATGATCTCTTCTTCCAAAGACACTTGGGTTTTATCTTCTTCTTAACTGTTTTCCGGAGATTGTATAATTTATGGTATTCAAAAGATCAGAGGTGTACAAAAAGAAGTCAGGAAGATGTAAAGGTGTTCAGGGAATAGGAATGTGAGGTGGCTCTATTCAGAGAAGAGAGATCTGTGTTGGTTAGGGTTATAACAGCTGCTGTAACAAATTCTAAAATACTCGAAGTTCAAATCATGAAATGTTCTCGTTCATGGGATGGTCCTGTACAGACGTTGCTCATTAGTGATGATGGGTGGATGCTCCGTGTTGCCACTCAGGTGCCCAGGTGAATGGAGTTTTTTCCACCCTCAACATGTGGCTTCTCAGCACCGATCATGGGAGGCAAGCAAAATAGAGAGGAGAATGGGCCAGGTCTAGAATATCATTACTTTCCATGTATCATTGCTAGAACTCAGCCACATGGTTTACCTGAAGCAAAGGAGGCTGAGAAACGTAGTCGTGTTTATGATGAGAAGAGGAAATACTGTTGACCAGCCAGCAATCTCCGATACAGGATCTAAAGGCAGGATGGTCATTATGGGGAAGTGACAACTTCAAAAGACTGAACACATTCACATATGTCTGCTCTTTAGGTGGAGTTCTCAGATGATTATGATTCTAAACTATAGCTTTGACAAGGAAGGGTGAGTAGGTGGAAGTGAACTTACGTTCACTTTTAGTACCAAAATGTTGAAGATTTTCTTGGTCAGCTCAGCCAGAAGTAATTGTTTTCTCTTCTGGATTATCACATTACTCTATATCTTCACCTCCCATGCACTCTTCAGCCTTGATAAGGGCTGTTGTGAGTGTAAATTGAGATGATATGTGTGAAGGACTTAGAACAATGGTTGATACCTAGTGAATATCACATATTAGCATTAGTGATTAGTATATTTATATTGAGGACACGTTACTGAAATCTCTTCCCTTGCTTTCCATGACATGGCCCTTTCGTGTATCTTTTTCTTCTTTTCTGTCTCTTGTTGGCTCTCATTCCACCACTGGTAACTAAATTTGGAATTCTAAGAATGTAGTTTTCTAAGTCTTCATCTCTTCCTCATATTCCCTGGGAGAGCTCATCCGCTCCATGTGACTCCATACATAGTCCACATGGAAGTGACTCTGGACCTATGTCTTGGCACAGATGTTGTCTCTCAAGTCCAAGTTAGTGAAAATAGGTGCCAGACATTTCTATCAGAGATTTCACAGCCATCAGTAACTCAACATGTTCAAAGTGGAATCCATGATCTTTGTCTTCATCACTTGCTCCTCCATCTATACTTCTGGACTGGAGGAATGGCTTCACCATGTGCTCTGCTCCCCAAACTAGGAACATGGGGCTCCCGGCTTTTCCTCATTTCCAATATTCAGATTGTAACTGAAGAGGACATATCATTATTTTTTCTTTTCCAAAGTATTTACTACCCTTTTTACTGCTCCCATCTCTATAGAATTTCTTCCTCTCTAGGACCTCCCTCTCTGTGGCAGGAATATATTCCAACTTTATTGGCTTTAGGCTTTGCCATGTGAATTGCTTTGGCCAGTGGAATGTGAGCAGCAGTGTAATATGCATGATATCTGAGCAGAAGCTTTAAGAACCATTGCTTCTTTTCCTTCTGCAATGAGAGTCAGTCGGTTCAGTCACTCAGTCATGTCCGACTCTTTGTGACCCCATGAATTGCAGCACACCAGGCCTCCCAGTCCATCACCAACTCCCGGAGTCTACCCAAACCCATGTCCATCGAGGCGGTGATGCCATTCAGCCACCTCATCCTCTGTCGTCCCCTTCTCCTCCTGCCCCCAATCCTTCCCAGCATTAGGGTCTTTTCTAGTGAGTCAACTCTTTGGCATGAGGTGGCTAAAGTACTGGAGCTTCAGCTTCAACATCAGTCTTTCCAGTGAACACCCAGGACTGATCTCCTTTAGGATGGACTGGTTGGATCTCCTTAAAGTCCAAGGGACTCTCAAGAGTCTTCTCCAACACCACAGTTCCAAAGCATCAATTCTTCGGCACTCAGCTTTCTTCACTGTCCAACTCTCACATTCATACATGACTACTGGAAGAACCATAGCCTTGACTAGACGGACCTTTGTTCGTAAAGTAATGATTCTGCTTTTCAATATGCTCTCTAGGTTGGTCATAACTTTCCTTCCAAGGAGTAAGCGTCTTTTAGTTTCATGGCTGAAATCACCATCTGCAGTGATTTTGGAGCCCCCCAAAATAAAGTCTGACACTGTTTCCACTCTTTCCATCTATTTCCCATGAAGTGATGGGACCAGATGCCATGATCTTAGTTTTCTGAATGTTGAGCTTTAAGCCAACTTTTCACTCTCCTCTTTCACTATCATCAAGAGGCTTTTTAAGTTCCTCTTCACTTTCTGCCATAAGGGTGGTGTCATCTGCATATCTGAGGTTACTGATATTTCTCTCAGCAATCTTGATTCCAGCTTGTGCTTCTTCCAGCCCAGAGTTTCTCATGATGTACTCTGCATACAAGTTAAATAAGCAGGGTGACAATATACAGCCTTGACGTACTCCTTTTTCTATGTGGAACCAGTCTGTTGTTCTATGTCCAGTTCTGTTGCTTCCTCACCTGCCTACAGGTTTCTCAAGAGACAGGTCAGATGGTCTGGTATTCCCATTTTTTTAAGAATTTTCCAGTTTACTGTGATCCACACAGTCAAAGGTTTTGGCATAGTCAATACAGGAGAAATAGATGTTTTTCTGGAACTCTCTTGCTTTTTCACTGATTCAGTGGATGTCAGCAATTTGATCTCTAGTTCCTCTGCCTTTTCTAAAACCAGCTTGAACATCTGGAAGTTCACGGTTCACGTGTTGCTGAAGCCTGGCTTGGAGAATTTTGAGCATCACTTTACTAGTATGTGAAATGAGTGCAATTGTGCTGTAGTTTGAGCATTCTTTGGCATTGCCTTTCTTTGGGATTGGAATGAAGACTGACCTTTTCAATGAGAATGAAATGTCCCAAAGAGGGACTGACCCCTAAGCCTGGATGCTAGAATAAAGACGACTTGTGGAGCGGAGCTGCAGCTGTCCTGCTGCTGACACATAATACGAGTGAGAAACAAACCTTTATCATCATAAGCCATGAGATTTTTACAGACATTTCTTACTGACACATAGTCAAACCATGTGCTATTTGGGACTGAGTAATGAGCAATTAATTATTATTGGAGGACAGAAAAGTGGCAACTCATATTATACAAAGATAAAATAATATAACGTGTGTGTGCATGGTAAGTCACTTCAGTTGAGTCCAACTCTTTGTGACCCTGTGACTGTAGTCTGCTAGGCTCCTCTGTCCATGAGAAGTCTCCAGGCAAGAATACTGGACTGGGTTGCCATGCCCTCCTCCAGGGGATCTTCCCCATCCAGGGATCAACCCAGTCTCTTACATCTCCTGCATTGGCAGGCAGGTTCTTTACCACTAACACCACCTGGGAAGCCCCCAAATAATATAATATACAGGATAAAAAAAAGTTATCTGAAATTACTTGAAGTATGGATTGAAGGCAAAAGGAGAAAAGGGTGGCAGAGGATGAGATGGTTAAAGAGCATCACACTGACTCAATGGACATGAATTTGAGCAAACTCTGGGAAATAGTGAAGGACGGGGAGCCTGGCATGCTTCAGTCCATGGGGTCATATGTGACTTGGCAACTGAACAACAGCAACCAATTTGAGAAACAGAATAATGCTACTAGGCACTGGTTCTATTGGCTATGTGTGACAGGAAAGAGAAAAGCTTGAAAATGAAATAGCAGGTCAACAAGCAAAATCAAAAGGGTATATTTAAGCCTCGAAATTGTAGAGACTTATAGAAAATAAAAGCATTTCTCACCTGCACTGAGAAAACACAAAACTAAGAAGGCAAAACTTAGGGACAAAATCAAACTAAAACTTAGTCTCTTAAAACAACACAAACTATACAATTACTGGATGATTATTTTGGAGTAGTGCTTACTGGGCAATTACTTTCTTTTAAATTTTAAAATTAAAAAATTTAAAATATTTTATTGAGATATAATTGAAGGGCAGTTGCTTTTGACCAACCATCTCCTTTCTCTTTTAGTTCTTGACAAAGTTTCATTTGAAAATAGAACTCTGCCCTTAGCAATTTTTGATAATCTGTTTTATGCATAAATGGTAGGGACTCTAACATGACATTGATTTATTCAACACATTTTTATTAAGCACTTCCTATGAGTGAGGATTGTGCTAGGGAATCAGGACGCGTTAATGAACAAGACACAAAAATTTCTGTTGTAATAAAGCTTGCAATCTAGTGTAACTGAAAGACCAACAAAATTTAGCAGAAAAAAGACAAACTCCAGGAAATGGTGGAAAAGCAGAAGGGGTAGTTGAAAAGGAGTGTTGACTGAACAGGAGATGGCATTTGATGACACTTTTCCAGAAACTTAAAATGTGGGAGTGGAAAGGTATTAGCATGATGAAAATGTTGGGGTTTTGGGTGACTGAGCCTTTTTGTTTCTTTGTTGTTTAGTTCATTTGTTTTTAAGATGAGAGATAATAAAACTTTTTTTTTTTTTAAGTGCTGAAGGAATAATCTACAGAGAAGGAGAGACAAGAGGTACAAGGAAGAAAGAGGCAACTGAGGAAGCTTTGCCACGCACTTCACAATATGTCCTGGGGCAAATCCTTTCAAAGCTGGGTCTTGGTTCCCCTATTTTTAAAACAAGGAGGTTGGACCAGCTCAGTTATTTTCAAATCATGTTTAGGGGTTTTGCAGCCATTTGAGTTTTAAAGTATACTTCTATTCAATTTTAAGAATTGCAATAGCAAAAATTATATTCTCCCAATTTCTATAGATTAAAGTCTATCAATCCTTATATATTCATGTATATCCATATATATCCAGGCCTTCTTTTTGTGGAGACCTTGGAACAGAGTGTCTTCTGACATCTGAAACTGTAAAATTAAGTTTCCTGATTCCATTTTTTAGAAAATATAAAACTTTTACTATCTTATGCTACTTATTTCTGTGAGAAATGATATTCTCAACAGCAACAAACTAGATGCTGAGGCAGGTTTAGGACTGTTAATAGTCATTCATAATCCCAAATTTCCATATTTTGGCTTTATCAGATCAGTCATATCATTCTAACTTGACTTTACAAAAGATAAATGTTAAAATTAGGACTATTTCTTGTTTGCTTTTAAAATAAATTTATACTAGTGAAATACTATTAAAACCTAATTTATATGCTAGAGTTCTATGTATGATTTCATTAGCAAAATATTTAAAGTTTGAAAGCTGTGGAATAGGATAATCTCTCAAATTCCTTTAAGCTCCATCACATCTATACTTTTGTTGACCTAACAACATAACCTGGATTTATGGGATAATTGCCAACTTCCCACTTTACTTTGTACTTGGAACCAGTTTTTGAAGCAAGAAGAAAAGGGGGAAAAAATGGCTGTGTGGAGGAGGAGAAAATTCAACTGCACTTATTTGAAACCAACTCAGGCTTTCCAGAAAATGCACTAAAAAACCAGTGGCCAGCTTTAAATTACTGCTTCCTATAGTGAATTAGGAAATGGATTCCCCTTCGTGGGCCATATCTGTCTCTTATAAATGACTCTAATTCAGATGGTCACATGAAAATACAACAGCATCCAGGGGCTGTTTTGAACTGTACCAAACTGAATTCTACTCTTATCCAACCCAACCTCTAATTTTCAAACTGTCAGTGTAAAGTATATGCTTTTTGCTTTCTCTGAATTTGCATAAACTCTAGTAATCTTTTTTTTTTTTTGGTTGATAACAGTGTTTGTGTTAAAATCACACCTTCTTTTGATTTCTTTCATGCATCTAAGCTTTTCTCCTGTTTGTGGACATAAGTGCTTTTATCTCACTCTGCAATCAGTCACGACCCAGGGTGGAGGGAGGGAATGTTTGGTACAATATTTCCTATATAAACAGTTTTGCCGTAAAAGGAACAATATGCCTCTAATTTTGATGTATGATCAGTTTAGAAACATGCAAACACATTTGAATATACATCCTGTACATGACGATAGCAATGTGAAATTGATACACAAAAGGATTTTTCTTTTTTTTTCTTTTGCTACAGTGATTTCCCTAGCTTTCCCCCAACCAGATAATATCAGCTTCATTTGTAAGCTTTTAAGTGGAAATGCCTGCTTTGATAGCTTTCCCAAATGGATAAAAATATATGTAGTCAAATAGAATTTTTTTTAACGGTCAAGTTGTCCCCTGGCACACACTCTGTCTTATTCTAAATACAAATAGAGGCAGCCCAAATCGAAGAGGATTTAAAATTTTCCAACATAGCTGTGAAGTAAAACGGGAAGCGTCGGTGGTAGACACACAGCTCAGGGATATTTCAGATGCATTTGTTCTGTGTGAGAAAAAAGCACTTGGACCATCAGATCTTATTTGACTGGGCCAGCCAGCTGGGAGGAGCAGTTTCTCCCTCTGGCTGGTTACGAGTGGCCCAGGTGTGGGTTAGCCTTGACCGGAGAGCCCAGTGGCGGCAGAGCCTTTGTTTATCTCTTTCCTTCTCACAGTGCAACTTAGGGGTTGAACAACAGAAACCCAATGAATGTAGTTGTAATTTGGCTATTGGAAGCTTCTATTATTGAACAGAGATCCTTTCTTCTCTTTATTTTAAAAATACTTATTTGTTTATTTCTTTAACTGTGATGGGTCTTAGTTGCAGCAGGCAGGATCTGCATTTGCGACATGGGAACTCTTAGGGGCGGCTGTGGGATCTAGTTCTTGGGCCAGGGATCGACTGTGCATTGGGAGGAGTCTCAGCCACTGGACCACAAGTGAAGTGCCAGAGGGCCTTTCTTAAAAGGGACAAGTATCACCACAATCCTATCACCTAGTATCAGCACTATTTACTGTAAATTTACCAAATAACGGAGTTTATAGGTACAGTTAAACCAACCTATGAAGTTGACACTACAATTAATATCCCTATTTTTCAGAAAAGGAAACTGAAGCTCAGAAACACTATGTAACTTAGTTAAGGTAATATAGTTAGGCAGTGGCCTAGCTGGGATTAAAGCCCAGTTTCAGAGTTAATGTTTTTAATTTCAAATTGCTCTCAGCTCTAATATATGACAAATTTTCATTTTCCCATATTTTTAATCTGTCTTTGTACATAAAGATGCATAAATTTTCTTAGGTGAAATTAGAGTCTATACACACACATACTGAAATACATTACAATTGAAATATTAGAATATTTGGAACTATTTAAAAATTATCTTGAGACTTTTTTTATATTGCTTGTATAGTCTTCATTACTATGATTTTTATCATTTTCAATGGCTGCAAAGTTCATATTAAAAATGTATTTACCATGTAATTTCAAATTATGTGTTAGGCATTGTGTTATTATGTACACTAGACATTTTGTTTCCCCCCGAAAAAGAAAAAAGAGGTATGTATCATTACCTCCATTTTACAGATATGGAAGTTGAAAGTCATAGGATTATGTAACTTACCCAAGATGATCAGTGTCTGGGCTGACTCCATACTGCGGCTCTGTTCATGATCCCATGCCTGCCTTCAGAAATGAGCAAATTAAAAACTAGCAAACCAAAATGTGCAATATTTGGGGCATGGATAGGCATCATATGCTTCATGGTCAATACATTTACTATGTTGCTGATAGCTGAATGTACCAATGAGCACTGATTTTCTTCCTAGTGGAAGCATATATTGTGGACTACAATGATAGGATCTGTGCTTGGATGGGTGATCTAGTGGGTCAGGATGGAGTTGGGGAGATTTACCCAAGCCCAGCAATCTGCCAAACAGTATAAGTTTATAGGATCTGGGCATTAGGTCTCCTGGGGTCTGTTCTGGGGACAAAAGTCCATCAGATAGGGAAGGAGGCATCATTTGGGATGTGTGTGTGTGTGCTGATAGAAAGTTCTCATCACCTCCAGACTAACACTGGAAATTCTTTTTCTACAAATGCGAAGTCCTAGCTATCTATTTCTTATCCCTTCTCCTTCCCGGTTTCTTTACCTTAAGGTAAAGGCAGGTGTCTTCATCAGTACAGGCTGTTATGACAAAAATGCTACTGACTGGGCAGTTTAAACAGAAAAAACTTACTTCTTACAGTTCTGGATGCTGAGAAGTTCAAGATAAAGGGGCTTGTAGATCCAGTGTCTGGTGATAGCCTGTGGCATGCTTCATAAACAGCCTGCCGGTTCCCATCTGGTAAAGAGCAGAGAGCCAGAGCAAGCTCTCACATTTCTCCTTAGAAGCCCACTAATCTCACTCATGAGGGCTCCACCCTCAAGGACCAATTGTCTCCCAAAGGCTTCACCTCCTACTCCATCACATGGGGGATTAGGATTTCAACATGTGAATTTGGGGAAGGGGAACACATTTAATCCATAATAGCAGGGTTTCCCAACATGTGCTGTGGCAATGACTGGTAGACAGTGATTGCAGCCATGAAATTAAAAGAAGTTTGCTCCTTGAAAGTAAAGCTATGACAAACCTAGACAGTGTGTTAAAAAGCAGAGACATCACTTTGTCTGCAAAGGTTCATATAGTCAAAGCTATGGTTTTTCCAGTAGTCATGTATGGATGTGAGAGTTGGACCATAAAGATGACAGAGCACTGAAGAATTGATGCTTTCGAACTGTGGTGTTGGAGAAGACTCTTGAGAGTCCCTTGGACAGCAAGGAGATCAAACCAGCCAATCCTAAAGGAAATCAACCCTGAATATTCATTAGAAGGACTGATGTTGAAGCTCCAGTACTTTGGTCACCCTATACAAAGAGCCAACTCATTGGGAAAGACCCTGATGCTGGGAAAGATTGAAGGCAAAAGGGGAAGGGAGCGGCAGAGGATGAGATGGTTGGATGGCATCACCAACTCACTGGATATGAATTTGAGCAAACTCAGAGTGGAGATCAGAGGAGGCTGGTGTGCTGCAGTTCATGAGGAGGCAAAGAGTCAGACAAGACTTAGTGACTGAATAACAACGACTGGTGGTATGAGTGCATTTTTAGGGGTACCCAGGTGAAACATTTAAAACATTTTAATAATTATGTACTTAATTTATAAATATTTGAAAATATATATAGCACTTCATTAAACAGTGACTTCTTGCAGTGCTGTGCTGTGCTTAGTTGCTCAGTTGTGTCCAACTCCTTGCGACTCCATGGACTATAGCCCACCGGGCTCCACTGTCCATGGGGATTCTCTAGGCAAGAATACTGGAGGGGGTTGCCATGCCCTCCTCCAGGGGATCTAAAATTTAAAAAAATGAGTCATTGAAAGAAAAATGTTAAAAAAAATATGGGTGGTATTAGGGTGTGCAGAAGTCCCAAAGATGGTTGGTGAGGAAGGGAAGTTTGGGGTGATTTATTGTTTAAAACAGTGGTCCCTAATCTTTTTGGCAACAGGGACCAGTTTCAGTTCAAGAAAGACAATTTTTCCACGGACTGGGATGTGGTGGGGGGGAAACAGTTTGGGGATGATTCAAGTGCATTACATTTATTGTGCACTTTATTTCTATTATTATTACATCAGCTCTACCTCAGATCATCAGGCATTAGGTCCCAGAGGCTGGGGACCCCTGGTTTAAAAGACGTTGCCTTCTTCCTTTTCATTCTGTACTACTGGTGCAGTCTGGTACTCCAGGATGATGCTTTCATGATCTTTCTGGCTGGAACCCTTGTCTTTCCTGCTCTTTGAATCCACCATGTTTCTGCCCAGCACTTGGCACAGAGCCCAGCACAGAGTAGGAAGCTCATCTGGGATCCTCAGTTTCTCTGCCTGTACAGTGGCAAGGGCAAGCAGCCCAACCTGTGGCCTGCCTCCTGGCAGCAGGTTCTGGGATCCAGGGCTCTCGAAGTCTGATCTTCTGCTGAGAGAAGGAAACAAGGGACAGAAATAGAACAAGAAATCTTGAACACAGATAAAAGGCTTTTTGATATTTGCATGAAATATGCTTCTTAAAAAGGAACTATTTTTATAGTATTATCTATAAGAGATTATAGGCAAAAATTAATTTTCTAAGTCTTTATAGTTAAAACAGTCTGTGCACAGAAGGAATTTAAATTCCTCTTTTAATAAAAAACCATGTATTGTCCTGCAGGCAAAGGGCTAGGGTTTGCTTTTTTTTAAACGTGATTATTTTGGGATTTCTGAGGCCAAGAGAAATTTGTAAAATGCTATAAAGACTGCTGTGCTTACCTCACTGCATTCCAGACTGTGTCTATGTGTCCTCATAAAGGATTATTTGGGGGAGAGGGGGGGAACGGCAGAAATATTACAATATAGCAATTCAATAAGGTATTATAGAACCATAAAATACAGCAAAGATAGGGACCAACACTTTTTAGGTGAAGGAATTAAGAAATAGGACGAACTGCCTGAGCTAAAGGAATAGGAGGCAAATAATTGAGCTTAGAACCAGCTAAAGGTTGAACTAAAGATATTTGAAGTGTTAATTTATTAAATAATCCTTTACTTTCATGGCCTACAATAAAAATATTTGTGGTCAGGAAAGTTAGGAGACAGGAAGTTGAAGTCTTCTAAAACCATTTCTGTGCTTGGAATGAAACCAAAACTTTATCCAATCATAAACCTTATGTGTTTATCTGTGAGGGAATAGAGTTGGGAGAGAGAGGGGTGGTGTTTGATTTCTATTTAAGGTACCTCTTTTTGCCCTGGGTTTTGGTCCTGGTGGGGTGTTCTCATGTAGCTTAGAGGAGGCAGCTGTCTCCCCTGCCTTTCCCCTGCCTTGATCCACAGCACCCACCCCCTGCGCTGATGGGTATGTACTGGCTCAGTTTCCCCGCTTTGGTGAAAATTGACAGGGAAGTAGGAAACAGTTTAATGATCAAAGTTGAACTTGATCTTTATCAAAAGGATCCTTTCCATCCTGGAAATCTGAGTCACTTGAAAATAGTTTAGATACAAGAGAGAACCTACCCAACTGTCCACATAGGCCAGCTTGAAAGGAGACTGGGGCAGATGACCATATGTGACCTGTCTTTAACAGGATGCCCTGAGAATAGAGGGCTTGAGAACAAGCCTCTGCACTTAGGCTCTTTTTACTCGTGCTGAACCTCATCAAGTCTCAGTGAAGAATTTGATGGGGAAAACCCTCAAGGACAAAATACGAATTTCTTACATGGCTGGATATTTCTAATACCTTTATTGGATGGAAGAAGAATATGAGACCCTAGGTAGTAGAATCACTTGCTCTGATGTGAATCTATTCAAGAGTGAGACTCTGAGTCCTTCTTGAGAGCAAAGTGATTTTGAGCAAGTGATTTAACCTCTGGAAACCTCAGTTTCCCCATCCTTAACATGGGGTTAATGATAGTTTGTACTTCCATGGATTGTTTGTAAATGTCTGAGTGTTCAATTCCCAGTCCAGGGCTAAATGCAGTATAATTTGGCCTTCTTTTTTTCAAAGCTTGGAGAAGGAGTGTTTGTAGGTTTGACATCATCTGCTCACTCTTCACCCAGTGACCTGAGGTGAGGTTGACCAGAGGTGATATAGGAATAAAAGGGGGAAGTGAAGGAAATTAAATTTGCAGAGTGTGTATCATATATCAGGCACTTTACATGCATTATCTCATTTTGAAAAAACAAGAAAACTTAGGATATGAGGCTTATTATTCTCATTCTCACTTGGAGATATTGAGCTTCTAATAGGTCCTATGATAATAACTGAAGTATCACAGCTGGGGCTGACCAGGTCCCAAACCAGGTGGCTCTTGTCTCTAAAGTCTAGGCTTTTCCACATGTGGTACACCACCTTTGGTGGTAGGATGGTGGTGTTGGTGGTGGAGGGAGAGAAGGTGGTGGAAAGTACCCACTGCTCCAGTGGCCTGAGATTTCCTCTCCATTAGCTACCAAGAAAGGCTCATTGTGATTCAAAGCTCCTGAACATTCAGATTCCATGTTCAGTCCCTGGGGCAGACGCCCTAGGGCTTGCAGGGACTGTACACACATATGGTGGTGATTCGCTGAGCATCCCTTAGAGGCCTGGAAAGAGGCTTAATGAATACAGCAACACGGCTCTCTTTAACTCTCACCCTGGCACAGTGAGCTGGGCGCTATGGCAAACTGACATATAGACGTTAAGTGGGTGGAACTTCCCCAGTGATCTAGTAGCCAAGACTCCACACTCCTAATGCAGGGGGCCCAAGAGTGATCAAATTGTCAATAACCATCGGATCATAGAAAAAACTAGAGAATTTCAGAAAAACATCTACTTCTGCTTCATTGACTACGCTAAAGCCTTTGACTCTGTAGATTACAAGAAACTGGAAAATTCTTAAAGAGTTGGGAATACCAGACCACCTTACCTGCCTCCTGAGAAATCCGTATGCAGGTCAAGAAGAAACAGTTAGAACTAGATATGAAACAATGGACTGGTTCCAAATTAAGAAAGGAGTATGTCAAGGCTGTATATTGTTACCCTGCTTGTGTGCATGCTAAGTTGCTTTAGTCATGTCCGACTCTTTGTGACTCTATGGACTGTAGCCCACCAGGCTCCTCTGTCCATGGAATTCTCCAGCCCAGAATCCTGGAGTGGGTTGCCATTTCCTTCTCCATCACCCTGCTTATTTAACTTTTATGCAGAGTACATCATGTGAGATGCAGGGCTAGGTGAAGCACAAGCTGGAATCAAGATTGTGGGGAGAAATATCAATAACCTCAGATATGCAGATTACATCAACCTTATGGCAAAAGTGAAGAGGAATTAAAGTGCCTTTTGATGAAGATGAAAGAGGAGAGTGAAAAAGCGGGTTTAAAACTCAACATTCAAAAAATGAAGATCGTGGCATCAGGTCCCACCACTTCATGTCAAATAGATGGGGAAACAGTGACAAAGTTTATTTCCTTGGGCTCCAAAATCACTGTGGACAGTGACTGCAGCCATGAAATTAAAAGATGTTTGCTCCTTGGAAGGAAAGTTAAGACCAACCTAGATAACATATTAAAAAGCAGAGACATTACTTTGCCCACAAAGGTCCATCTAGTCAAAGCTACGGTTTTTCCAGAAGTCATGTATGGATGTGAGAGTTGGACCATAAACAAAGCTGAGCTCCAAAGAATTGATGCTTTTGAGCTGTGGTGTTGGAGAAGACTCTTCAGAGTCCCTTGGATAGCAAGGCGATCCAACCAGTCCATCCTAAAGGAAATCAACCCTGAATATTCATTGGAAGGACTGATGCTGAAGCTGAGGCTCCATTACTTTGGCCACCTGATGAGATGAGTGGTGTCACTAGAAAAGATCCTGATGGTGGCAAAGATTGAAGGCAGGAGGAGAAGGGGATGGCAGAGGATGAAATGGTTAGATGGCATCACTGACTCAATGAATATGAGTTTGAGCATAGTCTGGGAGATGGTGCAGGGCAGGGAAGCCTGGCATGCTAGAGTCCATGGGGTCTCAAAGAGTTCGACACGACTGAGCGACTGAACAAAAACAACAACACGTTAGATCCCTGGTCAGGGGACTAGATCCCACATGCACCAAGTGTTCACATGACCCAATGAAGATCCCACGTGCCACGACTAAGATCCCGCTCAACCAAATAAATAAAGACATTATGTGGCTTGCAGTGCCAAGATTCAAGGTGCTGTCTTCAGTTACTTCATCTCATTACCACCAAATGGTGTGAGGGAAGAGCTCATGATGTGAAGGAGACAGCACAGTGCTCAGAAAGTCCGCACCACAGGTTTGATCTTTTGGACCAGTAGAATTGGCCTAGAGAGGAACTTCTTTTAAAGTTTATCGGCATCTTTGCCCTTCTCCTGGAACATGACTCATCAGCCATGGACCAGGGGACATTTGAAAGACTGGGGAGATATGGGCAGGATTTGGTGAGAGTCACTGCAGCTGTGTAGTGAGTGGGCTTTGGAATCAGTCATTCCTGTCTGAAGTCCTGGACTCTGTCTCTATGTACATTCAGGGTGTGATTTACCGAGTGGTTCTAAGCCAGTATCCTTTGTGGTACAGATAATCATAATAATGCTTATTTATCTCATGGGGTTGTTTTGAAGATTAAATGAGAGCATGTTTGTTAATAGTGCCAAACTAGAGGCACTATGGGAGCCTATGGGTGGCCTGGAAGGTGTTCAAAAATGTTTTAAGTAGCTATCAACTTTTAAAAATTTTGAGATGTCACCAAAATATCTATGTATCAGTACATGTATATATGTATTATCTATTTATCTTCATCTCTTTCTTCGCCCAAAAATGAAATTCATGATCCAAAGATTTCTCTGAAAATTCAGATCGGGCAGCAAAGGACTCTCGTTCCCAAGAAGTAACAGTGAAATCAAGGTAAATGGCAGCCACTACTTTAGAAAGAACACGTATTTTCTGGTTTTCTTTTTTGGTTGCCTGCATGCTCTGTAGTCTGCTTTGTTCATCTGGTCCCTGTGGCCTTCACAGTTAGAGGCAGGCAGGTAGTGTTGTGCTTGGCGTAGAGCAGCATAGAGAAAGTGGCAGAGTCAGGATTTGAACCCTGGCTGTCTGACCCCAGGGCCAGCAGGATTACTCAATCTATTCTTTGGCCTCACTATCAAAGTGTGATCCACAGACTAGACATCTCAGCATCATCTGGAGCTTGGGAGAGAGGCAGAGTCTTGGACCCTATCCTGGACCTACCAAATCAGAATCTGCATTTTAATAAGTTCCCTTGGTGATCCATCTAGGGATGGATCAAATGTGAAAGTCTGAGAAATGCTGCTCCGTAGTTATTATTATTGACTGAACGTTAATATATTCAGCTTTATAGATAAGGCTAGTATGGAAGATGCACCTGAGAACTGAGAATGGAATTCAAGTATATTTGCCTTGTGAATTTGATCAAATCTACTCTGGGCCTCATCATCTTTCTTTGTAAAACGAAGACAGAGAAAAACTTATACTTTGCATTCATAAAATGCTTATGGACAGTATGGCTTCTGGTCAAGTGCCTCCAATCCAGTGCTGGGTGCTGAGGCTACAGAGTCCAATGAGGCCTAGGTAACTCAGGCCTTACCTCTGGGACCTCTCAAAGAGACAAACAAATTAACCATTCCGGCACTATGACAAACATGAGCCCAGATTGTACACAATGCTAATACTCTGTAATCCTCAAATAGCATCTAAGATGCACTAAATGGTCCCGAGTGTCGTGACCCAGGTAAAAGAGCCCCCATGTGGGTCAGAGCAACTCCCCTGCATAAGACACACATTTAGTGAAGAAGTCAACTGGCCGTGTTTACAGCCCAGCGGCTGGGTGCAGCCCCGGGGAAAATGTATGTTGGACCAAGACACAGGAAAGAATGTAGATCCTACAGGCTGTTATTTATTAACATTTATCCTGAGGGGAGAATGCTTTTTAATTTCATTTAAAAAAAAATAAAACAAGACCTTTGAGCTAGCACTGAATTTATAGATAGTGCTAATTTGGTTCAATTATTTTGCTCATTATGGGCAGAAACACAAGTGACATTACAGAAACAGGACTGAGAAATCAGGTCCCAGATTACTCTTGTGAAAATACAAGTGGGATTTAAAAATGTATTGAATAACTAGCTGTCACCCCTGATTAATACCACCCGATCTAAGAGAAGTGGCCATTCTATCTTCTAAAATGTCATTAAAATATCAAAAATAAAGAGTTCATGTAATTAAAGAAACATTATTTTGTTCACACAGCCTGAAAAAATGTGATTAGGCAGCAGTTCTGAAATGGTGATATTCAATCAGGTAGGCGTGTGTATACCAGCTCAGAGCTGATACTGCTGGTTATGTAAAATGTTGCCTCGTTACGGGCTGCGTTAGGGCAGACGCTGGGGAAAAAGAGAGATGGGGGTGGGGGCGCATGGTTCATTTGCTCTGAAGTCGCAAGGGTGGAGTTTTTTGTTTCAAAGCCAAAATAGCCCTGTTTTATCAAATAAGCTATCTGGGTTACATTTCCTGTCAGCAAAGCGACAGGATCCACATTGACGCTTAGGTTCCAAATAAGACTGATTTAGTTATTCTGTCACTAAACACAAGCTGAATTTCCATTCAACAAAAACAAGAATAATTGGTTTGGTTTTGGAAAGACAAGCAATCATTTTTCATTAGCGTGTGAGGGAATGAAGCATGTTGTTGGTTGGTAATTCATGCTTGCGATAGTACCAGGGGATGGACATGCAAACAACACTTAGCAATCATTTTCCAGGAAATAATTTTCATAAAGTAGGGGCTCTGTGTATAATCAAGTCCCTTAACCCACATATCTATGTTGGCTTAAGTCATCAAGCAAAAATAAATTCCTATTTGTTGTGTCTTGTTTGAGATAGGCACTTAATAAATGTTGGTTGAATTAATTTGCAGGCATATGAGTAGAATCTGGTGTAAGGAAACAGTTTTCTTGGAGTTCTTGGGCTGTACAAGTTAGCCTTAGAAATCAGAGGGTGATAAGAAATACCGATGCTTCATAATTAAAGGCCTGGTTGGAGTGTGCAGCCATGCAGTCAGCCTTGTCTAGGTAATGTATTTTGGGAGAGAAGGCACCGGGGTGTTTCCTAGTCCATGAGTTTTCTGGCACTGGTCAATAACCAGCTATTCTTGGTGCATCAGTGAGATATTTTGTGTGGACTATTCACTCAAGCAGTGTGTGTACCCAATGCCAAAGCAAATGGTTGAAAAGTGAAAAACTCAGTCAGTCAAATGACTGATTTGACCATGGTTGTTCTGATTTTGAGAGTGGTTTTGGGAGTCTGCAAATCCCAGACAGGATCCATGATGATGGGCAGGTTTTGACTAGTGGCTTCCTGGATGGGAATAAGAAATAGTCCAGCCCTAGCCCCAGAGGGTAGGTCAATCCTTGACAGTGCCTAAAGGCAGATGGAATTGAAATTAGGGCAGTGCTTGGACAATGGAAGCCCAGCCCACTGAACCAATGGTTTCCAAACAGGGATGTGGGAAGGAAATATTAGAACTCTGCATATTGAATTTTGGTCTCATCCTTTTTACTTTCTGGTTTGTGTGTGTGTGTGTGTGTGTATTTTATACTATACATATTTGAAAGCAGAGTGAATACAAAATTTACAAAGAAGTGAATACATGTATTAGGGATATGTTGAGTTTTTCTAATGGAGTGAAACAACAAAAAAATGTTTAGAGGTACTGACCTTGTTCAGTGGGCCAGGATGGTGTGACGTTTATTTATTTCTGTATACTCAGCTTCCAGCACCACACACAGAAAACACTTTTTATAGTATAAGGTCCCTGAGAGCAGGTTTTCTCATTGTTGCTTTACATCATATCCCAAATACCTAGCAGTGTTTGGAATTTAGTAGGTGCTCAAAAACAGTTTTTTAAAATGAAAGCCTACAAGATAAGTCAATTGTCATCACAGAAGATTTGATCAAGTTTTTGGTACACAGTTGAGGATCTCTACCCTGGGAGATCTTTTAAAGCATTTGGATATTTTGAATCATATATTTCTCTAAACACTTCAAACAGTGGGTAAAAAAGTGCTGTTTTTAACATATGCTCTGCGTACTGTAATGATTCCCTTTCTCTTTATTTACTTATTAAGTTTTTTAAAAGATTTTTTTGATGTGGACCATTATTAAAGTCTTTATTGAATTTGTTACAGTATTGCTTCTGTTGTTTATGTTTTGTTTTGGGCTACAAGGACTGTGGGATCTTAGCTCCCTGACCAGGGATTGAACCCTCTGCACTGGAAAGTGAAGTCTTAATCACTGCACCACCAGGAAAGTTCTCCTTTCTCTTTAAATTGTAAACCAGATTTATTTTTAAGCAACACTGATTGATCGATGCCCAATTTTAAATTCTGGCACTAGTTTATTTTTGACATTAAGATTCTTTACTTTGCAGAAGGGTCACCATAAAATCCCTTTGAATAAAGAATATCTCTATACAACAAAGTCTGACTAATGAAAAGTAAATAAGTACTCACATTTTCAGGAATATTCTTCTGTATCATGTGAGGCAGACCTTCGGAGTTGTCTAGTGTACTATTATATATCTTGATTGGCAAGAGGAGCAGAATGACTGACAGAGGTCATTTAAATCTCATGGTAAGGTTTAGAGATTGTGCATGCTGCGTTTGTGTGTACATTTTCCCTTATCCATATTGTGCCAGGTGTTAACCTCATGAATGAGAACAGCAAAGTGTAGGGTTAGGAAATCCCAAATTCAAATCTTAGCTGTGCTGTTTATTAGCTATAATTTGCTTAAAGTAATATTCTGGAGTCTTAATTTACAATAATTATTTCCAATAATGCTTCCTTAATAGATGTGTGGATTAAGACTCTCAGTTTGTAAATAAAAGTAGATGATTTGCTCATGTGAATGACAGGTTCAGTTTGATGGCTCTGGGCCCAGATGAATCTGTAGTTTCTCCAACATCATCAGGACTCATGTCTCCCCTCTTTCGGCTCTGCCTTCCTCCCTGTCATTCTAAGGCTCAGGTAGGGAAGATGGCTGTAGCTGTTCTGCAGTACATTTCCTGGAGAAGAGAATGTATATCTATCTTAGCACCCAGCTATATATATATATTTGCATCTCATTGCCTCATTTGATCATGTACTCATTCCTAAAGCAATGGCTATGGCTCAGGGGATCTGAGATACTCTTTGGCTTTAGTCTTGGTGAGATACCCCTTCATTGCTATGTGCTGTTAGCTCCTCTTACTCCACCCAAATCACTTGGTCTTGGCGTAAGGAGTGGTAGTTCAACAGATAAATATTGGAGTAAGGTTATGAGATGAAAGAAGAGTGAATGCTAGAAGGAGGTAAAATACCAACTGTCTACCACAGCTAGCTTGTGGGAAGATCGAATGAGTTCATATACATGAAAATGCACAGCATGTAAACAATCAGTAAACTATTAAAAGTAGATGATCAGATGAAGTCAATCTCAAGAAATAAGACTCAGAAACAATGTAGGACAGATTTGAGATTAAGCACACAAGGAACTTTAATAACTTGAAATAAATTAGTCAAGTGCAGTAAACAGTATAGAGGTGTGGGAGAGCCTGGCCCAAAGGGGGAAATGACAGAGAGCAAGAAGGGAGGTGTTAAGGCAGCAAGTCGAAGGGTCAGATGCATGGAATTAGAGATAGGGAGGCAAGTCAAGTGTATGACAAGCAATGGGGCACGTGGGAACGTGTTCCTTTATGAGCAAAAGTGAAAGGAAAAGCAAACAACTGAACCCGGACTGTGCCATTGAAAAGAAATGGCTGACCACACCATGGTGCTTCCATGTAGTAGATTAAACTTACTCTGAAGATGGAAAACACAATACTTTTATAAATATTTAATGGTTGGCAATGCTCTATGGTGACCTAAATGAGAAGAAAATCAACAAAAGAGGGGATATATGTAACCATTTAGTTGATTCACTTTGCTGTACAGCAGAGACTAGCATAACATTGTATAGCAACTACATTTCAGTTAAAAAAAAAAAAGAAAAAAATTTAATGGTTGGAAATGTGTTCATGATATATAAAGTGAAAAAAGAAGGCTATGAAACAGAATAGCATTATGATCCTCATGTATGTAGGCTTAGTTATGGAAACATCTGTATTATATAATTCCAAATGACTTATAGCACAGGGTTCTTCACTTCTATCTTTGAATCGAGGGAATATTTTCCATTTTTAAAACAACAAATTTGTAATACTTTTTAAAATTAGAGGGAAATAAATGGTACATTATAAAAGAAAACCAAAACAGCTGTTTCTGATAAACATTGAGCTTCCAGGGAAGAGGTTCCCAGTGAAGATGAGCAATTGGGTTGCTGGCTTGGATCAGAGCCAGCATGGATGGATTGGATCAGAGCATGGGGAAGGAGTGTCCATTTTTGCTCTAAGATTTTGATGGGTGAGAATTCATTTAAACCATGGCTTTTAAAGAGAGTCACTGGGAAAGACTGACATCTGAAGTATCTAAGCCTGGCATCTGTCATTTGCTTTTGACTTGCTTTTGGTTTAGCAAGAAGCTCCCACATATGGAAAAGGCCCTGAGGTCAGAAGACGTGTCTGTGGAGCTTCACTCTGATTTTAAGCAGTAAGATTGTTGGAAAAATCACCTATCCTCTCTAAACCTCAGTTTCTTCACTTCTAGAATGGGGTAAATACTACCGGCCCTTCCTAACTGCTGCAGGATTCAAGAGATGATGTGAAAGGCCTTCCTTAAGGGTCAAGTGTTATCCACCTGTGAGCTACTGTTCCCTTTGTCTTGTGACATTTTGTATAACTCCATACCACTTCCTTTCCCCTATGTGGCCTTCCACCCACAGTGGGCACTCACAGGTTCAGTCAATGTGAATACACTTACAAATCAATCTGTGAATGCACTCACATCCTTCACTCACTCCCCACACCAATAACGGAATAGTGTATCACATATTCTTACTGAGAAGCATGGAAAAGTGTGTTCTTTTTCCCCCAGTGATACCTGCTGGCCTACACCTCACATTTGGTTTAATGCACCAGAGATTATAAAATTCAAAAGGTCATGTGACATCAAACAAAAAGAAGCATCTCTAGATGAGCTTTGTTTCTCAAGTTCTCCCCATCTCAGTAAATGTCACCATCACCCACTCGTTTTCTCAGAACCTTGGAGTCCTTCTCGTCTCCTCAGTCTTCCTTCATACTTTATATGTAACCCATCAGCACTGACACTCAGTCCTGAATCTGACCACTTTTTCTCATCTCCACTAGTTCTACTCAAGTTCCAACCATTATTGTCTATTTCGCTAAACACTGGTTTAGCCTCCTCAGAGTTTTCTCAGTTCTGCTTTTAATCCCTGACAGTCTGCTGTTACACAGTAGCCAGAATGATGTTTAGAAAAACATTCCCCTCTATTCCTGGTGATCTAGCGGCTAGGTCTCCACACTTCCAATGCCAGGGGGCCTGGGTTCCATCCCTGGTCAGGAAACTAGATCCTGCATCCTGCAACTAAAGATCTCATGTGGTACAATTAAGAAGACCACAACAAAGATCTCCCACTCACAACAACTACGAACTGGTGCTGTTAAATAAATAAATAAATAAATAAATAAATAAATAAATAAATAAGAACATAGGGGACAAAATTTAAAAACAAACAGAAAGAAAGGAAACAAAAAAAGAAAAACATTTCCTTCTCAGAACCCTCCATTGACTGCACTTAAGGGTAACCAAGTGTAGATGAGTGGAGAAGGAAATGGCAGCCCACTCCAGTGTTCTTGCCTGGAGAATCCCAGGGACGGGGGAGCCTGGTGGGCTGCCGTCTGTGGGGTCGCACAGAGTCGGACATGATTGAAGTGACTTAGCAGCAGCAGCAGCAGCAGCAGTGTAGATAAGAAAGTTTTTCTTTATAAAATTATTTCTATGAATAAAATAAAGAAGCAATGATAGGATCAGAAGAGTACCATTTAAAAACTCTCTAGTGAGAAGACATATCTAGATAATCATCAATGGCTGCTAAGATTAGTTAAAAAAGAGATAACATTATATCTGGAGGTGCATACTACCACCTGTGAAGTTTTCCTGCCAAATTTTAAACCTGAATCCAGTTTAGCTTCTAGATCTACCAACTTATAAGAAATACAAGGGATAGAGATACACATTACATGACACAATGGGAAAGCATTTAGCAGACTATGGAAAGTGCTACAGGACAAATAACTCAGCTACTTCAATAAATAAATAGCAAAGAGTAGAGAAAAGAGGGGGACAATTGGAATTGTTTGTCCAGGACTTTCCTGGTTTTAGTACTGCAAGCCCAGTGTCCTGGGAACTCCCTCAGTCCTTGGCAAATTCGATGGTCGCTCACTCTCTGCAGCAGACGAGGAGGTGGAAGTGGGCCAGGGAGGAGGACCCCATAGATTAAAAGAGGCTTATGAAACAGACATATGGACTTCATTTGGCTCTTCCTTAAATAGAAATTATAGAGGGAAAGACAAGATGAATATTTGATGATATTAAGGAATTATTTTGATTTCTTTCTAGGTATGGTTACGATATGATCACGCTTTTTTTTTAAAAAAAAGAGTTATCTTTTAGAGATACATGCTGAGATATTTATATATAAAATGACATGATGTTTAGGATTTCCTTTTACATAATACTGTGGTTCAGAACAAAGGTTTAGATGGAATTAGGCCACCTGAGTCGACAGTGGCTATAGCTGGGTGATGAGACTATGGGGATTTTTCGTGCTATTTTCTATTGTTTTGTAAATGTTTGAAATTTTCTATAATGACATGTCAATATGCAAACCAACAAATCAAGAGTTCCCTCTGATGGCTTCCCTTTACACACAGAACACAGATCACACACTCTTGCATGGCCCTCAGGAGTTCCGAGTGGTCTGCTTCCTACACCCACGTCCCTCCCCCACACTGGCCTTCAGACTTCCTCACTGTCTCCTCTGCCTCTGGTGTTTGTTTTGTTCTTTTTCTGAGGTTCCTCCCTAGACCTCACCTGCTATAGCCCTTTGCTCAATTCCTACTTCTTCCCTGAGCAGAGTATTATTTTTCCCTAACTGTATTAATCATGCCTTTTATCTCAATTCAGTCGCACAGTTGTGTCCGATTCTGCAACTCCATGAACTGCAGCACGCCAGGCCTCCCTGTCCATCACCAACTCCCGGAGTTTACCCAAACCCATGTCCATTGAGTCGGTGATGCCATCCAACCATCTCATCCTCTGTCGTCCCCTTCTCCTCCCACCTTCAACCTTTCCCAGCATCAGAGTCTTTTCCAGGGAGTCAGTTTCTCACATCAGGTAGCCAAAGTATCGGAGTTTCAGCTTCAACATCAGTCCTTGTGAACTGAAGTGAAGAAGCACTAAAGAGCCTCTTGATGAAAGTGAAAGAAGAGAGTGGGAAAGTTGACTTAAAACTCAACATTCAGAAAACTAAGATCATGGTGTCTGGTCCCATCTCTTCATGGCACATAGATGAGGAAACAATGGAAACAGTGACAGACTTTATTTTGAGGGGCTCCAAAATCACTGCAGATGGTGACTGCAGCCATGAAATTAAAAGATGCTTACTCGTTGGAAGGAAAGTTATGACCAACCTAGACAGAATATTAAAAAGTAGAGACATTACTTTGCCAACAAAGGTCCGTCTAGTCAAGGCTATGGCTTTTCCAGTAGTCACGTATGGATGTGACAGTTGGACTATAAAGAAAGCTGAGTGCTGAAGAATTGATGCTTTTGAACTGTGGTGTTGGAGAAGACTCTTGAGAGTCCCTTGGACTGCAAGGAGATCCAACCAGTCCATCCTAAAGGAAATCAGTCCTGGGTGTTCATTGGAAGGACTGATGCTGAAGCTGAAACTCCAATACTTTGGCCACCTGATGCAAAGAACTGACTCATTTGGAAAAGACCCTGATGCTGGAAAAGATTGAAGGTGGGAGGAGAAGGGGACGACAGAGGATGAGATGGTTGGATGGCATCACTGACTCAATGGACGTGAATTTGAGGTATCTCTGGGAGTTGGTTATGGAAAGGGAGGCCTGGTGTGCTGCAGTTCATGGGGTCGCAGAGTCAGACACAACTGAGTGACTGAACTGAACTGAACTGAACGGAAGCTATGGTGGAGGAAATGAAGATAATGGTAACCTCCTTCAAAAGATCCCATGCATGTACTGCTACACTCAGTGCCCCAGCCCTGCAGCAGGCCACCGCCAACCCACGCCTCCAGTGCAGACTCCTGGACACTCACAGGCAAGTCTGGGTCAGTCTCTTGTGGGGTCACTGCTCCTTCCTCCTGGGTCCTGGTACACAAGGTTCTGTTTGTTCCCTCCAAGAGTCTACTTCCCAGTCCTGTGTAAGTTGTGGCAGCTCTATGGTGGGTCTAACCAATATTATAAGTCAACTTTAATAATTTTAAAAACTACATTTAATACATAAAAAACCAAAACATCGTATTTCCACTTAAAGTATATGAAAACTAGTTACATGGCTAGTAAGTATTGAAACTGGGATTCAGAACCTAAAAACTTAAATGTTTGTTCTCTCCCCAAGGTCTTAATCTCCGGATCAAATCCCATCAATCAGAGATCATCCCTTCTCTCTCCTGACATTTGGAAAAAGAAAAACTTTCATGATAATCATTAAGGGGACAGTGCCCCTAGGCTCCTTGCAAAGCACTCTCTCCTTTCCTGAATCTGCCTTTATTCAAGCAGCAAATGGGGCTTATTTTCACTTACTCACTTCACAAATAGTTACTGCATGGATACTATACAGCAGGTACCAGGGCTATGGGGATCAAGAGATTAACAGAATAGCCTGGGTTCCTACTCTCAAGTACAGGCAGAGATAAACAATAAATAAATAAACATGTGGTAATGCTTTAGTGCAGGATTAGTGAATGCTCTGAAGTGAAGTTATGGATCATACTTCATACAAAGATATTATAAACTATCGGCCATATTTTCCTTGTGCTGTACATTACACTTCTATATCTTATTCATTTTATTTTTATTTATTTTTTTAGTGGTGTGTAATTGCTTTACACTGTTATGGAACTTCATGTTAGTTTCTGCTGTACAGCAGAGTGGATCAGCTCTATGTGTACATATATCTCCTCCCTGCTGGGCCTCCCTCCCACCCCCATCCCACCCCTCTAAGTCATCACAGAGCATCAAGCTGAGCCCCCTTTGCCATACAGCATCTTCTCACTAGCTATCCATTTCACACAAGGTGGTGTATACATGTCAATGCTACTCTCTCTTTCCCCCTCCTGTGTTAAAGTGGAAATATTATTGCGAACGAATGAGTTAATGCCAGGAATGTTCTTAACATAGTTCCTGGCATGTGGTAGGTGCTTTATGGATGGTGGTTTTTATTACTAAGAATAGTATCTGCTACCCTGTTTGTTTTCTTCTTGGGCTGTTAAAAAAATGTAGAGAAGGCAAGCCTAGTATACCTTTATTGGTCAAAACACAATTGGAATATGGTACCCTAAATCTAAGTCATCCCGGGTGGTGTAGAGATAAAGAATTCACCTGCCATTGCAGGAGAGGCAGGTTTGACCCCTGGGTCAGGAAGATTCCCTGGAGAAGGAAATGGCAACCCTCTCCAGTATTCTTGCCTGGAGAATCCCATGGACTGAGGAGCCTGGCAGGTTACAGTCCACGGGGTCACAAGACCAGATATTCTAATCTATTTATTAATATGGATCCAGGGCAGGGCCTTCTAGATGGCAGGCAGTCTAGAAACCACGTTATGTAAGAGATGGTTGACATATTGGGAGGGCTTACCCCCAAAACTAAGACCTGTAGGAGTACTATAGATGATAATGTATAGATAATAATGATAATGTATAGATGATAATTAGTAGATAATATAAGATCAAGTATAAAAGATAGTAGATATATTTGGGGAAATCCTCAAAGGGGAGGCCAGGGCTCATAACTTACCCGGGCGGATGCTTAGAATCTGCCCTGATACAGAAGGGCTGTCTCCAGCAGATTACATCTCTCTGAGGCACCATCATGTCTGTCTGAACCTGTACTGCACCTCTTGGGTCCAACATTCAGTTCAGTTCAGTCGCTCAGTCGTGTCCAACTCTTTGTGACCCCATGGATTGCAGCACACCAGGCCTCCCTGTCCATCACCAACTCCCGGAGTTTACCCAAACTCATGTCCATTGCGTCCATGATGCCATCCAACCATCTCATTCTCTGTTGTCCCTTTCCCCTTCCCCCTTCAGTCTTTCCCAGCATCAGGGTCTTTTCAAATGAGTCACTTCATCTCATCAGGTTATAATAGAATTGAATGAGTATTTGTCTCAAAGCAGGGAAGCAGACCTGGACAACCACTTAATGATTCCAAAGTCTTTTGCAACCAACTTTAACTTTCTGTGGTTCTCCCTCGATCCAGCCAACTTTAGAGTACATTCAACTCTCTTTTGTTGTTTAGTTGCTAAGTCTTGTCCGACTCTTTTGCGACCCCACAGACTGTAGCCCGCCAGGGTCCTTTGTCCATGGGATTTCCCAGGCAAGAATACTGGAGTAGGTTGCTATTTCCTTCTTGACCCAGGGATTGAACTCACATCTTTTGCATTCCCTGTATTCACAGGTGGATTCTTTACCGCTGAGCCACCAGATCACTCAGTTAATTACCTGTTTAAGCTCATTATATATTTTTTTCACTGAAAGAATTCAGTAAATATGGGCTACTCTAAGATAAACATCACTAACAGTGTTCTCCTATGCAGTATCTTAAAACTACAAACACAGGAATCCTCTGAAATTGACTGACGATATTTGGGATTCATAAGACATTGTCTCACATAAATAACTGTCAAGGAACAAATGGAAATATAAAGCTATCAAAATTGCAAGGGGTTTATACGGTCATTAGTTTAACTTCGTATGATACTTGGATCCGTTCTGTACATCCCTGCCAAATGGATGTTCGGCCTGTGCTTGAATATCTTTAGTGATGAGAAATGCACCTCCCTTGAAAAGAGGTATAGCTCTGAATTTGAGAGCATGGACTTTAGGGCAATGGAGACCTTAGATTCATATCCCAGTGCTGCTTCTTATGAGTTAGCTCTGTGCCTTTTGGAAGTTATTTGGGTCTTCACTTTCTCATTTGCAAAGTGGGAAAATAACGCTGCCTCTGTCATAGAGTGAGTGTGAAATATAAAATGGCTGTGCCATTGCTTGGCACTTGGCAAACATCCAAAAATGGTAGTTCTTTTGTTTATTGAGGCAGAACTATTTACTAGATTGATTATTAGAAACATTTTCCTTCTACAGTTGAAGTTTTTCTTCTTCGTTTTGGAAGATCAAATAGGTGTAGACTCTAATGCCGTCTCTAACTGACTGATAGTTGCTTTCCGGAGACCAATGCTCATAATACTGTAAGGCTTTCTCCAGTAGGAAAGAAAGGCAAGATGACTTAGTGATGTCATTTTGATGCAAGAATTGGGAAATGGGGGAGGTAGAAATTTTGTGAGTGAAAACATTTGGGCAGTTCATTGGATAGTTCTATTTTCATCCTCAGGATCCTTCAGAATGTTTCATGTCCCTCTAATTCTTCTCATCTCATGAGCCCAGCACCCAAAACTTATATTTTTCCTATTCTTTTGCTGACTGGCTGTGCTCACATCAGTGATGCCCTTCTCATTCAGAGAGCAGGAACAAGTGCTGAGATGCTGTCAAAAAGCCCTTGCTTTTTAAACAATTCATCAAATGCAACAATGACTTATTGAAAGCACAATATGAATGAGGAGAGGCTGGTCTCAATGTTTGATGTAATAGAGTGACAATTAAACTGTGACTACAGAAACACAAAGCTCTAAAGCAAGGCACAAGCACTGAAAATGCAGCCACCTTTGGGTCTTTTGGTGCGGGGACAACAGTGCTACTTGCCTTAATAGTCCCCGAGGGCTTCTTTATATGATATCAGAGAACAATAATTGGCACACGTAAGGTTGCCTCACTTATCAGGAAAACAATACATTATAATCATTGTACTCTATTCAAGGAAGCAGGGAGGTCTACAGTGCTCTTTATGAAGGTTATCAACAATTAATTAAAATAAGGAAATACTATTGCTAAAAAGATTCTGAAAATTTTATTATGTGAAACACCCCATTCATTGAACATACTGCATAATTAGAAATGCTTTTTAACCTCAATCACACTTAGGTGGCATATTTAAAAGCAGAAGCCATTCAGCGCTGTAGAGAGATTATAAATTAAATAGATAAGAAATAAATATGAGGGGGAGATGAAGAGTTCATTAGGTGAGAGACTAGATATTGACTTTATTTTCCTTCTACAAGCGTTTACCAAGTGCTTTTGGTAAGCCAGACACTGTACTGGGCCCCAGCAACGCTAAAGGGATGAGATGCGGTCACTTGCTCAGAGAGTTCTTAGTCTAGCAGGAGAAGCTAACATGTTAACAATAACTATAGCACAACTGAAGGAAAATAATTCTGCCTGACAAAAGATGAAGGGTACAGCAGGCAAAGCTAAGAGGAGATGTAAGACTTGAATAGTGCATTGAAAAATAAGTAGGAATTTGCTATTTTCCAGATATGCAAAGGAAGAGGTATCTTAAGAAGTCATAATATTTTCTGTTGTTCAGCAACCCCTATGCTATATCATCATGGAAGGGTCAGAGAGCCCAAAATGAGTTTTGCTGGGAAAAAAATGAATTCGGGGAATAGGAAGGAAGGAAATATTAGAAGTAAGTCTGAACTCAAAGGAGAGAGAAAACCTAAAATGTTTAGATACAAGGAAAGGCTGGAGAGGAAGTTGAATTTACATGGTGGAGCAAAGCATGTGCTTAGACCAAGTCAGGAGAACCACGTTTGGTGGGGCTGTAGCCCTGACCACTATGATCTGATTTGGGTATGAGCTTAACAATATGTTTCAAGTCACAGCCACCTAGTTACTTCTTCAGACTTTGAATAAGGGGCTGAACCAGCTTGCAATCGACTTTCCATCTAGATTTACAATGCCCCCATGCCCTGCAAGACTAGAGAGCTAGGAAAGACAGCACCTGGAACATAGTAGGTGTTCCCTAAATTCAAAAGAATGAACTACAGCCTTTCTTTGAAGAACTGGAGGGAACGTGTGCCATCTTGTAAAAAGAATTCAAATGGCATTAGACAAATGTCTGATTTTGCAAGTGGCTGCTATTCTGTAAGTGGACTGGGGTTGGAACTCAAACAGAGGGTAGATGACACTCCTGATACGGTAGAAGGGAAATACCTGAGGATTTATTGCCCTAGGAATGGCAAGAAAGAAGAGATCAAATATTGGTAGGAATGTCAACATTCGGGAATGCTGTTGTGGAACTTAAGTGGCTTAACCTGTGGTATCGTGTTTAGTTCTCTATATTGAGACTGTGAGCCTGATCCATGTTCTTGGGGAGCTGGGCTAGATTGACCTCATATGTGATGATCAAGTGTTCTGTAAATAGTCAAGGAGGAAGAGGAACTGCATATCCACCTTGTCCTGAAGAGACTCAGAGGGGAGGCTAGGGCAGGCTATTATGCACATTTAATGGAGAGCATTAAACTTAATGCCAGCCACTAGCCCTTCTAATCCTTCTGATTATATTTTATATTCTCCTTAACAATTTCCACAACACCTTGGTAAGAAACCTTATTTGACTGGCCCATGGGGATCAGTGTGTCATGGGGAGAGTCCTAGGAAACCAGTAATGAGCTACAGATCTACAGTTTGGAACAACACTTGGCATACCACTGTCTGAAGCTTCCGCAGTTTCAGAGGCAATGGTCTTGTCAGGAGTGGGTTCCCAGAGATCTGAGCAGAAGTCACAGTGCAGAAAAGCACCCCAGTGTGAGGAAAAGGGTGCCTTGAGGAACTTCTCATCTTACTATTATCACAGAGGCTTTGAGGGCATAGAAGTAAGGGTGCAAATACCAAGGTGGAAGCGAGTAGCAATTATCCCTGAGCTTGACCCTTTCCCATAGGTACCTATAACAAGTTTATGAAGAAGGAATTTGATTCACGTCAAGCCCTTTGATAAGTGATATTGTCTCAACAGGTTATAATATAAAAAAACTAAAAATGTTAAGAGTACTCATATTGTCACTGCTTTCTATTAATGAATAGTATGAGTAAAAATGATGTTTCCATTCTACCTACCAAAAATAAGTACTTGATATTTTGCTGTAAATCTTTTATGAGTTCTGTCTGTCTGTCTCTCTATCTTGTGTATATATGTGGGATCATTCTGTATATATTAGTCTGAAACTATGGATATTGTAGATATGTTTCTATATTGATAGATATAAATGTATAATATTTAAAAAAATAGCTGCATAACATTCTGTAGTGTATATAATTATTTCAATCACTGCTCTACTACTGGATATTTGTTTATTTTTTAAAGTTTTGTTGTAAACATGCTACCAAAAAAATCCATTTGTATGCTATGTGTGTTTTCAATTCTGTAGGCTGAGTCCTAAAAAAGGAACTAGAAGGTCAAAGGCTACAGACATTAAAAATTTTACTTTTCAAAAGAAGTTGGGTCAGTTAAGATTCCTAGTGTCAATATTTGAGAGTACTTATTTTTGTTACCTCTGGAATCACTTGAAATGATGCCACTCAAATTTTCATATTTTTGCCAAATTGACAGCTGAAAATTCGTAATTCATTAGTGATATAGTTTGTAATTCCCTGACAACTGGAAGGTTGAACGTTTTCTGTGTTTACTGTATATTTTTATTTTCCTTTCTTCTAATTGCCCATTCATATATTTTGCTCATACTTGTGATGAGTTGTTTTATTTTGAATTATTTTTTAGGAACTCTTTATATGTCCCATATTAACCCTTTATTGACTTTTTCTTCTGAAGACAAGTGATCTTCAAAGAAATGTTTAAGAAACAAAACTGTTTATTCAAAGAAACTCTCATGCTAACGCTCAATACATGCCATGAAGTGGGGCTGCAGAATGTGGTCTTTAAATACTACTGCCCACTAAAAATATATCAGAATTCTTTGGAAAATTGGCTAGTTCCAGATCTGGGACACAAAAGGTACAAGAAGCACCTAGGACATCTTGACATAATAGAGAAAATTTATCAAAGACTACAAATGTTCAGGAGCCAATCTAAGTCAGCTCCTGCTGAAAAAAGATGTGAAAATTTTAGAATAAAAAGGACATTAACTGCAATGAATTAAAACACATCAAACGGTTTGAATTTTAAACCATGGGGTTAAAATTTACTTTAGAAACCTTTGATTGGTGCAAAAAACCAACCAGTTGTAAAAACTTAAGTTTATTTATCAGTAAAGAAATCCATCATTCACCCCACCTTTCCTGTACCTAAGGGTAATCACAACGGTGATGAGTCTTCAGCTGACAAAGTTATTAAGATTAGAATATTAACTAGTTATACAAGGGATCAAGTGCAATGACTTCTGATGAATTCTCTTAGTGGGTCATAAGTCTGAACCCCTAATGAAATAAGGATCTAGGCTATGACCATATGTGGCTGTTAATACTACAAAGAGCTCAATATTAACCAGCTATTAAATGCCTCCTGATAAACCTCTGCAATATTCTTGCCAAGAAAATAAAAACTAACTGAGAAAATCTCTCACTATAGTGACCATATAGGAAATACAGGGGCCACAGATGTAACATGTAAAATGATATCATGCGGGTGATATCAGCAAAACTCAGACTGTAGAATAAAAGACACGGTTACTGCAGAAAATTTCAAGACCAAAAGGAGAGGAAGATGGGGGTGGGGAGAGGAAATGATCTTTAGAGCAAATGAGACTAGAGAAACTTATCAACTGATTTCAATATATGGACCTTATTTTGATCTTGATTTGAATGCATACATTTAAAAATATGAGACAGTTGGGCGAATGCCAGCACTGACTGCAAATTTAATGATATTACAAAATTAACATTAGCTTTTTAGGTAGGATCATGGTCCATTATTTTTTAAAAAGACTATTTATATCTTAGAGATACCCACTGACAATATTTACAGATGAAATGATATGCTGTCTGGGATTTGCTTCAAAATTATCAGGGTGATGAGGGTGGTAGTGAAGATGAAAGAAAACTGCCCATGTGTTAACAACTGTTGAAACAAGGTGAGAGGTATTTGGAGGTTCCTTATACTACTCTCTCTACTTTCACATATGCTTTAAAATGTCTATAATGATAGTTGGTTGTCTTGTTAAAACAGAGTTGGGGTGTGCAAGGCTTCGCTAGCTCAGCCTTCATCCTCACATGAAAAATCTCTGGGGTGCCACCAGGGCAAAGCTTCTTGAGAGCATGGAGTTTTGTTCCTTTTCATCCCTGAAGAATCCTCAGTGTTTGGAACAGTGCTCGGCATGTAGTAGGTCCTCAGCGTTTTGCGGCGTGGATAAACACTTCTCACACGGCAGTGACAGATGTAGGTCAGTGTCATCAGAATCTCTGGGGGCACATGTCACACCACAGAGGACTGGACACAAGCCTCCAAGGTTTTGTCCATCTTGGGCCTCCTGGAGACTATGGGTGCAAATGAATCCACAAGTTCATGGCTTAGTTACAAAACCAGAATGTCAGACATCTGTCTCTCATCACAAGCTAAAGACCTCGATAGCCTCGTGGGCCATATGCCAAGGCTGGCCTAACCCACCGGGTCCACAGAGGTCCCCAAACCAGAGGCTTCCGTGTTAGCAACCACCTAGGGGAGCATTAAAAAGGAGCACAATTGTGACATTTGCAGAGATGTGGATGGACCTAGAGACGGTCCTCCAGAGTGAAGTCAGAAAGAGAAAACAGGTATGGTACATTAACGCGTATATGGGAAATCTAGAGAAATGGCACAGATGAGCCTCTTCGCAAGGCAGAAATAGAGACACAGATGTAGAGAACAAATGTGTGCACACCAAGGTGGGCAAGAGCGAGCGGGATGAACCGGGAGATTGGGATTGACACATATACACTACTGTGTAGAAGACAGATAACTAATGGAAACCTACTCTAGAGCTCAGCAAACTGTACTCAGTGCTGTGTGGTGACCTAATGGGAAGAAAATCCAAAAAAGAATGGATATATGTATACATATAGCTGATTCACTCTGCTCTACAGTAGACACTAATGCAATAATATAAAGCAACTATATTCCTATCAAGGTTTTTTTTTTTTTTAAAACTATGGGCTCCTGGGCCCCGTCTTCAGAAATTCAGGTTCCCATCTGCCGGCCCAGGACCCAGGCAAGCGATTCTACAACAAAACTCCACAGGTGACTGAGGGCTGTAAGCACCGTTAGCCCGATTAGCTCCTCAGCCCGATCAGGCCCATGGCCTTCAGAGCTCGGTCCAGTAACAGCATGCTATAGGGTCTCCCTCTTGGCAGGAGGCTGAGAGGCCTTGTCTTCTGGCATACTGAGAAGTCTACTGTGGACACATGGATGGACTGGTTCCTCCTCCTCCTCCTGGCTCCTCAGCTCAACTCAGCTCAGTATTTGTTTTCTGAAGTTGAAACATTTTGCGTTTATGGGCAGTCACTCCTCATTCTCAGTAGGCAACCCTCTTGCCCTAGAGATGAATTCTCCTGCTTCTTTGTTTTTAACTAGTAATTTACTAGTTTCTGGAGGTGGGTTCTTCCTGCAGTTGCAGTTCCTTTCTGGGCTAGTGCTTGCAATTGATAGTCTCCCCACAAGTTACCTGGGAGATGAGCCACCTCCTTAGCTTAGAAGAAGTCTGGTTGATTCTTCCCAGACCTCGACCAACTTCTGCTTTCCTATTCTATAACCTTATTGATTAATCAAAACTATTGCTTACAGCTGCTGCTTAATGGATGATGGCTCTGGTGTTCTTCTGAATACAATTATTTATTGCTTTATTGATGTGCTACTTATTACTCTGTTAAGTACCATAGGGTGTTTAATTATGTGAAAGGGAAGTGCAAAGGCAGTTGCTGAAAGCTGGAGTTAAAGAGGCCCAGTACCTGAGTTCCTGACAATATGTCATAAAACAGCTTTAAAACACATGCACACACAAAGGACAAACCTTATTCCAAAGTTTAACGAGCTCGGAAACAGAATGGGCTTGGGGAGCTGCCTTGCCACTTTGCCTTCTGTTATTAGCCATAGCACAAGCAATGAAATCTTGATATTTTAAATGAAAAGGAGACTTTTTTTTTCAGGGGGTGGTGCTTTCATGCCTTTTCTATTTATTGCTATTGATTGAAGAGTCTGTGCTAAAGGGCACAGCCAGAAGAATAGCTGACGGAAGTGAAAAATGACTTATGTTAGAATGGGGTGAGGGTCGACAATGCCCACAGGTTCCATGGACTGGAACCTCCTTTTTGGTAGGTAGTCAACTCTTGCCATTCCTGAAGGCAGTCATATTGCTCCAGGAGAAACTTTAGAAAGAAATGCAAGGGGTGAACTGTTGTAGTGCTTATTGAATTTTGCATCTGTCCTGTCCCTGACGGTGGGGATGAATTCCCTGGCATGGTGTCAACAAGTTTAATGCCTCAGAGACCTTGGTGAAGGTGTGCCATGCTTGAGTAAGCTCCTTACTGCTAAGTCCAAGTCCTGACCTGACAAAGAAAGAGAAAGTTCCATTATTTTAATTCTTTAGATTGGAGGTTTTCAAGTTAAGCTCTGAGGCATCCTAGGATTCTTTATTTCAAAGATGGGCAGTCTCACTCATCATGTGCTAAGCTGAGGCAGCAAGATCTTTGGGCAAAACATCTGAGTTGGGGACTTAGTGGACAGCCTTGCTGACCTCAGCACCTCTTCCCTCCTCTTGCAAGAAGGCGAAGTCATCCTCATTCTGCCCTAGGAATCTCACCTGTCGTGGGAAGGCTCCACAGTTTTGGTTTAGGGAGGAGAAACTACCTTTCTTCTTCTAGTCCCTTGCAAAATCAGGAATATATAATAAATTAATATCTCAGGAAATGACAGCGTCACAGAGACAAGCATGTACGTATGCTTAATCACTCAGTCGTGTCCAGCTCTTTGTGATCTCATGGACTGCAGCCCACCAGGCTCCTCTGTCCATGGGATTTCCCAGGCAAGAATACTGGAGCAGGTTGCCGTTTTTTACTCAAAGAGATCTTCCTAATCCAGGGAGTGAACCCACAAGTATGGATGCATAATAAGTACTTTGTATGATGGGTTATGCTGTATTAAAAAGAGCTCCTAGCCTGGAGTAAGAAGGTGTTGAAATCATACTTCTGCCACTTTTCAGTTTCATGACTGTGGAACAGCCACTTAATATCTCTGAAACATGCTTCCTTATTAACAAAACGGACAAAATGGTAGCTGCATACAAGCTTGTGGTGGGTATTAGTTGAGACAACAGATGTAAAAGTCCAGCCTTGTCCCTGATACATGGTGACTGAGCGAATATTAACATTCACTTTTTCCAGATAATATATGCAACATTTGTTCTTTTAGATAAGAAAAAAATAGAGACCCCGTTTTGACTTTTAATGTAGTCCTTCTTAGAGTTTTTGTTCCACATTGAATATTATAGAGGCTGTATACTCATTAAGTAAGGTTAAGTAAAAGTTCAGGATTATAACATTATACATAAAACATAATGTTTTTTTGAAAGTATATTTTTACAAACATACATTTACTAAAAGTTTAAAAAAATATTTGTAAAATTGGGATCAAATATTGTATGCAGTTGTACATCCTACTGTTTTATACAATTTTATCATGACAGGCTCATTTCACAAAGATTTATTTTGTTTTGGAACTTTAAACTCTGTTCCCAAGAATTCCCGGGAACTATGTTTGCTCAAGCACATTTTTTTTAAGTTGTTTATAGTACTTAAAAGCCCAGATTTGTCCTATGTAATAGAGAATATCTGAAAGAAAATGGGTCCTTTTCCATCACTAGGATTCAAACCTGCAGAGATAGCACAGCACCAGGGATAACTGTTTCATTCCTAGCATCAGGCAGTCAGGATTTGAATTGCAGCTCTTCTACTTACTAGCTCTAACTTGACTTTGGAAAAGCTCTTCAACCTCTCAGAGCTCCAGTTTCACATTTGTAAAAGGGGAAACTAATGGCACATAACCCAGAAGGATGCTGAGGAATGGCGGACGTGACCTAGGCCAGGCACTGTGCCTGGCACAGAGGAAGTGCTCAGTAAATGGATCGTATGCTAGCCAGTATTATTTGATTCTTAGAGTCTCTTCACATGAGCTCACTGAGATGCAAGGGAGGGAATTAATCACAAAGAAGACTAACTACTTACATTCATTCTTGTCGCCTTGGCTGAGTTCTTGTGGGAGGCTTAGCAATACCATAAAATAAGAGCATTTGGAGAGTGGTGGTCATGACTCTGTCTTCTCTTGTAGAATATACTCCGTCCAGTGACTCTCAATGCTCTGTTGCAAAACTTCTTCCCTCAAGGTGCTAAACATTTTAAAAAATACATATTATTAATTAGATTTTCTTTATTTCATCTCTTATAGCTACATGTTGATATCAAAATCTCATAATGTTACAGAAAATCAGTGTTATAGAGTGGTTTAAAAACCTCTTTGGCTTCAGGCAGACCTGGGCTACAGTTTTGCATAACACGGGCAAATATCTAAGCCTCAGTTTTATCAGCTGTGACATAAGGATAATAAAAAGGCACTCCTTTTTGTATCTGCTACCATGATTAGCACATACTCAGTGCTCCGACAGGCTGATGGAATCATCCCCAGGCTGAGTTTTAGGCATTATCTCCTGGTGTGTTGTGCATGAGACGTCCCTTGCCTGCCCTTTCCAGACAGGTCCACTCTGACTTTTCCTCTCTGTGTAGCTCCAGTAAGTCTCTACACAATCTACAACCTAATCCAAATACAAATCAGATTTGGGGGCATTTTGAGAAATGGAGAGGCACTCCCCCACATTGGAAGGATGATTTATGATTTCAAAGTCCTTTCCTGCTCAGAAGTGAGATGACATACATAAAAGGACTGTGCAAGCTATCGAGCGCTCAATAAGTATGACTTAGTCCTCTTATGATATCCTCTTAGGATCTCACTCTCGGGGGAATTAACAGCAAAAAATTTTTGTCTCCGCTTTCAAGATGGGGAAGTCCTGTAGCAGAGAGGTTCAGTGACTGGCTTGAAGTTACTAGGTTGGCCGAAAATTTCGTTCGGGCTTTTCCTTAACATTGTATGGAAAAAAACCTGAACAACGTTTTTGGCCAACCCAATATATGAATAGTTGGTGGCACAAGTGGGATTTGAAGTCAGAGAACGGACTCTTGAATCATTATATTAGCACTGAGTACTTACCATGTATCAATTACTGTACCCCGTCCTTTATCACTTACTTCTCCAGTTTTATACCATATGATACTATGAAACATGCAATTTATATAAGGAGCCACAGAGACCAAGGGAAATAATTTGCTCAAGTTTTTACAACTAGAAAGTGATGGAAGTGACATTTAAACTTTGGTCTGTCTGATAGCAAGCCTGAGCCCATATTATATAGCTTCTAAAGAAAAGTGTTAACTGTTCAATATTAAATATTGCATAAATCATATATGTGCAGCTTTAAAACAGTTTACTGACGTCTTATTCTGTCCTTCCTTTCTTCATTTAACAAACATCGATTAAGCCCCTGTGATGCTTTAGCTACTGTACTAGACACGACAGAGAACTGCAGTTGAACGTCTCAGAAGTCACTGCTGATATTTAGACCCTTCTGTTAGAATACTTCCCACAGTCCCTCACTCTGATGACACTTGAGGGGGCCAACCTGGTTTCCAATTCCCAGCTCCTGTGTTTTGTGGCTCGAGAGCTTCCTTTGGCTACCCAAAACCTGCTTTGTCTGCCTATGTAGTCAGCTGCAACTACCCCGGAATTAATGCCTCTCATCCGAAGACTGAAGGCAGCTGGTATATAAATACCCCAGCTCCATCTCTCAGGTGGGATAACTCTGAGGTATGTATTCTAGACTGGCTTCCAAAGTGTTCCATGGAATTAAGCTCTAGGTGCTGACTTGTAGCTGGCTTGGGTTGGCCAAAAAGCTGGTTAGGTTTTCCCATAACATCGAATGGAAGAACCCAGATGAGTTTTTTTGCCAACTCAATGCATCACCTATCAGCTGCCCTTCCCATTCTGCCTCGTTTTCTGCTCCCTATCTGGGGTTTCTTTTGCCTCCCAAAATGTCTTGGGGTCTACTTTTGAGGCAACCCCAAGTGAGACTGGGCACCTGAGGGTTCTTATATCCTATCGTGACTGGATGTTTGGATTCTCAAGAAGGCAGGTAGTTAGATTTAAACTGCCTTAGGAGTTAATTCTTGGGCTAGTAGTGGTTTATCATTGGGTTCCAACCAGTTTGGTACCAGGGACCAGTTTCATGGAAGACAATTTTCCCACGGACCAAGGGCCGGGGGGGATGATTTTAGGGAGATTCAAGCACATTACATTTACTATGCACTTTATTTCTATTATTACATCAAGTCCAGTTCAGATCATCAGTCATTAGATCCTGGAGACTGGGAACCCCTGGTTTAATTCATTCTTACCATGACTTATGCAGGGTTGTTGCAAGCTATCACCTACAAGATCCTAGACTGTTAGTAGATATCAAAAAAAGGTAATGTACTAAACTTTCTCCTGAGAGAAAAATGTTCTTATCTTGCAGGAATTTACTTCGTGAGGCCCCCTGGAGCAAAGGATACTTAGGGAACAAGGTACTTGAATATGGTATTATTTTCCTTTTCTTGAATCTTACTGTTTCAAAGGATACACTTATTGCTCTTGTTGAGAATGGAATACATCCCGAACTCATGAAGGGTTTGGGTGGGCTTTACCAGACAAGTCTGAATGGGAAACCTGGAAGCCATCTTTAGTCTCCTTAGAGAGCATTTTCATTTTGCTGTCCAACAAAAGCTTATTGAACCTTTATGGGGCTGATCCCCAGGCTAAGCAATGTGGAATATTCACAAACACACAAAATGGATAAAATGCACAGTTCCATCTAAAAATTCTTAGGTCTGGGACGACCGTGGAAATTCCACCGCCACCCTCACCCTTTCAAAGCTCATTTGGATGGTAATACATTGTGTCCTGGAGAACAATCAGAAAATAAAAAATGACTTGGTAAATTTGCTTGATTTTAAAAATATAATCTCAGGGAGGGGAAATAGTCTGTCTATGAGACAAATGGTTACCAATCTTAAAATAGTTCTTACTTTATTTTTACCCAGCCAACAAACATTCTCATTTGGAGTCTTAACCTAATTTCCCAGAGTTGCCTGGCCTATCTTTCTTCTCTAATTTTAATGTTCTACTCAAGTCTTTAAGGTCTCAGTTGGTTAATGTTTAATGCGTTCCACAACCAGTGTTTGATGTTTACACTTTATTGGCCTAACCAAATTTGTAGAGCAAATTAAAAGTGTGCAGGTCTTTGGCAAGCCACATTGAGATATGTGTTGCTCAGAAACCATCTCCTTGTTCTATACTGCATGCCCCAAATAGTTTCAATTAACTGTTCTCTGTTCTTGGCAATATCTGCAGTTGTCTGCATTGCTTTTGGGGAGCAATTAACTTCCTAGATTTATAAACATCATACCCTCATACCCTTTCAGAAAGCAAGTCACAGCAGAGAGTACCACTTCTATGTGAAGTGAGAGTGTCAGTAACAGGTAACCTATTAAGCCAGATTGACCAAAGACCATAAAAAAATGCACTGGAGAGGGAGTGGGGGAAGCTGAGGGGAGTGGGGGGCAGGGCGGGGGAGGAGGGAGTAAGAACCCAGGAGCTGGTATTTTTGTTCAAGCAGAAACACACACATAATTTGAAGAAATCATACAAATGTAATCACACACAGATTAGGTAGAGCCATTACTACAATCACCTGAAGAAATATGTTATTTCTCTTACTCATGGGTTTAATTTCAGTCTCTTATTTTGAACTAACTGAGCAGTGTGGTGTCATACAGTGGACAGGGTAGGGGAAACTGAAGCTTGGAATCTCTAGCCTGCTAGCTCAGGTCTCCTGTTGCAGTGTTGCCCTTAACCTCGCTGGGCATCATCTACACCAGAAGAGCATTGGCTATGATCACTGGAGTTTCTCCCACTTCAGGTATTTTTGGGATGTGATCCCATCTTTAGTCTCACTTTTAGTCATATAATGCCTGAGCAATGGGATGTGGGGCTTACACTAATCCTTTAAGTTTTTTTTGTTGTTGTTGATGTGGACCATTTTTTAAACTCTTTATTGAATTTGTTACAATATTGCTTTGGTTTTAGATTTTGGCTTTTTGGCCACCAGGTATGTGGAATCTTAGCTTCCGGACCAGGGATTGAACCTGCACCCCTGGCACTGGAAAGAGAAGTCTTAACCACTGGACCACCAGGGAAGTCCCTACATCAATCTTCTTAAAGGACATGAGTTTCACAAAAATTGCCCCAAAGATGACAACTTAACTTTAATTTTTTTCAAAGAGTGCCTTGATTGTGGCCAACTATTGGCAATTTTTCTCTCCATCCTTTTAAGGCAATATGCTCTTTCAGCTTTGTTTAGGGACCCCGGTTTTGACAGTGTGAGAAGATGCTGAGAAGATTCTGGTATGTAATCAGCAGATGAAAATGAGGAATCCCCAAACTGCAGGGTCACTGATGGACCAGGGGCACAGAGCGGGGGGGTGGTGTGGGGGGAGGCCTCAGGTTTACCCTGGGTCAGATTTCCTCTGTCTCCTCAAGGCTGCAGAGAGTCAGGCCAGGTCTGTAGCGATAGCTGCTTTCCTGGCACATCAGCAGTGGCTGAACACTAATGTGTTTAACAGTTGGACTTATTTTTAATCTACTGTATTAAGAGCACAAATTTAATCAAGAACAAAATGTTACCAATGTTGTTTTTTTTTGTTCCCGCTTATGCATATATCCTTAACACTGTTTTGTATTCTCTTGTGATAGAAAGCTCTCCATCTGATATCTGACTTATTTCATAACATTAGTTTTTTTTAAGTGCAAGTATATGTGGAGGAAAAAAAAAAGAGAAACAAGGAGCTGAATTTTCACTCAATGCAGCCCCCCTCGCTTAAAGAAATAACTGCAGTACAGATTTTAACAATTAACATTCCTACAGTGGATGTTGTTATGGATGGAGCTAATAAATGTTTTCAAACACTCCTCTGCTCAAATACACCGTTCAGCTTATTTTCTGTCATTTGATGGCATGGGTGGGTTGAGACATTCCTCTAAGCTTTTTTTTTTCTTCCAAGTCTAAGAAAGAGATCTTATCTTCCTACCCACCCTCACTCACCCCCTTCCTCTGCCCTCCCCTCTCAGAGCCTACTTCACTGAAACCTGACTTGCAGGTCAGCGGGCTGGTAACAGATTAATTTTACTCTGTGAGGAACACCAAGCATTTTGGCCAGGAAACATGAGAACCCTGTTATAATATTACCGTTTTTCTAAATTAAATATTAGGAAAAATTAAACCAAATTGCGGCACAAAGTGCAATGGAAAATATTTCTCTTCCAAACACTCCTCTGTGATAAATGCCTGTGTAAGTGAAAGCACAATAAATATGCACTACATTAAAAACCTAGATTATTCAGGTTTTAAGACTTATAGCTAAAAGTGGTTTAATGTTTCATGCCTAATAATAGATTACTCCTATCACATTTCTAACCTTTATTTCTCCTAGCTTTGAAGTTCAGCCATATAAAGGTTGTTTGTAGAACCACACGAAAGTTAAAGCAAATATTACTTAGAATGATTCATACCGGCAAGAATTTGCAATGAAGGCAGAGGTTTTTTTTTTTCTTTTTTTTTTTTGGTGTGTATGTGTGTCTGAATCAAAGGAAATGAAATGTTTGTAATATTTTTTGGTTGATAAATTTATTAAAACATTTTAGAGGCTTGTAGTAGAGACACAGCTGACATAAACAAACTGACTGGAAACAGATTATATTCTGCTCTGTGGGGGAGGTGGAATTTAAAGGGAGAAAAAATTCCCTGGATTTCAAAAATTGCCACCAGGTCACAGCAATACTTAATTAACTGAATACATTAACGGAAAGCTATAAAGTAGATGCTTAAAAAAAGTGAGTGAGGGGGAGCAGTCAAGTTCATTTAATCCTCTGTTTTTTGCTTACAGATTAGCCTTTCAGAATGAGCAACCTGATTTTTTTTTTTTTAAGGATACATTTACCTTCCAGAGCTTTTCATAGCAAAACATTTTGCATGGTTGCAAGAGAAATTAATTTGTTGCCAGTTGCTCCATACTGGCAGGAATTCTGAATAAAGAATGTAAGCAATCTATCTTTGTTTGCAAGATATAATTAATCTGGCAGTTAAAATTCTTTGGAAACATTCTGATGACTTATGTGGAAAAGTAGCGCAGCATTTTCAAAGAAAACTCAGAACTGTATGCAGGGGAAGATAAAAGATATATGAAGTGTTTGTTCTAAGCAATACTATTCATTTAAAGATCATAATGTAACCCCACCCTAGCAATTATTGTGAAAAACAAGACAAATCTCTGTCTATAGCTTTCTGACACAGTCTTGATTTGAGAAACAAAATAAGCACATTACTGTTATAGTTTAATAGACTGCAAGCTGTTTTATTAGAGTCAGCTGAATCCTGTTTTGCATAAAAAAGAACTCTGTTTGCTATCAAGAACACATTTACATTAATATGACTTTGACAAAGTAAAATAAAATCGCATTAAGATGATGTAAGTAGATAAGACAATGAAATCTCTGTGAGAGAGTTTTGGCATACACTAATTACAGTCAAGTCCCTGCAGGAAAAGAACATATTTTTACACCAACTATCCATGTGTTTGAAAATGTAGAGAGCCCAAAATGCAAGCCTTGGTTTAGGTATTTCCTGAATACATTGTGCTTCTGAGGTAGATTTTTTTTTTTAAAGGAGCCTGCCTGATAAATAATACTTTCAGTTACTATACTACAAGCAAGTTTCTTTCCGAATACCAGCCTGTAATCATCCTGATTATTTTAAGGGACTTTCCAATATAGGACAGCTGAAAACAAGGTTTTAGATTACATGGTAATTTAGGAATGCATGAAAAGCTAAGCAGTTACCATAATAGGGTTCTGGATAAACTTCATGGTTTTAGAGCAAAACATAACAACATATGTTTTGTGATTTATTTCAATGATTTTTCTATATTCTTTTTTCTGTTCAGGTTCTATCAAAATATTTGGAGACCTCCTCTGTGTACAGCGTTTTTATAACCTTATTTTGAAAACTTTGATGTCTCCCTTTTTAGTTCAGTCATTAAAAGAAAGGCAGTGATGGATGATGATAATGCTGTGGATTTTATGACTAATCAGTTCTTGGCAGCGGCCATATTTCTTCCGTAGTGAAACTTTAATATTCCTTTGGCCTTGCATAGGCTTAAAAAAAATTTCGTTTTTGGAACTGTGCTACACCAGCTACTTATTAAGTGTTACCAAACAGTTATTGCACAAAAGTTAGCACTCTGATTTAAAACCTGACAAAATAAAGCAATCAGGAAAGAGTATTTCTCCTCCTTCCTGGCTCCTCACAAATTTTGGGTGCCTTGCAATTGCGTTTTTCTCCGTTTTAAAGGCAAGCGTGTGGGGAACGACTACACAGATGGTAGAAAATTTGAGAGGGAAAAAAGTCTCCTAAGGTTGAGACGGGCTACAAGCTGCATTTCCTCTCCTCAGATTGTCTTTGTGACTATGCAGTTTTTATGAGGAGCCTGATTTTCTGCCTGGAATCTTTTATGTATTGTTCTTGAAGTTGCGTCAGCAAACACCAGGTGTCTCCACTTAGCTGAGCTAACGGTTCTGAAAAGGAAGGTGGCTTCTGCAGGCAAAGTGGAAGCCTCCTACCCTGGTCGCCGGTGCGCTCCGCAGCTGCCTGGACGAGCCGGAGGGCTGGGGTGGGGAGGGGAGCGCACTCTTTGACGAGTGTGCAGGCAGAACGTGTTGACTCGGGCCCCATCCGGAAGGGAGCCTGCTTTTGGAAGTCAGGAAGACTGGTGCCCCTGGAAACATGAGTGTGCTGGGGAGGGAGTCTAGTGAACCAGGTGGCAGTGACCCAGATGGCGTTCTTGGTCTACTTTGATAGGGACCTGATGTTTTGAAAGACAAGAGACCAGTACTGGGTCGGATGGGAGCCTTCTTCTTGTGGGAGAGAGACACCCTGGGGACCTTTCCTTTGGGTACAACTAGCGTGAAGACCGCTGGCGACTCAGAAGGTTAAGAATCTGCCTGCAATGCAGGAGACCCGGGTCTGATCCCTGGGTCAGGAATATCCCCTGGAGAAGAGAATGGCTACCCACTCTAGTATTCTTGCCTGGAAAATCCCATGGACAGAGTGGCCTGGCGGGCTACAGCCCATAGGGTCCCAAAGTGTCAGACAGGACTGACCAATCACACTTTTACTTTCAGACTGAAGTCCCAGTGGCTGGTGTGTTGGCTTCTTTACTAACGTATCTTTACTTCCAAATTGTGTTTTCTGTTAAAATGTATTCATTTCTTCAACAAATAATTGTTTCATCTCTAGTGTGTGCCAGGTACTAAGCAGTGGAAAACTAAACCAAACCTGCTCTTTCATACCGCCTGAATAAAAATATGACCCTTCCTTTTGACGTCAATGGTAACAACTGAGGCCAGAGTTTCCCAAAATGTGTTTCATGACATTCCACATATGGAATTGTGCTGAGACAAGATCTCATATTTCATTACATCCTAGAACTACTGGGTAAGGAGGTGTCTAGATGCAGACCTTCTTAGTAGCCTTTATATACTAATTTGCATTATCTCTTTCCAAGAGATGTCCTCTTTCTCAAATGCATTTGACTAAGGAATCTTTTTTTTCAGCCTAGAAATTACCCTAGATAGAAGTGAATATTTTGAGGAACATACTTCGGGGGAAACTGTGAGTGGACACTCTGAATCTTTGTCTTTCCTGAGGTAGACAGGAGATTAGATTGGAATGTGGAAGGAGGGACAAAACCTAGAATGTGAAGGCCACCTGTCTAAGGAAAGAGAGGTCTGCCCCAGAGAATGTGACTGTGGAAGAAGCAATGATGTCATTACAGAGAAAAGTCTGTTCCCCATCTGGTTCTGAGTAGCCTTTGAAGGACATGGGAAGATGGGAAAGCCAAGATGTGGATTCTGGTCTCAGTTCTGCCTCTAAGCAGTTGTGTAATCTTGAGTACTTTGCCTACCCTTTTTGATCTTAATTTCTTACTCCTAATAATCAGCACTGAATCTGTATTGTCCTTTAAACAGCAAAACAGCTTTATGAGGTAGGTTATGTTATTGCCTCTCTTTTATAGGTAAGGAATCTGATTACCAGGTACTTTAAGAAATTTGCCCAATGTCATGCAGCTAGACAGTGATGGTGCCAAAAATATTTAAATGACAATCTTGGACCAGATATTCCATTCTTCAAGATCCAATATTCTGTGATTTTATGAGAGTGACTTTAGATGTGTCTCATTATGTGTCTATTATGATTGGACAGTTAGTCCTTTAAGCAGAAATCATTCATCTGTCAACAGATTTATTGAACATGTACTCTGTGCCAGAATTAACGAAGGCCCTGGGGAACGCACAGGGAACAAGTTGAAGTCCCTGCCCTCAGGACATTACAGTCTAGTAAGGACGGAGGTGGGGACAAGTAAACAGGCTGTAACGTCTATGTAACAAAAATATTAATGATCACTGACATTTTTGTACTGAGTCCTATTGTTAAAATATTAAGGCAGACTGTTCAAAAAAGCCAAAAGGTAGAAACAACCTAAACGCCCATCAACTGGTGAATGAAATAAACAAAATGCTGTATATTCACACGTATACCATATACACGAGGAATATTATGTAGTCATTAAAGAAATGAAGAACTGATATATGCTATGACATGGATTAACCACAAAACATCATGTTATGTGAAAAAAGCCAGATTCCAAGGCCACATATTATAGAATTCTATTTATATGAGATGTCCAGAATAGGCAAGCCCGTAGATATAGGAAGTAGATTAGTGCTTGCCAGGGTCTAAAGGAAGAGGAGAGTGGGGAATGGTGACTTCCTGGGTAAAGGGTCTCTTTTTGGGCTTTATTTGTTTTTTTTTGTTTGTTCGTTTGTTTTGGCTGTACCACTCGGCATGCAGAATCCTAGCCCCACTCAGGTATCGAAGCTCATGCCCCATGAATTGGAAGCATGAAGTCTTAATCACTGGACTACCAGGGAAGTTCCCAGGGTTTCTTTTGGGAGTGATGAAATATCCTGTGAGGGTTGCACAACATTGTAAATGTAATCAACATCACTAATGGTAAATTTTATGCTAAGTGAACTTTATCACAATAAAAAAAAACAAATAGTGGTGATGGATAAAGCCAGACTTATTATTCCCATTTCAAGTTAATAAATTCCCATTCATCACCTGCATTAAGAAAAAGTGGGCTCAGCACCACTGTAGATGTAAAGGTGAAATAAGATGTAATTCCTGTTCTGACGGATTTTACGATCTATTTATTGGAATGATAGAAGGTCAATAATGAATTATAATAAAGTATAATTAAATCAGCATCATATTGGCAGAATAAGCCAAATGATGAGGAATATTTGGGAAAAAGAGACACTTCATCACCAAGGCGCTTGAAGACACAATCAATGGAAGCCCTAGTCACAAAAACAAGATCCTTTTGTGTCACTATAGTCATATAAAGCGGGGGTTGGTACACAGCCACATGGCTGTCATAGGCTATGGTGGACAAGAAGTAGTGGTCAATGGAGCCAAAAGAGGTGAAGAGGAAGAACCAAGCAAGACGGTGAGAGGAGGGTAAAACTGCCCTGAAGTCCAGCAACATGGCTATCATCGAGGCACAGTGACAGACAAGTGGCAGGGGTCCAAGAAAGAGGGGTGACTTGAGGTGGAAAAGAAACAATTTTCAACTGAGGTTTTTGGAAAATCTTCATGGAAGAAGTAGTGGTTCGTGTGTCTTGAAGGTTCAATAGCAATTCAGTAGATGGAGACAAGGAAGCCAATAGACAGAGAGGATAAATAACTTGTTGGATGTTATACAGCAGTGATGGAGCAGAAACTGAATCGTAGGCTCCTCACCCTAGTTGAATATACTGACTTTCATTCTTCCTTATTTGTGGATTTGGCATCTGCAACCTGTCTACTCAGCAAAATTTATCTGTAACTCCACACCAATACCTGGGGCATCGTCTCAGGCTTTCTTTCAATGGACCTGTCCAGAGAGGCAAAAGATTTGAGTCATTGGACAAGCATGTGCCCAGCTGAGGTCAAACAAGGAAGTGTTCTGCTTCCCTTTTTCCTCTCATAGCTATAAACAAGTATCCTTTTCACGGGGCCTTAAGTGCTGTGTTCTCACATTTTGGTGCTTTTTGGTGGGTGATTTCACTGTTTATAAAGGCCCCCAAGCATCGTGCTGAGGTGCTGACTAGGCTAGTGTTCCTAAGTGCAAAATGGCTGTGATGTGCCTTAGGTTAGATAAGTTTTGTTCAGCCTTGACTTACAGTGCTGTTGGCTGTGAGTTTGATGTTAATGAACCAACAACATATTTAAACAAGGTGTCTTTAAACAAACATATAAAAGTAGGTAGTATATTGATAAGCAGATAAAACATGATCAGAGGCTCACAGGAACCTCACCCTGCATTTCCCCTAGGAGCAGTGGTTCAGAATCCACCAATACACTGTTGTCAACAACTTGATTGCACACAAAGACCACCAAAAATGAGAATCAACAGTGTTTATTATCAACTCCCAGATTTGAAATCGGATCATTCTTTCTCTACTCATTGCTCAGCATCAGCGGCCACGTCACAGCTAAACATACACACATACTCACACAGGTATGCACGTAGGTCCTCACACGTGTGCACGCACACATATATACAGGCTTCTCCCCAGAGTGGCTTACATCATGTTTAGAGTTCAGAACAAAACCAAAGCGCAAGGCCCTTGTTCAATCATTATGAAAAACTGAAAGATGGCAGGAACAGAGCGTTAAGCCAACTGCGGTGTCCTGAGCACACACTGCACACCCACGAAGCGGGCCCTGCTTCTCCCTCCAACTACTCGGTCATGTCCTCACTTCAGTGCGTGTGCTTCCTTTTTCTCTGGAACAAAGAAAAGCTGGTCACTGTTCACCCTGCATCGTTTGAAATGAGTTTATCAAGCCATTTGGACTTACTAAGTGTCTGCAGGGAAGAGGGTAATAGGCTCACAGACACACAGTCTGTGACGACTCAGTGGCTGAAGGGCTGGCTTGGCCTCTGGCCTCCTGAGTCAAGGGACTTGGAGGGGATTTCATTTTTCTCACCGACAACCAACCAGAGTCACGTGGGCATGCGTGTCGGAGCACAGCAGAGCTGCAGGGCTCCACTCGATCCCTCACCAGTCCCCTGGGCCACATTCTCTGCAAGAAGTCTCCTTAATGAGTTGATCAGTCCTGATTTAGCCTCCTTGAGGTTCCTGGACAATGCTTGGGACTTGGCAGCCTCTCTCAGGCGGCCTCCATTCAAGGACTGTGGACTCTCCAGATAGATGTTCAGACTTCCAGGACAGAAGCAGGCGGAAGGCGGCTGCTAGACTCCTGAACCAGATCTGCTTGGCTCCGAGTTTGCTTTTTACAAAGGCTGTGGCTTAAGTCTCCAGGGAGGAAAGGAAAGGAGGGGGAGAGCAGACTTTCTGAAGCAACTCAGCGAAGGCAGGTCCCTGGGCTGCAAACATTTATCTGGGCTTTCCTCACCCCTTGTCTCCCCCAGACCTGACAGGAGGGAGATGAAGTCGGCGGCGTCCTAGGCTCCCAAGGAAGTAGGCTGGGCTTCGTTCTGGAGAGGAGGACCCAGGCAGGTGAGCGAGCTCTCTGATTGCTCCCTGCAATCTGCAGACCTCTTCACTTCTCTCCACTCTGTAGCAACACATCATAAGACCTTCAGAATCATCTTCTTCCCAAAAGCTTTCTGAGTCATGGGCAGGGAGCAAGCTGTGCTATCTTACTAGGGCTGCCCTAACAAAATTTGTATTCTATGGTGTGTATGCTTTCCATGAAAGTTGCTCAGTTGTGTCCCACTCTTTGTGATCCCATGAGGTGTAGCCTGCCAGGCTCCTCTGTCCATGGAATTCTCCAAGCAAGAATACTGCCGTGAGTAGCTGTTCCCTTCTCCTGATGGCTCAATCAGTAAAGAATCCATCTGCCAATGCAGGAGATGCAGGTTTGATTCATGGGTCGGGAAGATACCCTGGAGGAGGGCATGTAATTAATTACATCTGCAGTGACCCTGTTTCCAAACAAGGTCACATTCTGAGGTATGGGGGGTTCAGATTTCAATGTATGAATCTGGGAAAACTCAATTCAACCCAGAACAGAGGTGTGGTGGGAGTGTAGAGCAGAGGTGGGATTTAGTGAGGTGACGCTAGCAGAGATGGGCCAGACCAGAGTGCTGGTTGGACAAGGGGAGGAGGTGGGCCATGAAGTTCCAAGTGGACTGTGGAGCCAGACTGCAGGCTGTTTGAAAAGCCAAGCAGAGTAAGTAAATTCAGACTTGGTGTGGACGGCAAGTGGGAGCTGCTATAGACTCTTGAGCTGGATTATAATAATGTAAAAATGGCATTTTTAGAGCAGTAATGGCTCAGGCAGTGGTGTTGAGGATGGATCTCAGGGTATGTTGGAAGTGTCAGGGGTCTAATTGGAATCCAGGAGGAATAACAGCAGGAGGGGAGTGGAAAGGATGTGACATTTTTAAAGGAAAAGAATATGGTAGGACTTGATTAATTAACTGGGTTCAGGAGATGGGAGCATTAACAATATGTACTTCAGTTGATGATCAAGTTGAGAAGGGAAAGTGTACACACAGATGTGCATGAATATACACGCCCAGATGAAGATCTTAGTTTGGAATGTATGGTATTTGAAATGATGTTTAGTGTCTAAGAGGACGTGTGATCTATTCAGAGGTCAGCAAACTTTTCCTGTAAAAGGTCAGAAGTAATTATTTTAGCCTTTGTGGGCCAACTGACTCTGTTGTACTACTCAACTCTTCTGGAAAGCAGCCATAGACTATATGTAAATGAATGGGCGTGACTTCACACCAATAAACCTTTACCAAAAAATGAGCAGCAAGCTGGATTTGGTATAAAGGCTGTAGTTTGCTAACTTCTGCTCTAGATAATTGGATATATGATACAACCATTTGTTAAAGAGAGCAGACATGTCCTTTAAAGATTTTCTTATGTCTTTTGGATATTGAATGTTTAGTGTTGGAAATTTATGCTATCAACTGAAACCTATCTATTTACTCTTACATGCAACATTTTATTGAGAATCAGGTAGGTGCCAAGTATGTTCATATATTATTATGACAATCACTCCCCACCAGCAACTTTGTGAGCTGGGCAACTCTTATTCTCATTTTATAAATGAGCAAACTGAGGAAGCCCTCATCAGGCAATTTGGAACTTTTAAACTTCCTTTCTGACTAGGAAGCTTAATCAGTTTCTGGGTAGAGGCCTTCTACTCAAGGCAAGGCTGGGCTTGAGAGTCTGCATGAGACAGTGTCAAATTTAACATTTGCTTACATGTTGTCAAAGTTTTAATTTTGCTTTCAGGGACTTCCCTGGTGGTTCAGTGGCTAAGACTCTGTGCCCCCAATACAGAGCTTGCAAGTTCAATTCCTGGGTAGGGAACTAGATTCCACATGCCACAACTAAGACCTGGCATACCCAAATAAAGAAATAAATATTTTAAAAAATTTTTTCTTTCAATTAATGGTCTTCAGGATAATGGGACTCTGTATTCTTACTAGAGAGAAAGGTCTTAAAATTATGTGATACCTACAACCTGTCAAGATCCTGGAAGTGAAAAAAAAACTGAGGGAAGATAATTTCAGCCTCATGTAGCTTGCCCTTTTCTCTAGATTACCTACATTTTCCCCTTTGACCCAGTTGACTGCTAAGTCATTCACAGAATCTATCTTGTATAATTTCAGACAACATCATGATCTCTTTGCTAGATTTGCTACAAAAAATTTGTGTAAATTTTGCTCCTGACTTAGCTGAGAGTTGTTATTGAAACATTCCTCCATATATTGCTTTCTACAAGAAAATGATCTCAGAATTTGACATAAGAAAAATCCTTGTCTACTGAGAAAATATGATTCTTCTCATATATCACTTCAGTTAAAGTGATTCATGCAACTAATTTGTTTCCCTTTTTGATTGGGTTTCCAAGAAGCCCAGAGCCACAATTAAAGTGCAAAGATGACAGCTGTTGTCATGTACTACCAAATGTTTTCAAGGCCACAGCCCCTTTTTTGTTACTATTTTATTAATTTTATTTTTCCTCCCATGAGCTGCTTCAAATAGTTCTTGGAGAGATGAATATTAAATTTTTTATGTTAAATTGATTCAGAATCAAAGTCAAGTCTTTCAGCCAATCAAAATTATAACCTAATATCCATTAGACTCAGGAAAAAATGTTGTAAAGGACTTTATGATTAAGGATAAATATTTGCTTTGGTAACTCTTAGAGGATACATGGATTTTGTTCTATGATGACAAATGATCGCATATCTGCTAAGTGACTTGCCTAAAGGGACACCTATATGTTGGGCTGGCCAAAAAGTTCATTCGGAATTTTCCTTATGATATTATGGAAAAACACAAGCAAACTTTTTGTCTAACCCAATACATCTGCCATAACACTAAGGGCTGGGCGAGGACCCAGAATGAGGATGAGGTTTGGAGTTAGAAGATCTAAGGATAAGTCTCACAACCTCAGCTGGATGGTTTTGATTGTCCCTTCAAACATCACCTTCTAGGAAACAATTGCATACCTGATGCTGTTTGCCATTCACTCCCTTGCACTGTTCCTCAAGTTAATCTTACTCTTCTAGCAACACTCTAATAAGCATTTGGGCTCCAGGAGCTATATCCAGGCTTGGTTCTATGTCTGTGCTAAACAGATCAACATATATATATATATGCACACACACATTTGTATATATATATTCACTGAGTCATATAAACTACATTTCAAATGGACTTAAGATAGTTCACAAAGATGAATGCAAAAATATAAGATGAAATAAATAAAAAGTAGTTTTATGCAGAGCAAAAAAGATAATTAAGACTAGAAACATGAGAGAGTATGTAGATAGATAGGTGGATAGGTAGCAGGAAGGCGCCTGGTGAATAAAACCCTAGCACCCATCTGCCTGCGGAGAGCACATTCGGTTTCTGTACAAACACAAATCGCCTTGGAAACTGAAGCAAATGGGATAAAAGGGTGAAGAAATTTCTTTGTCTTAAATTTAAGCAACATAAAATGGAAACATAGCATGGACTGATTAGGTGTTAAAAGTCAGTTGCTGAGTCACCGATCTACAAAGGTGCTTACACGATGTGGTACACAGAAAGTCCTTCAGTCCAAAAGGGCAGTATGGAAGTTCCATAGATTTATTACAGTAGAACAAGAAGAATGGAGATTTCCTTTCTGAAGGATTATGTTTCACTGAGGAAAAGTTATAGTTCCTAATGGCTGCCTATAGCTCCCACAGAATGAGGAGCTTCTTGGAGAGCAAAGCAGATAGTGAGTAGCAGGGAAAGTGAAAAACAAGAAGGAAGCAGGTTGAGGGAATTCAGCAAACAGCCCTTCTTATGAAATTAATGAGTAATAAGATAATATAAGGCCCATTCCTCTTTATGGGGAATATTCTCTGGTGAACTCTTCAAATGGAAAATTCTCAAATACTGTAATGCACTGATATGAAAGATTTATGTAGCAAGAAGCCAGAACAGATAGCAGAAGAAATTTGAAGCTATGAAGGTTGGCAGTCCTGCCATTAATACTTCATTCATTTAACAAATATTTATAGAGTCATTACCATGTACTAGACACTGTGCCAATCACTTGAGGGAATGGGGGCAAGGGAGATAATGATGAGTAATACATCACATCTGTCTTTTGAAGCATGCATCTTAATGGGGGAGCTGGCATAAGAGAGTTCTTATTAATGCATTAAAGGTATTTATTGAGCACCTATTATGTACTAAGGCTAGTGCCAGATACTGCAACAAACTAGAATGAACACAATCTGTATTGAAATGCTAAATTAGAAATCTGTTATCAGAAGGTTTTTTTTTGGTCTCAACAGAGAATTAACACAAAGGCCACTGAGAATTAAAGAGATTAAATAGAATTAGATAGGGTCCATGTAGACAGGCAACAAAGCAACGGGAAGGGAAACAGATCAGAACTTAGAGACTTCTTTCTTGAGCTATTTCTTGGTATACTTCTCATGAATAACTATTTACTTTTATATAAACATAAGATTTTCTTAGTTCTGAAGACTGAGATTGTTGGCTCCCTAAAATATGACCTCATACTTTATCTAGTGGCAGAGTCTGAATGAATGATCCAAGTCTCCAGGAGAAGAGAATCCAGAGATAGCAGATATTCCGTGTATGTTGCAATACCTTCTGCCCCATGGCCAAGGCAGACATTACTACTAGATCACAACAGTTTTTCCTGCTATGCCAAGTGATCAGGGGTGGTCGTGGCACATAAGGATGAAGTTTTTTTGCCCTCTGAATGCCCATTAGCCCTTGGGATTTTCCTGTACATTTAATACTATGAGAAACAACTGAATACTTGAGTTTCTTCTGGTCTCTCTCTCTGTGTCTTGCACACACATTATGCTATGTGCTTACATACATATTTTAGGTAATACAGTAATCCAGTTAGGTAGGTACTGTTACTATCTCCTGAAACTAACTTGCCTGAGGTCTCACCAGTAGTAACTAGTGAAAAGTGAATTCAAATCCATACCATGAGCCTAATCCCAGAGCTGAAGCTTGTCCCTGCCTGCAGAATCAGAAATGGGAGGCCGTCTCTCCCAGGAAGTAGGGCTGTTCCTGTAAACGGAAAATTCACTCCCTGTTTTCTAAACTTGAGGGCATCATCTGTATTTCCAGGAGAAAAGACAGAGTTGGATGACCCCTCGATCTCATGTTCAGTTCAGTTCAGTCACTCATTCGTGTCTGACCCTTTGTGACCCCATGGACTGAAGCACGCCAGGCTTTCCTGTCCTTCACCAACTCCCAGAGCTTGCTCAAACTCATGTCCATCAAGTCCGAGATGTCATCCAACCAGCTCATCCTCTGTCATCCCCTTTTCCTCCGGCCTTCAACCTTTCTCAGCATCAGGGTCTTTTCCAATGTGTCATTCTTCGCATCAGGTGGCCAGAGTATTGGGGTTTCAGCTTCAGCATCAGTCCTTCTAATGGATATTCAGGGCTTATTTCCTTTAAGATTGACTGGTTGGATCTCCTTGCAGTCCAAGGGACTCTCGAGAGTCTCCTCCATCACCACAGTTCAAAAGCATCAATTCTTTGGTGCTCAGCTTTCTTTATAGCCCAACTCCTACATCCATACATGACTACTGGGAAAACCATAGCTTTGACTAGACGGACCTTTGTTAGTAAAGTAATGTCTCTGCTTTTTAATATGCTGTCTAGGTTGATCATAGCTTTTCTTCCAAGAAGCAAGCGTCTTTTAATTTCATGGTTGCAGTCACCATCTGCAGTGATTTTGGTCCCCCCAAAATAAAGTCTGTCACTGTTTCCATTGTTTCCCCATCTATTTCCTATGAAGTGATAGAACTGGATGCCATGATCCTAGTTTTCTGAATGTTGAGTTTTAAGCCAACTTTTTCACTTTCATCAAGAGGCTCTTCAGTTCTTCTTTGCTTTCTACCAAAAGGGTTGTGTCATCTGTGTATCTGAGGTTATTGATATTTCTCCAGGCAATCTTGATTCCAGCTTGTGCTCCACCCAGTCAGACATCTCATGTCCCTTCTTCTTAACCAGACAAAGAGGAAACAAGATGAGAAGCCCAGGTATCTGTGTGTGCACCCACACTTCCCCACCACCCCCCGTGTCAGTGACCATTACATGGGAGTGATAGCTGATATAGAACAGCTGGCCTGGAGGAAAGGGATTAAGTGCTTGGAAGACTAATGTCTTTATCTTTTTTTCCAGGGATTTTAATTAGCTGATGTGAATTCCATTTCTCATTCTACCCCATACTCAGTTTTTGGGGTAAAACAGATTAAGAGGACAAGGTAGGCATTAGAAAAGAGAAACAAGAGACATGGACTTAGAGAAGCATAATTCCTGCTAAATCAAGAGTTGAGTCTTAAGGAAAAAACCTAATTTTCTGAAAAAATATTCACAGAACTAAGATGTGGATTGAATAAGTATAGGAAATAAAACAATAATACTATTGATTGAGCTCTTTCTATATGGTAGGTACTTCTTTAAAAATATAAATTTTATTTGTTTATGGCTGCACTGAGTCTTCACTGCTGTGCAATGGGCTTTCTCTAGTTGTGGTGAGTGGAGGCTACTTTTTGATACTGTGCAACAGCTTCTCCTTGCAGTGGCTTCTCTTGTTGCAGAGCACGGGCTCTAGAGTGTGGGCTCAGTAGTTGTGGCACATGGATTTCTTTGCCCTGCAGCATGTGGAATCTTCCCGTGCTTCCCGCAAAGGTAGGTAGACTCAACCATAGGGCCATGAGGGAAGTCCATCCTACTTCTTTAAGTGCTTTTCATGGGTTAAAATATTTGCATAACCTGTAAAGTTGACATTATTTTTTTCTTCTCTTTTATAATTGGGGAAAGTGAGGATCAGAGAATTTAAGACACTTACTCAAGATGACACAGCTATAAATGGTCAATCCAGGAGTCAAACCATGGTTCCTTAACCCCTAAAGCTCTTAGTCAATTTAGTACATCTATGTGAAAATGGTATAAACTATGAAGCACCAAACCCCAAAGATACTATGAAGTTAATGAAGCTTAAGCTTCAGGGGTCCTTTCTAATGCCCTGGGAAAGGCCCCAGTAGTTTTTATTCATAATTTTATATTCATTTATGTACAGAGGCTGCCTTCAATTATATAAGCTTTGGGCTGCACAAACTTGAATCTACATGGAAGCACCCTACATTATCCTTCCATTCTCATCTCCCACCAGCCCACAGAAAATCTAGTACAGCATTCTCTTCTCTTGGGTATTATTCATCATCCAAATTCCCAGTGTTATCCTTCTCTGGAATCTCATTTTCTGAGACAGCAAGTTATGTTGGGTGCTGACAGCTTCCAGCCACTCAATAAAGAGTATTAATCTTTTTTCTGGCATCTCACAAACGACATCGCCAATAGTGTGTTTGTAACCCCTTGTGAGAACGGCCAGTCTTCTAATTATAGTAAATGTAGTCAAGGAAAAGGGCCCAGATTTTAAACAAACATCCATTAATTCTGCATTTGCATGTCATGCTCTGAAATCATCTTTTTCTGAGTCACGGATTATCTATTTAGATCAAGCCACAAAAAGCATCGTGTTTTGTTAATTTGGGGCCTTAGGGAAGGGTAAAAGAATTTTAGTCAAACATCCTAAGAGATTCTGTACTCTTCAAAGTAAAACATCTTGGTAAATCATTAATCGTTCTTGAGTGACTACACATTTAGGACAAGCATATATTTATGCTAAGTGAACTACATTTCCAGAACCACAACAATGTAGAATATACAATTATTGGAAGATTCAGTGAGCACTGGAGAACACTGACATAAGGTAAAACTTGATTTGGGAATTAATTTGGACCATATGCTTATTGGGACAAGACTTATACAACTGCTTCTTTTTTTTAATTTTTAAAAATTTATTTATTTTTAGCTGTGCTGTACCTTTGTTGCTGCCCTCTGGCTTTCTCTTGTTGCAGTGAGTGGGTGCTGCTCTCTATTGAGGTGCACAGGCTTCTCCCTGTGGTGGCTTCTCTTGTTGTGGAACACAGGCTCTAGAGCGAAGGCTCAGTATTTGTAGCACGCAGGCTCAGCCGCTCTGTGGCACGTGGGATCCTCCTGGACCAGGGATCAAACCTGTGTTCCCTGCATTGGCAGGCAGATTCTTAACTACGGGACCACCAGGGAAGTCCCAATACTTATTTCTTATGTATAAAGAAATGTGTATGTATAAAAACAAACCCAGGTATGTGTAAGAGAGAATTAATTTAGGCAAGAGCACTATAACTAACAATCTGTGGTGGTAACTTAACAATGGTGGTGAGGATGAGGCTGATAATGATAAAAGTTAGCATAATTAATTATTCACTATGTCAGGTACTGTGCTGAGCACTTTAATTCATCATCTCATTTAATCCTCATAAGTCTATTATCATCACTATTTTCCAGATGAGGACACTGAGTCCCAGAAAGGTCAAGTGGCTTGCCAACACCATTTGATAAGTTATGGACTTGGGATTTGAACAAGGTCTGTCTCATAGCAGAATCCAAGTTCTTAGACACTTTCTAAGCTATTTTATCTTTTGGGGTTCAGTTTCCTAATCTGCAAAATGAGTGGCTTGACATCCCTAATCTCTGCTGTTTCTTCCAGCTCTACAGCTCTGACAGCAAAAGAACGCTCGTCTTTTCTTTTTCTTTACTAATATGTTTGTTTATCAAATTGATCTCTACCAGCTCAGGGTAATTAAAACCCCACAGCTCTTACATTCCCCAAATAAACACAGGCGTGCACATCCAGCATCCCTCACAGCACCACACATGGCACCTAAGATGAAAACCAAGAGTAGCTGGAAAGTAGCAAGCTGTGCAAACAGAGGAATAACTATCTGTGTACCCCAGCCCAATGTCCTGGAAGTTTCTGCTTATTTACTTACAGCACCAAGTGCTGACCTGGCCAAGGCTCCCATAAACAACTTCAGATGTTCAGTTGGCAAAGCGTAATATTCATGATTCTAATATTGATGATAACCAGGTGGCACTAGTGGTAAAGAATCCGCCTGCCTATGCAGGAGATGCAAGAGCCGTGGGTTCGATCCCTGGGTCGAGGAAGAGTCCATGGAGAAGGAAATGGCAACCCACTTCACTATTCCTGCCTGGGAAATCCCATGGAAAGAGGAGCCTGGCGGGCTACAGTCTATGGGGTCACAAAGAGTCAGACATGACTGAGCGACTGAGCACAGCACAGCATGCAATAAAGTGGTGGGTTTAGAAACGCAGCATATTGTCCAGCAGCTTGTGATCCAGGTAACCACTTATTAGGTCCAGAATAACAGAATTAACAATATGAAAAAACTGTTCATTCCTTCCAGATTAAGAAACTCACGGCAGTGTTCATGGTGTACAACCTTAGTTACCATGGGACTCGAGATGCAGAATGTCCCAAGTTCTTGTCATCTCTGGACTTGGAGTATTTTTTACCTTTTGTCTAAGGTTATATTCCTGAATAGAGGCAGGAACAGAACAGGATTTCCTGCAAGGAGTATGGATGATGGTTCTCTAAGTATAGTCTATTAGGACTAGGGAGAGGACCTTTTGTTTGTTTCACAGGGGCTGATGTGTACTTCCCTTGCTGGCTTAGCTCTTAGACTATTAAGATAAAGTGTGTGAAGCCCTCAGGAGCTTGTAGCGTGGGTGAGAAGATGTGCATAAAAATCTATTTGTATGGTTACTGGGTACATACTTCTTTCTCTATCTTATGTTCATGAAGAATAACAATTTAAACATACAGACATTGGGATGAGAGTGAAGAGGACAAAAAGGTAGAAGGAGAAGTTAGGTGAGGGAAGATAAAGAACAGACTGGACCCAGAACAAGCCTGTCTGTATTTTTCTATTACAGAATCATTACATAGTTATCACTGTGGCATTATTTGCTGACTGCCTCCCTCCACTGGATGGTGAGCTCCTTGAAATCAGGGACAAGGAACAAAGTATGTTTTATTTACTGACACATCTCCAGTGCCTATGACCCTGTCAGATCATTAGAAAGGGCTCAGTACATACGTATACCAAATAGAGAGGAAGACAAATGTGTAACAGGACTGACCCAGAGTGGAGGCACACACAGAACCCTGAGTTCAAAGACATATGATAATTCAGTTGTCCAGAATACCAGACAAAATTTTTTTAAAAAAGTCAGAGCCTTACTTTGGTGTGGTCATAATGCTGGCTAGGCAGAGAATAAGAATTAAAGAGGAAAACAAGCAGACATTAAGACTAGAAACAGGGATCAGAATGGGGGACAATTTAATTAATTTCATCAAATATGGGTCAACAATCAGCCAAGCATTATGGAGGTCAAGATGAACTTCAATAGTGTTTCAAAGGAAGGAAGATGTCTTTTAGGTAAATAACAGCTTCACAGTACAGGCAATGTTTCAAGTAGAACTTGAATAATAGATAGGATTTTCTTCTAGAATGGAAATGGATAAAAGAAGGACATTCCAAAAATACAAATACTAGCAATAAGAAGAGAAAAAGCATTTATGAAGAACCAAACTGTGTGTCCAGTATTAAATATGTGCCTTACTTAAATCTTATCTATTCTTTGCTGTACCAAATAGGGTAAGATTATAACTGAGGAAACTGATGTTCCCAGTAGAGCTGTGACTTGAGTCAATGCCTATCTGACTTAAACCTGGTAAATGATGATAATAATATGTAACATCTAATGTGCCATCTTCCTTATCCTCTTGGGAAACCCCATCTTTCATGAGTCAGGCCAAACATCATTTCCCTGATAATTTTACCTGGAAGCCTCTGCACTGAGTGTTCTGTAGATACTTTAATTAAAGTAGCTGTCTCACTGTATTGCAATTGTCTGATTGTATCTATTTAAAATGCATTAGATGGTGAACTTGATAAGGAGAAGGACTGGATGTATCTGCCACCTTCTATAGATGTGCTTTAAGTGGCACTTCTTTGTATAATCAAATTTTGAATTCACCATCAGATGAGCAGAGTCTAAAATAAATGGCTATGTGCTAGCTGCAAGGGAGGCTGGCAAAGTGAATTTCTATCATCAATTTTGTGGTGAAATGGACTAAGATGGTAGAGGATCTCCCAATATACATGTGGTGTTCAGATGAGCTAAACATTCTAAAAAAAAAATAAAAATACAGAAGTCTACCAGAGAAGGCAAAGTTGTTAAATCATTCCCTGAAGTTCAGTTCAGTTCAGTCGCTCAGTCATGTCTGACTCTTTGCAACCCCAGCATGCCAGGCCTCCCTGTCTATTACCAACTCCCAGAGTCCACCCAAACCCATGGCCATTGAGTCAATGATGTCATCCAGCCATCTCATCCCCCGCCGTCCCCTTCTCCTCCTGCCCCCAATCTTTCCCAGCATCAGGGTCTTTTCCAATGAGTCAGAACTTAAACATCAGTCCTTCCAATGAATACCCAGGACTGATTCCCTGAAGTACTTTTGAATTAAAAAAAAAATCAACTTTGGTTTGGCTATTGGTTATGGATAATGAAAGAATGAGAGAAAGGTCAAAGGAATGATCATCTTTACAAAGACCCAGGTAAGCCAGCCCCATGGGTAGGGGCAGCAGGTTGCAGAGTTGACCTCCTGAGTTCAGTGTGCACATCACTGGTGGGACACCAGTGATTTTAAGGCTTCATGAATTTTAAAAGTTTTAAATATTTTTTTAAATGTGATGTATATTGGACAAAAATAATTAGCACATCACGGCTGTGAGTTCACAGCTGGTATTGTTTAGGAAAAAGGTTAAGTTAGGTTCACTTTAAAAGGACCAATTCAATATTAGAAGCATTAAATAAATAATACAGCAGGTGGCATGGAGCTGTGGCATGGTTTCTAAAGGTAGCAGAGGAACAGCTGGAGTCTGGGAAAGCTCCCACATGGAGGTGAGGACAGGGCTTCACTCACTGCCTACAGGTCTTTATCTCAATGGGTCTCAACCTCATACATTAAAGGAGTATGAGAACCCTTGAAACCAGGGCCAACATGAGACCTCTTGTGGGGTCTTTGATTGGTTTGCCATGCTTGCCAAGACTGCTTGTGAATTTTAGAGAATTGAATCTGTTCATCTTCATCAGTCAGCCATGTCTGGGAAATGTCAGACCCCCAAGTTATCCATCTTTAAATGTGGATCTGTATCTGAGTGGCCTTTGGGGGAGGCATCTTCATGGGCAGGTGTGTTTTTGGATTTGATAAATGATTTACACTCAAATTTTAGAACTTCCCTAAAGTCCAGTGGTTAAGAATCTGCCTTGCAATGCAGGGGATGCAGGTTTGATTCCCAGTCAGGGAACTAGGATCCCACATGCCACAGGGCAACTACTACTAACCCCACACACCACAACTAAGCGAGTTCGTGCACTGCAACAAAAGATCCTGCACGAGGCAATGAAGGTCCTGCAATCAAGACCTGACGCAGCCAAAATTAAAAGCAAAAAAATCCGCAAATATTGATTTGCTCTAGATACGGATCTGCTCTCTGGCTCATTATCATTCTCCAGCTTTCTCATCTGTAAATCCTTCCCTTGAGGTACTGGCCACTCATCCTCAGACTGTGCATTGACTTGCTTGTGTGCAGGCCCAGAATTCAGCTGCCAGTCTAGCTCACCTGAGGTCCATGATGGAGGTGGAAACAAAGTTCCTGAGAATGACATTGATCTGCTTACAGAAGTTCAGCTCTAAGGAAGTTGCATTACCTTTTTTAAAGTCTTCCCCTACACATCATTTAATTCCTTTGGGACTTTAATGTTTTAATAAGACCTGCTACTTCAGGAAGCAAGGGAGGAAAGAAGTAAATCCATATGGGAAGAACAAAGTGGATGGATACTGTAGAGTACTTGACATTGGTTACAATATTGGAGCAGCTTCAGCATGGGGAGACTCTGGCTGAAAACGAAGTTGTAGCAGTGAGGATGGGCTTCCCTGGTGGCTCAGATGGTAAAGAATCTGCCAGCAATTCAAGAGACCTGGGTTGTATTCCTGGGTTGGGAAGATCCCCTGGAGGAGAAAATGGCTACCCACTCCACTATTCTTGCCTGGAGAAACCCCAAGGACAGAGGAGCCTGGCAGGGTCCACGGGGTCTAAAAGAGTGGGACACGGCTGAGTGACTAAGCACAGCATAGCTGCAGCAGTGAGGATGGCCTAGAGTCACTGTGCTGTTGTGAGACAGCAGCTGAAGTTGTTTCATACTTGGATACGTACATAAGGGAGAAATATACAGTGGCCTTAAATGAAGGATCCATTTAGATCTTACATTAGGATTACACTAATAGGGGTTTTTGACCCTACTAGTTAAGCTGAGTAGACTCTCAAAGATAGTGGGGCTAAAGACTATACCCTTAGTAAGTTAGTTATTAATTGTATGGTTGATGGTATTACTGCTCACCAAATGTTCCAGTTTCCTTGTGGTACATTTTCTGTGGGGCTTCCCTGATGGCTCAGCAGTAAAGAATCTGCCTGTAATGCAGAAGACAGGGGTTCAATCTCTGTGTCAGAAAGATCTCCTGGAGAAGGAGATGGCAACCCACTCTAGTATTCTTTCCTGGGAAATCCCAAGGACAAAAGAGCCTGGCAGTCTACAGTCCATGGCGTCTCAAAAGTGTAGGACAGAACTTAGTGACTTAAATAATGACAGACTTTTTCTGCAGGGCAGTTATACATTTATACCTTGTTAAATATGCAAGTGGCCAGGATGCTTTAGCGAATGAAATGTGGGTCAGAATGATGGATAATTCCTAGGCAGAGGCTTTAAGAGCCAGCAGTGTTTTTTTCTCTTTTTCCTCTGTCCCAATAGCTAGCAATGTTCCAGGTTGGGTCCCAGAGAAAAAGGGACTTGGAGCAAAGGCATAGCAGACCTTCAGTGGATATGCAATGAATTCAAGAAGTCAATCTTTGTTCCTGTAAACCACTAAGATTGTTTGGTGTTATGCATTAATGGCAGTACAATCTAGCCAATCCTGGCTTATGAGTTAGTAATGATAATAACCCCAGCAATAAGGAAACTGCCCTTTTTGAGCATGTGTGTATATATACATGCTGAGTCACTCAGTTGTGTCTGACTCTTTGCAACGGTATGGACTGTAGCCCACCAGTTTCCTCTGTCTATGGAATTTTCCAGGCAAGCATACCAGAATGGGTTGCCATTTCTTACTCCATTTCCTATGCCAAACCCTGTGCTAAGCATTTTATATACTCCATCTCATTTAAGTTGGTAACAACCTTGTAAGGTAGATATATTTCCTCAATTTACAGATGAGGAAGTTGAAACTCAAAAGTGTTAAAAAGGTTTCTTGTGGTTGCACCACGAGTGTATGGTCAGGATTTGAACTGGCCCTTGCTGTTAGCTGCTTTTACTTTATTATACATCTGGACTCCAGTAACTGTTGTTAAGCTGTTGTCTCATGTAAGAGCCAAAGGTTTAGATTCTCATATCCATCTCAGGTCCCTATAGGGAACTTTGACTGTGTGGATAACAACAAACTGAAAAATTCTTAAAGAGATGGGCATACCAGACCACCTTACCTGCCTCCTGAGAAACCTGTATGCAGGTCAAGAAGCAACAGTTAGAACCAGACATGGACCAGCAGACTGGTTCCAAATTAGAAAAAGAGTACACCAAGGCTATATATTGTCACTGTCTTATGTAATTTATATGCAGAGTACCTCATGCAAAATGCTGGGCTGGATGAAACACAAGCTGGAATCAAGATTGCTGGGAGAAATATCAATTACCTCAGATATGCAGATGATACCACTCTTATGGCAGAAAGTGAAGAGGAGCTAAAGAGTCTCTTGATGAAAGTGAAAGAGGAGAGTAAAAAATCTGGCTTAAAACTCCACATTCACAAAACTAAGATCATGGCATCTGGTCCCATCACTTCATGGCAAACAGATACGGAAACAGTGGAAACTGACAGATTTTATTTTCTTGGGCTCCAAAAGCACTGCAGATGGTGATTGCAGCCATGACATTAAAAGACTCTTGCTCCTTGGAAGAAAAGCTATGGAAATCCTAGACAGAATATTAAAAAGCAGAGACATGACTTTGCCAACAAGGTCCATAAAGTCAAACAAAGCTATGGTTTTTCCAGTAGTCATGTATGAATGTGAGAACTGGACCATAAAGAAGGCTGAGCACCAAAGAATTGATGCTTTTGAGCTGTGGTGTTGGAGAAGACTCTTGAGAGTCCCTTGGACTGCAAGGAGATACAACAAGTACATCCTGAAGGAGATCAGTCCTGAATGTTCATTGGAAGGACTTATTCTGAAGCTGAAGCTCCATTACTTTGGCCCCTAATGTGAAGAACTGACTCATTGGAAAAGACCATGATGCTGGGAAAGGTTGAAGGCAGGAGAAGAAGGGGACGACAGAGGATGAGATGGTTGGATAGCATCACAGACTCGATGGACATGAGTTTGAGCGAGCTCCGGGAAATGGTGAAGGGCAGGGAAGCCTGGCGTGCTGCAGCCCATGGGTCACAAAGAGTCAGACACAACTGAGCAGCTGAACAACAACAACAGGGAACAAACTTACAAAAGCAAGGCAGGGTCTTCCATAATCTGGGGGACAAAATATGAAAATGTAGCTAATCAATTGCTTATAATTTATAAAAACCTATTATTTATCATATAAGAGAAGAGTCATATGTAATGATTTCCTATTATAAAACAATACCCTACACCCATAGAAATAACCCAATAATTATACTACCTTGAGAGTATGTTGGAACCTATTTAATAAAGTTATATAAAGAGCACAAATATTTATCACCAAAATTCCACTGTACAGGAAATTTTGGGGGAATATTTGGAGAGACTATTTAATATATAAATATACTACATATGTATGCTTCCCTGATGGCTCAGTGGTAAAATTTCTGCCTGCCACTGCAGGAGATGCAGGTTTGATCACTGGGTCAGGAAGATCTCCTGGAGGAGGGAATGGCAACCCACTCCAGTATTCTTGCTGGGAGAATATAATGGGCTGAGGAGCCTGGTGGGCTATAGTCCATGGGATTGCAAAGAGTTGGACACAAATGAGTGACTAAACAACAACAACTGCATGTGTATGTTTATACACATATTAAATTACATAATTTATATGTACATATATATTTATAAATACACATATATGTGTACATGTCTATGTATCTATATATAATATGCTTTAGAAATAATGGTCTGGGTGACTCACATTTGAACCACAATATATTGTGCCTTAAAGCCTATAATTATAGGCCAAAAATGCACCATTACACACAGTAGGGTTTAACAAACTACTGATGACCAACTAAACTAATAAGATATAACAAAACCACAGCCATTTGTAATTAAAAAACAAGAATAGCAGCAATTTAAAAAGCACAATCAACCTACGCAAGACAACATGGATAATACGCTGACAACAAAGGATCCTTCTCGACACTTGTGGGAATTCCATCCAAGTGAATGTGAGCTTGTGCTGGAGCTTGCAGTGTTGCCAAGCATTGTGTGGGAGCCAGAACTGTTAGCAGAGTAATGAATTAGCAGCCTCAATAAACTTATAATGTACTAAATTGAAGTTATGAAGATAAAATTTAGTGACCCCTTATGTCTACGAATTAAATCATGATCAGTTTTCATCCATTGAAATGGCAACTGGTCAATGAATTTCATTGGTCACAGTTTAATAATCACTGTTCCAAGATGTCTGGTCAACCAGTTGCCCAACTTTTTTCTCTTTTGGTAGATCTTCTGGCAGAGAAGATCTGAGAGCCCGAGTATTAGGCATCTGCTTCCTATGCATTTTCAAAACAGTCTTTCGGGATCTACTGCTCACCTCTGAGAACACATTTGTTTTGCTAGGTGCTTTAGTGCTGAGAGAGAAGTGCCTTGTGTTGAGGGCTTGCATGACCAGTTTACCCAGTGGTTAGTGTCACATTTCCTAAGGCTGGAAGAATGCCAGCCCCTTCGTGGACCATAGAACAGAACGATCAACCTGCTCCATAGGTACAGGGCAAGGGAAGGAAAGGGTGCTTCAGACCTTGGTGGAGAAATGCTTTTTGGATTCCTAGCTAAAACAGCTAGGCTAAAAGCCTTTGTGTGACTTTTCCCCAGGGCTCTTTCTGGATCACTATCCAGGTAATTTTGCAGGCTTCCCCATCACCTCTCCCCTACTCTTACACACCCATCACCTTTCTTGATCCCAAGCAGAGGTGAAGGGTAATGGCTGACTTGGTTTCTGTTCCAATGAGCACTGAACAACTGAAGATGTCATTTTCTAAGATTCAAGTTTGGTCATTCTCTGTTTGAATTCTGCTAGTACAGCTGCCTATGTATTTTCTCAGCATATATATTACTACTTAGGATACTCTGTGTTACATGTTGAGTCATGTCCCCCAGAACAAAAATATTGAAGTCCTAACTCCCTGGGACCTCAGGTTGTGATCTTGTTTGGAGATAGGGACTTCACAGAGGCGATCAGATTGAATTAAGTCACTAGGATAGGATCCAGCCCACTAAGATTGATGCAATTTTGCAAGGGGAAATTTATACCCAGAAACAGACACGTACAGAGGGAAGACCATCGAAGACACAGGGAGGGCATTATCTACAAGTCTAGGAATGCTCGAGGCCACCAGGCACTAGGAGACAGGCAAGGAACAGACTCTCCCTCACACCCCTAGGAAGGAATCAACCCTGACAATACCTTGAGTTGGAACTTTTAGCTCTGGAACTCTCCAGAACTGTGAGACAATACACTACTGTTGGTTAAGCCACCCAGTTACAGCAGCCCCAGGAAACTAATACACCATGTAACTTTGCCAGTGGTATTAATTCATTAAAATTTAATTCAATTTAACAAGTGCCTGTAAATAAATTCAGGAAGAGGTGGTGATATCCGATAATGGCTTAATGTGCTTCTCCCTCCTCCAGCTCTCCGAATCTCCTCTTCCCCACTGGGACCTATGCCCTGTTTATCCTCCCATCCTCTCTCTGTCCCTAAATCCCCTCCATATCCTCAGTTCACCCTCTGCCAGCTTAGACTCCCTGGCCATCATTAGAAGCATTTTCTTGCATTTTATCAGCTACTGCACCCTCTCTCTTCAATGTTCTTTTCTGAAAAACTTTGACCTTGATTAAATCCCACTCTGCCTTGACATAAACAATTAAATGTGTCTGGGAAAACATACCTGTTGAACAATAACACTAACCTAGGCTACCTGTCTTGCCCTTCCCTCCCTCTACAAAGGACTATTTAACTACTTTTCCCTCCTCAAAATTCTGGTATCTTCCTCTTTCCTCTTCCACTTTTCACTCTTAACAAGTGACCTTGCTTCTTGTTTGACAGAGAAGCAATGAATAGAAGACGTCTAAACATTCCAATTTCCGCATCTTACCAAACCTACGCTATTGCCCTGACTGGCCTCCCTTTACTGTGAGTGGACCACCCAAGCACCTATCTAAAGCCAGCCCTCCTCCTGGGCACTAGACTTCAGCTCTTCTCTCTGTGGTGGCCTACTTCTCTCCTGCATCATCAATGTTCCCTGTTTACTCATCTCCTGGATATTTCTCATCAGCATACAAACACGCTGTGAGTTTTCACATTTTAAAAAAAAAAAAAAAGAACCTCTCCTGACACATAACTCTTCCAGCTGCCTCTCCATTTCTCAGATCTTATTTATGGAAAAACCAGTTGAGCAAATTGTCTTTAGCTTCTCCTCCAATTTCTCTCCTTTTATTGTCTCTTGAAGTCACTCCAATCAGTCTTTTGTTGCACAGGCTTGTCACAAAACTAATCCTGTGATGGTCCAAAGACTTTCAAGTCATTAAGTCCATTGGTACGTTTTCAGTCCTTATCTTACTTGACTTACTGGAAGTAGTATACATGTCACAATGATTACTTCCTTCTCATTGAAATATTTTATTTCTTTGGAAATCATCTATTTCCCCCTCCCACAATGTCCTTTAATGCTTCCTCCTCATTTCCCAAACTATATATGTTGGCATATCCCAGGACTCAGTCCATTTTGAATTTATCTTCTGTATTTGCTTCCATTCCCTAGATGATACCATTCCATCTCATGGTTCAAATATCTAAATGATCATCATCTCAACTTTATTTTTCAGTTTTTCTCTCTCCCTTAAGACCTCAATTTTAGTATATATCCCTGGGTTGGGAAGATCCCCTGGAGGATATGGCTATCCACTCCGGTATTCTTGCCTGGGAAATCCCATGGACAGAGGAGCCTGATGGGTTACAGTCTATGGGGCTGCAAAGAGTTGGACATGACTGAGTGACTGAAAACACACACATATATATATTGGCCATGCAGTGTGGCATGTAGAATCTTAGCTCCCTGATCAGAAATTGAGGTGAAGACTTAACCCCTGAACCACCAGGGAGGTTCCTAGATCTCAAGTTTTTTAACATAACTAAAATTAATTTGTAATTTTTTCTTCCAGCAATAGCTTTAGTAAAGTTTTTCTTTTAGCAATCAGTTCAGTTCAGTCTCTCAGTTGTGACCAACTCTTTGCAATACCATGGACTGCAGCACGCCAGGATTCCCTGTCCATCACCAACTCCTGGACCCTACTCAAACCAATGTCCATCGCATCGGTGATGCCATCCAACCATCTCATCCTCTGTCATCCCCTTCTCCTCCCACCTTCAATCTTCCCCAGTATCAGGGTCTTTTCCAAATGAGTCAGTTCTTTGCATCAGGTGGCCAAAGTATTGGAGTTTCAGCTTCAACATCAGTCCTTCCAAAGAACATTCAGGACTGATTTCCTTTAGGACGGACTGGTTGGATCTTCTTGCAGTCCAAGTGACTCTCAAGAGTCTTCAACAACACAGTTCAAAAGCATCAATTCTTTGGCACTCAGCTTTCTTTATAGTCCAACTCTCACATGCATACATGAATACTGGAAAACCATAGCTTTGACTAGATGGACCTTTGTTGGTAAAGTAATGTCTCTGCTTTTTAATATGCTGTCTAGGTTGGTCATAGCTTTTCTTCCAAGGAGCAAGAGTCTTTTAATTTCATGGCAGCAGTCACCATCTGCAGTGATTTTGGATCCCCCCAAATAAAGTCTCTCACTGTTTCCATTGTTTCCCCATCTATTTGACATGAAGTGGTGGGACCAGATGCCATGATCTTAGTTTTTCTGAATGTTTAAGTTTTAATCGTGCAGTAGTTTCAACATTCTTTGGCATTGCCTTTCTTTGGGATTGAAATAGAAATTGACCTTTTCCAGTCCTGTGGCCATTGCTGAGTTTTCCAGATTTGCTGTAATACTGAGTGCAGCATGTTCAATCAATGCTTTTAGCATCATCTTTTAGGATTTGAAATAGTTCAACTGGAATTCTATCACCTCCCTAGCTTTATTTGTAGTGATGCTTCCTAAGGCCCACGTGACTTTGCATTCTAGAATGGCTCTAGATGAGTGATCATACCATTGTGGTTATCTGGGTCATGAAGATCTTTTTTGTATTGTTCTTCTGTGTATTCTTGCTACCTCTTCTCAATATCCTCTGCTTCTGCTAGGTCCATACTATTTCTGTCCTTTATTTTGCTCATCTTTGCATGAAATATTCCCTTGGTATCTCTGATTATTTTTGAAGAGATTCTATTGTTTCCCTCTATTTCTTTGCAGTGATCACTGAAGAAGGCTTTCTTATCTCTCCTTGCTATTCTTTGGAACTCTGCATTTAAATGGATATATCTTTTCCTTTTCTCCTTTGCCTTTAGCTTCACTTCTGTTCTTAGCTGTTTTTAAGGCATCCTCAGACAACCATTTTGCCTTTTTGCATTTCTTTTTCTTGGGGATCCCCTTTAAAGTTCATAGTAACCCCCAACAGTTGTTCATTCCTCAAAGCTGACATTCACCTAAAACTTGTATTTCATACTTAATCTATTAAAAATAAAGGGTATTGTCTCACCCTTTAGAAGGTATATAATACTCAATGAGTCTCCTACCTTTATACCTCAGTGTGATCCAAGCCACCGTTATCTCATACCGGGTTTTTGCAATAGGCTTCTAATTAATTTCCGTGCTCTGCCCGTGTCACCCTACAGTTTTACCTAAGCAACCCTAATGATAGACTGAATTTATTTTTATAACATCTTAATTGAGATATTATTCACATACTATGTATTTACCTATTTAAACTGTATAATCTAATGGTTTTAAGTATATTTACAGAGTAGCGCAACTGTCAGTGCAATAAATTTCAGGGTATTTTAACTGCCCCCCAAAAGAAACCCCATGCCCATTAATAATCACTTCAGATTTCATCCTAACCTTTCTTGCCAACCCCCCATCCTTAGGGAAGCTGCTAATCTAGTTTCTGATTCTATAGATTTGCCTATTTTGGACATTTCAGGTAAATAGAATCATACAGTATGTGATCTTTTGTGTCTGGCTTCTTTCACTTAATGTGTTCAAGGTTCATCCATATTATAGCATGATTTTGTATTTCATTGTCTATTTAGTACCAAATAATATTCTGTTAGGGGTTCCCAGGTGGCTCAATGGGTAAAGCATCTGCCTACAAGGCAGGAGATGCAGGAGATGTGGGTTAGTTCCCTGGGTCAGGAAGATCCCCTGGAGGAGGGCATGACAACTCATTCTAGTATTCTTGCCTGGAGAATCCCATGGATGGAGGAGCCTGGTGGATACAATCCACGGGGTTGCAGAGTCAGACATGGCTGAAGTGACTGAGTATGCATGCATGCAATATTTTATGTAGCTATATCACACGTTGTTCATGTATTCATCAGTTAATGGACATTTGCATTGTTTCCACTTTTGATTACTGTGAACAATGCTGCTATGAACCTTTGTGTACAATGTTCATATTGGACATACACTTTCATTTCTCTTGGGTATATAAGGGAGAGTGGAATTGCTGAGTCATATGGCAACTCTATGCTTAACCTTTTTGAGGAACTGTCAGATTGTTTTCTAAAGCCACTACACCATTTTACATTCCTACCAACAATGGATGAGGTTCCAAGTTTCTACATCTTTACCAACACTTGTTATTATCTGACATTTTGTTTATAGCCACCCTAGTGAATGGGAAGTGATTTCTCATTATATAAACCGTTCCTCTCAAAATGTAAATCACATCATGTCACTCCCTTTTCCTCAGAGTCCTGATAGCACATCACTCATAGTGAACTCTGTGTTTTAACAATGGCTTTTAAGGCCCTATGTCAAGGCCCTGATTTACCCCCCACCTCTCCCAACTCAACTCTCTTACTGACACTTTGCCTTTTTCTCTTTTTGCCCAGTTTGGCCACAGAGCCTTTGTAGTTACTGTTTCTCTGCCTAGAACATGTCTCCTTCACATCCCCACCTGGCTTGCTCCCTTATCTGCTTTGGGTCTCTGTTCAGTTGCTGCCTTATCAAGGAGGTCCTCCCTGAGCACCCAGTAACTCTGAGCCCTCCTTCACACCTTTCCTTTACCCACCACAGACAGCAAATGGAAGTACTTGGGGTGGGAGACCTTCCAGTAGGTATCCCAAGCCATGAGAATCCAGCAGTCTATACCTCCTACTGATAAGATCTACATTGCCTATGGTCTTGAAAGACTTGACACTTGAAAAAGAAAAAAAAAAATCTTTTAAGTCTCAGATCTCTCTCTGTCCTGCTTCTCTTTAAACATTATTTATTATTTTCCTTTTTGGCTGTGAGCTAATGGCTTGTGCAATCTTATTTCCCTGACCAGGGATTGAACCTGGGCCCTCAGCAGTGAGAACAGAGTTCTAACCACAGGGATACCATGGCATTTCCTTAAAAAAAATTTTTTTTTATTGTGGGTGTGTTTTTTTGCTATGAATTTTTTTAGTTCTTTCAGGATGAGAGAACATGAGGTGAAGTGCAAATAGCTACTGGGTAAGCCATTAACATATAACCTATTACACTGCCAGAGGTGCATTAATGTCAGAAATTTGGCTCCGTTTATTCCCTGCCTTGTCACTAAATTGCTGTGTGACTCTGGGTAAATCACTTAACTTTCCTGCATATATTTCCCCTATTTGTAAACAAAGGGGTTGGACTACAAGATCTTTGATGTCTCCAATAGCCCTGACACTCTATATTCTGTCAAACTTATCACCTAATCAGATATTAACTCTGGCTTAGTTTTAGGCCCTGGGGTCCTGGGAACTGGCAGCTATCAGCAAAAGATCTCCAAATGCAATTTGAACTCAGTGGAGCTTAATGTATTTTTGTATCTGGGCTTCAGGAGATCAAGCTTTGCGTTGGCAATATGGGGAATTCAGTTACTATTTTTTGACAAGCCGTTGGATTTACTGAATGATACATTGCATCTGGCAGCCTTACTGATGAAGCAGGGAACAAGGACAGAGTTAAGAATTTCAAAATAGTTGAAGGACCTTAAAAGATTGACCCTAATGAGGACAGTAGATTCTTTTAAGAACCACAGGGTTTGCCTTCCAAAACTCTCATTATGCAGCAGGAGCTACTTCAAGATGGGAGGGAGGTGGTATGAGGGGAGAAGGGTTAGGTGGGAAGCTTTAGGAGGGACAGGACTCAGGTGGGCTAGACAAGAAGCCTGTTACTCTTGCTCTTAATAGATTAGTTGATTTCTTATTAGTGTGTGTCTGTTGGCAGAAGAGGGAAGTGACATTTATGAAATTGTGAGGGTAAGGAAAGGTTGAGGGTGGTTGGTCTCTGTGTTGCTTGTAGAAGTAAAAAGATTTCATTCCTGTAAACAAAAGGCCTCTTAAGGACAAGTAAATATCAGAGCTAATTTGCACTAATGTGATGACATATTCTAAAATTGGCTTTCTCCGTGATAGCCTCACCCTGTGTGATTGTTCAACATGCCCTAGGGCCACCTCCACAGAGGACTTTCTTAATGGGCCAAGTTGGGGGCTGGAGCCTAAAGGCATGCACAAGCCCCTGGCCCTAGCCTAGGAAGGGGCAGAAAGGCTGAAGGCGCTGAAGAAAGTAGGGACACAGTCTGGAATTCCTGCCTCAGTAGCTGGGTGTCCGGAGGGCCTTGGTGATGCCATGTGCTTCTAGGACATCTATACACAACCATCACGTTGGCTGCATTGGCTTGTGATACATGGCTCTGAGCAGGAATCATAGCTGTGTGGATGGAAGAAGGAAGCTTTTAGTACAGAAGAGGCCTGCAGGTTTCATGCTGACTATCAACATTGATTCATTAGTAGTGATTTTCTGGAACAGACTATTGAGAAGGACTCATAAGTTTCTTATCTAGGCTCAGGAGACATGGATTAGCAATGTCTCCAATGAGTGAAAAGGGTCACAAGGATGAGCAATCTATGTATTTGCTTAATTTTAGAGAGAAAGTTGAGGCCACAAGAGAGGAAGTGACCTGCCAGAAGTCACAAAGCTTGCTAGACAGTTGAGAGGAAACCCAGGTCTCTGTTCTCTGATGCCTAAAATAATTACATCTTGCCATCTTGGGAGTTGTCTGGTCAACAGCTAAGGAATCCCAAAGTTAACCTGGTTCCTTCCCTTTCTAAGCCCTTTAACAGCTATTGTCATTTTTCTCCTTTAAAGTCCTTATTTGTTTAACCTTCTGGTTAAGTTTATGTGTTTAGGAGCCAACAATTTGAAGTAAGGTGCATAATGGCTCAAGGAATTCAGTCCATTCCAGTGGAAAGTGGCCCAGGTTCCTACAAGTTCCTGGAAGTCAACAAGGGACTTCTGTATTTCTAGGGTAGGCTAGGGTCTGCAGCCCTTGTCCAACAGGAATAAGTTTCAGGATAAGAGACCTACAGCCCCTTACCCCTTAAGAATAAAGGTGTAGGACTTCTCTAGTGGTACAGTGGATAGGAATCTACCTACCAATGCAGGGGACACAGGTTCAGTCCCTGGTCCGGGAAAATTCCACATGCTGTGGAGCAACTAAGCCTATGCTCTAGAGCCCGTGGTCTGCAAAAAGAAAAGCCACAGAAACGAGAAGCCCGTGTGCTGCAACAAAGAGTAGCCCCTGCCAGCCACAACTAGAGAAAGCCCATGAGTAGCAACAAAGATCCAATGCAGCCAAACATAAAATAAATTTTTTAAAAATAAAAAAATAATAAAAATTATAAAAGAAAAGAGTCTGTTGGGTGGGGGCGGGAATGAGACAGGTCTAGGACCTGGGACCCTTTGCTGCAGCGCTATAATGCTTGCACCTGGACTTACCTCTCTTTGAACAACACAATACAAAGAAACTATATGGGACTAAAAATAACTGCATGCATGTAGCAATTAGGGAAAACTTTGGATGAAAGATACAAAGAAACCAAAAAGCTCAACTGCCACTTCTGAAGAGTACGGAGCAAAAGCAGGGTAATGCACATGCCCCCTGCACACACCACCACCTAAGGGGTGTGCAAACCACCTAAGCCATCCCACCCACCTGACCTGTTGACACCCCTACCCTTACCCCATACAAAGAACCAGCTTGCCCACATTCAGGGAACTGGGCAAGCAAGGGAAACTGTTGTTTGTTCTTGCTGCCTCCTGTTCCAGTGGGGGCCCAATAAAGCCTTGTCTGAAAAAAAAAAAGCCTCTGTTTCAAAGGATATCACAAAATGTGTAGGGAAACATGAAGCTGGGACTGACTGGCATGTGATGACACCCTGCTTTGAGCCACATCATAAACTTTCTTTTGCCCTTGCTTCAGCAGGGATGGGAGTAGCACCTAACTGCTTTCATTGTCTGTGAAAGTGACACTACGACAGAGGTCGTGGAAGCACTTCTTGGAGTTACGAAAGTTTTTAAAGGAAGGTTCCTTGTTCTACAGAGACACATCAGGTATCCATATTTATTTCAGATGTTTCCCATCATAAGTTATGATTTGGGAGCTTTTAGTCTCTGGAATTCTTAGTACCTGCTTTCTTCCTAAACGTGAAGTTGCTTAACCTAGACTTGCTGAAGATCTTCATCTTATTATGAGGGTTTGTGTCTAATGGACTCTCCAGTGGCTCTGGGTCCCTGGTGCTGCTCCCTGATGCTCTTCAGGCAGTATAGGTTGCTCTTCAGGAATTGCCTTTGGTAGAAGGGAGCTAGCTATCTCATGATTGTATGGCCCCTTCTTGGAGGGTGGTCTGTGTCAGGGGCTATATGTACAGGGGTTCAAGAGCAACCTTGGAGGGCTATGCCAGTCGGTCAGCAGAGGCCTCAGTTGCAAATGCATCTGTTGAGCATCTTTCCTCCCTAAGCTCAGTTCTGCTTTCCCCACCTTCTTAGAGGCATTGTTCCTGAGAGCAAATCCCAATAAACATCCTGTGAGCAAATCTTTGTCTCAGAGACTATGTTACAGAGAGTACCACCCGAGACAGACTAGATTTTGAGGATGCTAAACAACACTGGTGGCTCAGATGGTTAAAAAAAAAAAAAATCAGCCTGTGATGTAGGAGACCCGGGTTCAATCCCTGGGCCCAGAAGATCCCTGGTGAAGGAAATGGCAACCCATTCCAGCATTCTTGCCTGGAGAATTCATGGACAGAGGAATCACAAAGTCCATAGGGTCACAAAGAGTCAGATACAGCTGACTGGTTAACACTTAAACTTTTAAGGGAGAGCTTACTGAAATGAGAACACTTTCCCTGGACACAGATTTAACACACTTTCAATGACTCAGGGGAGTGCTAGGATGCCTTTTGCAACCTTGGAGAATGCAACGGTCCACACCAAACAAAGTAGAAATGTCAGGACTGCCTAGGCAGATGGGAGAGGAAGTCATGGGAAGCCTCAGAGAAATGAGTCTGCCAGGATGAATATACTACATAATTCCAGAATATTCATTGAAAGTCTCAGTCGCTCAGTCGTGTCTGACTCTTTGTGACCCCATGAACTGTAGCCCGCCAGGTTCTTCTGTCCATGGGATTTTCCAGGCAAGAATATCCATTAGTTGACTAATTTCTGTGGAAGGGTCGAGTGAACATTCTTTTATCCAAGCAGTAAGAAATGTGTTCGTGAGGTGAACATGGATATCCCTGAGAAGTTCAGGGGTGTTAGTCCTCTGGAGCTTGGACTGACAGTAAGAGATGCTGTTACAGACTGGGCTCTCTAGTTACAACAAATATGGTAGGATCCTCAAATAACAGAGGCCACATGGTGACAACACCAGAAGCAAGGCCAGTGCAGTTACTGGGAAGAGTAGCAAGGTCACAGTAGCCAGTGGGGAGAATTTTGGAGACATTAAATAGAATTTGGTGTTTCTGTAAATCAACCATACTTCAATTAAAAAAAGAATATGGTGTTCTTTAGGTACAAGATATTTCCTGGTGGCTCAGTGGTAAAGAATCCACCTGCCAATGCAGGAGACACAAGAGATGCGGGTTTGATCCCTGGGTAGGGAAAATCCCCTCGCGGAGGAGGAGGAGGAAATGGCAATCCACTCCAGTATTCTTGCCTGGGAAGTTCCATGGACAGAGGAATCTGGCCAGCTACAGTCCATGGGGTCACAAAGAGTCAGACACGACTGAGTGACTGAGCAAAAACACCCAAGATAGACAGGGAACTGACAGGTATTACTTAATGTATACAATAAACAAATAAAGGATAGATGGTCAGGAAACTGAAGGCAGCCACCAAAGGGGGAAGAAAGGTCATGATTCTTTACCTATTTTCTGGACTTGAGCCAGTTCTTAGACCTGAAGTCTATTGGCTAAAGGACAGATCCGCTCTCCTTGGGGAAGAAGGCTATGATATCATACAAAAGTATGCAGTATTAATTCTTTCTGTTCTCTGTGGGCACACTGAGGTAAGGGGATTGCCCAGGCGTTTTGAGAAATGTTAGACTTTCCTTATGGCTCAGCTGGTAAAGAATCTGCCTGCAGAGCAGTAGACCTGGGTTTGATACCTGGGTTGGGAAGCTCCCCTGGAGAAGGGAAAAGGCCTCCCACTCCAGTATTCTGGCCTGGAGACTTCCATGACTGTATAGTCCCTAGGGTTACAAGTCCATAGCGTTACTGAGCGACTGTCACTTCACAGACAGAGTTGGAACTAACATTGATGCCAAGAGCAGAAAAAAGTCATCCTGGTCTCCTTATTAGAGTAAGAGAGTTTGGTAGCCAGGTAGTAAATGGAATCCTATCTCTTCCTGGTTCATAGTGGATCCACATGTTCCACCCAGTGGTCATTTCCCTGACCCTGGACTATGTAACTGGAATGGATGTGTTTGGTAGTAGGCAGGACCACCATGTTGGTTTCTAGGTCTGTGAGGTAAAAGTTAGCTTAGAACAAAAGTTCAAGTGGAAGCCTCTGGAACTGTCTCCCTACCCTCACCCCCAATGTTAAATCAAAGCCAATATTATATGTTGGAGGAAAAGGAGAGATTGGTGCTACCTTTAAGTATCGAAAGGATGCAAGGCTAATGATCCTCAGCGTATCTCTACCTTGTTTACCAGTCTGACCCCTACAAAAACTGAATGGATTCCAGAGGTCAACAATGGACCAACACAGTCCCAAGGAAGCAGCGGTCCTAATCATAGTTGTGATGCTGGCTATGATATCATTGCTAGAGCAGGGCTTTATGTGGCTTCAGATGTGTAGACCAGTGTGTGGTCATCAATCTGATGAATGTCTTTTTTTTTTCCATCCTCATCTATAAGAAGAATCGGAAACAATTGAAATTTATGGGAGTGACATTCTTACCCCAGGGCTTTGTGATTTCTCCTTCTCATTGCCATCATCTGAGGGGATTTGGATCTCTGGCCATGATATGGAATATCAAATTGATCCTTTACACTGATGATATCATATTTGTTGGATAAGATGAGCAAACAGCAGCAAGTAAGTGGAGGTTTGGGTAAGATATATGTGTTCCAGAGGACAGGAGATGCAGTTTACAAAGATAAGTCACTACACTGGTGAAATTTTTAGAGGTCAGGTGGTTTGGGTCATGCCAAGACATCACCTCCAATTAAAAGTGAAATTATTTAATCTTTCTTCTCCTAACACTAAGAAAGAAGAAAACTGGTAGGTGTTTGGGGTTCTGGGGTAATATAGTCCACACTTGGGAACACTGCTTCAATCCATTTACCATGTGTGGATGCAGACAGCTTTGAGTGGGCCAAGGGCAGGGCCAAGATCTGTACAGATCCAGGCTACAGTGGAAGCACCTCTGACACTTGGACCATAAGACCTGCAGACTCTACGATGTTAGAAGTCTGTGTGGTGCTTAAAAAACTCCATGTGTAATTGATGGTGAGCCCCAGCAAGAAGGTCACAATGCAGGCCATTCCATCCATAGTAGAGAACTATATAGCATTTAAAAAATGACACCTGGCATGCTGCTTGGAGCATGTCCTCCCTTGATGGTATGATAAAACATCTGACCTTGTACCATTAGGTGGTCTTGTGGTCAGAGTTGCCCATCATTAAATCTGGGTTAAATCTGTCAAGACTGAGAGGACCCATCAGCAACTCATCATCATCATCAGCTGGACCAGGCATAGCAGGGTCAGAAGGCACAAGTAAGCTGTACGAGTGAGTGGCTAGGACCCTGTGCCATTCTCACTTATGCCCCAGGCCCTCTCCCTCAGCACACACCTATAGTGCTGGGGAGGGTTCCTATGACCAGCTGTCAGAGGAGGAAAGAGCAGAGCTTGGTTCACAGGTGGGTCTACTCAAAATGTAGATGGAAGCCAAGAATGGACATCTGCTGCACTATAGTCCTGCTCAGTGACAGGCATCAGGGCGTATGCTGGGGCCACCGCTTTGTGTGACAAGATAAGTGGTTTGAGGGCAGTATATGCCTGGAAGTAATATACACAGACTCAGCAGTGATGGTGCTCAGTTGCTCAGTTTTGTCCGACTCTGCGACCCCATGGACTGTAGCCCGCCGGGCTCATCTGTGTGTGGAATTCTCCAGGCAAGAATATTTGAGCAGGTTGCCATTTCCTACTCCAGGGGATCTTCCCAAACCAGGGATTGAACCCATGTCTCTTGCGTCTTCTGTACTAGCAGGCAGATTCTTTACTACTGAGCCACCTAGAAAGCCTATACACAGACTCAAAGTCAGTGGCAAATGGTGGGCTGGACTGACTGGACAGCAGCCCGGAATGAGCATGATTAGGAAACAGAGGATGAGATCTGGGCAAGAAGCATGTGGATGGACAGCATGCAGTGTGAAGATCTTCATCTAGCGTATTAACCTCCACCTGAGAACGTCCACCCCTAAATCAGCGTTAGCATCCAAGTATCTTTCTACTGCAGAATTGAGGGCTTTGGCCAGTGGTTGACCAACTCATCATTTCAGCTTCAACTTACTTTCTTCAGAGAGAACTTCCTCGACTATCTTAACTAAGGGCTTTCCCCCACTACTCTAGTATTAATACATCAGTCAGGGGCGTGGGGGACAGGGGACAAATTCAGAGATGTAAGTCAAAATGAAGTTGCAGTTAACATCTGAGGAAGGCTTTCCCAGATTCCTCAGCACTGTCCCCAGTGATCTGGGCCTTGTGTCCTGCAGGGCAAGACCTCCTTGAGGACAGAGACCATACTGGAGTTTTGCATCTCCCATGTGGCCCACCACTGTTCTTTATTTTTATCCTCTTCATTTTTTTACGGTAAGTAATCCTATTTGGTGTAAGTTGTCTGTGCCTTTGATTGGTCTCCAAATCTTTTCTTATTTACCACTTTATTCCCTATGCTGAAAACAATTCTTGACATAGAATATGTACTCACTAGATTTTTGTTGAATGAAGGAAAAGAGCTCAGTAAGGGTAAGTAATTTGTCCAAGGCCACAAAGCTAGTGAATGGGGTTTGAATCCAGGCTTCAAAGTGCTGATTTGTGACTTTGGCTAAGATACTGAACATCTTTCTTTGTGTCTTGGTTTCTTCATCTGTATCTACCTTCGGAATAATAATAGTATCTACCTTTGGGTTATAGTGAGGATAAAAGGAGTTAGTGTATACAAGTGTTCAGGGTAGTGCTTGACACACTTTTTGTCATGGCAGAAGTGTTCATTATTAAGTAGCAGAATGGGATTAAACTTGGGTGTGACTGGGTCTTAAACTTTGGTGGAGACTTTTAAGTGGCATTTTTGAGGGCACTGGGGACTTAATAGGAGAAGAATCATTTCTGACAAAAGGAAGGAGTAGATACTTGATGTAGTTAACTTCATAATCTCACCAGTCCTTGTGTATTGAGAATCTAATGTATATGAAGCACATGAGAGATGCAAAACTCCAGTGTGTCTCTGTCCTCAAGGGGGTCTTGCCCTGCAAGACGCAAGGCCCAGATCACTGGGGACAGTGCTGAGGCAGGAAGTGTCCTTCTTCAAGGCTGAGGAGAGCTGGTATCCTGCGACACCTGCTACATTCCACACTATTTACTTATCCCCCCAATCCAGATGCATGGAACACCTACAGAAATCTGGGGAAGCCTTCCTCAGATGTTAACTGCAACTTCATTTTGACTTACATCTCTGAATTTGTCCCCTGCCCGCCCCCCCCACCCCCGGCAAGTGACCAAAGCAGGCCTCCATGTGACCTGTACGTGGTCCCTCTTGGCGCTTGACCTCTGGCCTTCTGATGCCCCAGACCTTGAGCACTGGCTCAGGTGGAGCTGACAGGCCAGCACCATCCCAGTTTATGCCATGGCTCATGGAAGCACATGGTCACATTTTTATTCCTGATACTGAAAACTTGGCCCAAACTACTCTGGGGTGAATTGTATCACACTTTGGTTGTTGGTGCCAGGGCTGTTTGCTGACTACTCTGGCAAGTGCTGAGTTTCTATTTAGTGCGTGATTTAACTAAGTTTTACATTTTGAGTTGAACTCTAAGAACCAAGGTAAATAACAAGGTCCATTAGGTCTTCTTTCGTAGGTTTGTTCCTTGCTACAGCCACATGCCTCCTGCATTTCTGACGGAGGGGGCTGATCCCATATCGGATGCTAGTAGTGTCACGGCTTGGCTAGTATAAGGAATTTGGCCCTTTCTAATGTGGACTTGTGTGAAATATTCAAATCCAGCAGTTCATTTGGCTCTTTATTTTCCTCCTGACAATGTATTACCAGCTTCTCCTTTGCTCTTGGTCTCAGGAAAGGTTATATGTTGTTTAAATTGTATGTGTACATAACGGCCATTATTAGTAATGAAGTGTATTCTTTCCATGGGACATAATCACCAATAGTATGCAAATCAGCACATTTGTTCTTCCTCAGCATTTGCTCAAGGCTCCGTTCTTGGGCAACATATGGTCTCTAGTCACCTCCTCACTCTGCTCTGAAAATTTTCCATTACACATCTTAATCATCAATTTTTTTCCCTCTCTGCTTAAGAATGAATTAAGGCAGGAAAAATTAAGATGACAACCATTTTTAGATCGAAAAGAACCTCTTCTCCTTACTGCCAAACCCACTGTTGCATTTTTACATTTTTCTTTCTTTTTTTTTACGTCACCAATTAGCGCCTCAAAGTGAGTTTTGCATCTGGCATGCACGGAGTGTGAACTATAAAAATTCTAGCTTCAAAGCTTCTTTTGCTCTATTCTGTGGGAAAAAATTCCCTTTATCAAGAAATTGCTCAGGCACAAGGGATAACTGTTTAAGATGCTTCCCGAACAGCGTTTGTCCAGACAGTCAAATTAATTTTAGAAAATGTGTCGTTCTGATAAAGGTTGATCTGACAAATACCCAGAAAGGAGAAATTAATAAAAGAGCACCTACTATGTGTCAGGCACCATGTTTGCCTTGTATCATTTAGTTTTCTTAGTAGACAAGGGAAATAATGTAATTTTCTCAAGCTCATCCATTCATTTGACCATGTATTCTTTTACCAAAAAAATTATGTAATGAGCACTGTTTTTTTTTTTTCCTAGGCATTGAGCCAGGCATTGAGGCTAACATGCTGAATGTGAAACACTTGATCCCTGCCTTTATGGGGCTTACCATCTAATTAGGAGGACAGAAAAAATATAACCAAGGAAATAAATCAATGAAAACTAAATGGAGGCAAGTACTCCACAGGCAATAAATAGAGGGTTAAGAGAGAAAATAATTGGTGCTACAGGGTGGGGGGAATTTCCTTGACCTTGGATGGTGCAATGCAAGTAGGGACCAGAGCCTTGACTCAAACTCAAGTTAGTCTGGCCCCAAAGCCGTTTCTTCCCCTACATCTATATTCAGGCCACTCCATTCTGAGTTTTCATCATGACCCTGATGGCTAACATTTCCTGAGTCCCCACTACGTACCAGGCCTACTCAATTTTACGTGTTTCTCAGTAGTTTCTTTATGAAGTAGGAATTATTTTCCCCTCATTTTGCAGATTAGAACCCTGAGACACAAGAGGACTTTGAGAGTTGCCCAAGGTAACATTCTGTTTTTATCTCAAAAAACAGAAGAGGAAAGAGAGGATAAAAGATCCATGACTGGGAGTCAAGAATAACATAGATTTTGAATGGTGCTTTACTTCTTTAAATATATCACATGTCTTTCAGATTAAAAAAGTGATGTGTGTTCATTATAGTCAATTTAGGGGGGAAAAAGGATAGAGAAATGTAAAGACAAGAAAAAAAAAATCACTCATAGTTCCACCAACCAGAAAGGGCAGTATTTTTTTTTTCAATATATAATAACAAAGATAACTGAGACTTAAATAGTACTTACAATGTGCCAGGTGCATTTTCATGTAATTTATATTGTATTAACTAACTTAATCATCACAGCAACTCTATAAGGAAGGTACTATTATTATCCCTATACTATAGACAAGCAAAGTAAGGTTAAAAAAAACGGTTAAGTAACATTCTCAAGACCACAGAATCAAACCTGCTCGGACAGCCTGGTTTGAGAGTCCACACCATTCATCACCCTGCTCTCTCTCCTCTATAAAAAGAGGATGTATTCTTTTATAAACCTGGGATCATATTTTACATACAATTTTAGACTCTGCTTTTTAAGTGAACATTATTTCATGGCCATTTTTCCACATCCTTATATGTTCTTCAAAATATTTTTGATGGCTATATGAATATATTTTATATAACTACCTCTCACTGTTACACACTTAGGTTGTTTCTTCTTTTTTTGTAGTTATAAAAAACGATTCAAGGAATGTCTCTGTACATCAAACTTTGATCTGCTTTTTGCTTATTTCCTGGAAGAGGATTACTTGATCAGAATTTTTGGCATTTCTTCAAATCTAAGGTGATTATTTAAAAAGGTGTTCAGATGTGTGGCACATATTTGAATAACAAAAACTCCAGGAAGTTAGAGATCTCTGTGGCCGAGCAAAAAAAAAAAAGCCATCAGGGAAGACTTCATTAAGGAGGTAGGTGGAGTATAAGGCAGCCTCTGGACAATGAGATGTCAGAGCCTGATGAGAGAAGAATTTCTTTAAGGTCCTGGGCGTCAACCTTCTATAAGTCTTGGGCAGGGTCAAGGTGAGAGAAGGCTTCAGAGATCAGAGCCTGAAAGGATAAAAGGAATTTCCAAGGAAGACATGGATTCTGCAGAGAGGAGGTAAGTGGGCCTGGGGCAGTGGGAAGAATATAGGTAGGCCCAGAGACTGCAAGGAGATCAAACTAGTCAATCCTAAAGGAAATCAGTCCTAAATATTCATTGGAAGGGCTGATACTGAAGCTGAAGCTCCAATACTGTGACCACCTGATGTGAAGAGTTGACTCTTTGGAAAAGTCCCTGATGCGGGGAAAGACTGAGGGCAGGAGAAGCGGGCAACAGAGGACGAGATAACTGGATGGCATCATTGACTCTATGGACATGAGTAAGCAAACTTCAGGGAACAGTTTAGGACAGGGAAATCTGGCATGCTGCAGTCCATGGGGTCACAAACAGTTGGACATGACGTAGCGACTGAACAATAACAACAGCAAAGAGATGTGAGAAAACAGGCAAGGCTTTTAGCTGATGCAGGAAAGATGTGGGAGCTAAGCTGAGAAGAGGTAGGCAGGGGCTAGATCGTGAAAGGGGCTCATACATCACATTAAGGAAGACTGCCTTTCTTACGCAGGCAACAGAGCTGTTGAAGAGTTTGAGCTTAAAAAAAGATATTTTCAATAGCCCTATGGTGCCAGGAAGCAGGTGGGGCAGAAGGGAGTGAGGGCAGGGAAGACCTGCTCGGGAGGATGTTTGGGGACCCCTGGCACAGCTCTGATTCCAGTAGCTTTGTTCACAGTGGGGGCTTGTGGCCCTATCCAGCATTCTTCATACCTTGCCAAGAGGAGGACAGAGTGAATATTTATAAACACTGACATGGAAATGAAAAAGCTGCAGAAACAGAGAGAGCACAAACACCTCTTCCATGTTGTTGAGAGTAAGCATCCTCAAGAAATATTCACGTATGTCAGAGGAGAAAATAATGAGGCAGCGTTCATCCTTAAACAGATTCAGCCCATCACTGCTGGGGCCCCAGCAGAAGGGGGGCTGGGTGGGGAGCTCCCTCCATTGTCAGCATTGGCTGCTCCCTTCCAAGCAGACAGGTCACTCAGCGCTTTCTTCCAGGCAATTATTTCCGGGATGACTGGAGATTTCGATCAACCAATCAAGCTTTTATAGAAGCCACTTTCCTTGATTATGTCCGCAATCTTTAACTCAGGGAGAGATTTTCCTCAGTATGGCTTGACAGCCTTAAGTTTTCAATTAATTTCTTTCTCCACTTTCTGCATCTTGCTGATGCTTTCAGTTGTGGAGCTGTAGTGTTCACAGGCTCACATGAACTTCCCGTGAGATGTGAGTTAGTATATACAAGTTTGTGCGTTTGTATAAGTGTGTTTTAAAGGCGTCTGAAGCCTTTTTTGGCATTCTTTCAATGAATGTCCCAGGAAAGCTGAGGGAACAGGAAGAACGGAGAAGACATACTGGTGGGTGTAGGAGCTTCTGACTCCTGGATTCAGGACCAGCTCCCAGGGGTTTTAGAATGAGGCAACATCAGTGTTTTCAAAAGCAGGAGGTGAATTTCTGCTCCAAAATACACTGATGAATATTTTGAATTTTCATGGACACACATCTATTTCACTGTCATTTATTTCATGCAAATGTTTGCTTTCCTTTTAAAATAAAATTATTTGCATAATATATGTGACTTAAAGATGTGCTATGTGTGTGCTAAATCGCTTCAATTGTGTCTGACTCTTTGCAACCCTATGGACTGATTCTGCCAAGCTTCTCTGTCCATGGATTCTCCAGCCAAGAATGCTGCAGTAGGTTGCCACGTTCTCCTCCAGGGGATCTTCCTGACCCAGAGATTGAATCTGTGTCACTCATGTCTCCTGCATTAGCAGGCAGGTTCTTTACCATGAGTGCCATCTGGGAACCCCTGGAAAGTGATCAGTATATTGTATATATTCAATATGATCAATTCAATTACTATTTGAATAGTAATGGACCTAGTAAATCTAGTTACTTAGTTACTAGTACATGTTACCTAGTAACATGTATTGAGCACTACATTAGCCTCCCAGGTTTTGGCAATACCAAGATAAGCTGTATCAGTTCAGTCACTCAGTCATGTTCGACTCTGTGACCCCACGGACTGCAGCATGCCAGGCCTCCCTGTGCATCACCAACTCCCGGAGTTTACTCAAACTCATGTCCATTGAGTCGGTGATGCCATCCAACCATCTCATCCTCTGTTGTCCCCTCCTCCCACCTTCAATCTTTCCCAGCATCAGGGTCTTTTCAAATGAGTCATTTCTTCACATCAGGTGACCCAAGTACTGGAGTTTCAGCTTCAGCAGCAGTCCTTGCAATGAATATTCAGGACTGATCTCCTTTAGGATGGACTGGTTGGATCTCCTTGCTGTCCAAGGGACTCTCAAGAGTCTTCTCCAACACCACAGCTCAAAAGCATCAATTCTTCTGTGCTCAGGTTTCTTTATAGTTCAACTCTCACATGCATACATGACTACTGGAAAAACCACAGCTTTGACTAGATGGACCTTTGTTGGTAAAGTAACATCTCTGCTTTTTAATATGCTGTCTAGGTTGGTCATAACTTTTCTTCCAGGGAGCAAGCGTCTTAATTTCATGGCTTCAGTCACCATCTGCAGTGATTTTGGATCCCCCCAAAATAAAGTCTGTCACTGTGTCCACTGTTCCCCCATCTATTTGCCATGAAGTGATGGGACCAGATGCCTTGATATCAGTTTTCTAGATGTTGAGTTTAAAGTCAACTTTTTCACCCTCCTCTTTCATGCTCCAGCGCCATGCAGCCACCGTGCCAGCGCAGCTAGATGGGCAGTATAGAGGGGCTCAAATTCTTGTTGGAGAAATAGTCATCTAACCAGTGAATACCTCAGGTCCACTGTGTACTTGCTATGTGCCAGGCATATTTACAAGTTTCTTTTTCCTTCATGCAGTAACTCATGTAGTCCTTAAAAAGGTATACAATCAGTTGTTATACCCATTTTGCAGATGAGGAAGCTAGGGTCACAGCTTATTACCTCTCACCTTTCGAAAAAAAGGAGAGTGAAATAAGTATGCTCCCTTTGAGGTTCAAAGTGCAGTGGGTGTGCAGAGCAAACATTACCCCAAAGAAGGAAAATGCAGCCACAGGACAGGCCCTGGAGGGAGGCTGCCACCTACTATCTGTGATGGTGGCCACGATGCCTCTCCTCCTCCTGCTTCTGTTTCTCATCCCTGAAATGGGGTCCGGGGGGTTATCCCTCCCATAGGATAGTCCTGAGGAGAACTGGGTACAGGAAATGTTTTGGAACAGAGGCTGGCATGTGACAAGTGTCTCTCAAGTCTTAGAGATATAACCCCAGGCATTATGAAAATGCTTCGTGAACTGGCCGCCCTGGGCCGGGGCCTTGAGGGCTGAGTGACAGAAAGCAAAGGTGGACGTGTTAATTTTAGGTTGACAAAGAACCTCTCAGGAAATTTAAGTGTTGCAAGTTCATGGTGTGGCTGGGTGGTGGCTGAGGGTGTAGTGGACAATTCTTTTAATTCTGTTAATCTGTGACCGTGAGGAGACCTTGACAGCCATCCTAAGCACAGGGAACTTTTTTTTTGAAGGCCCAGGGAAGCTTTGATCCTTTGAGCACTGGGAGCCTGTGATCTAACCCGTGCTTTCACAGATGTGCCCAGCAGCTGCACGAGGAGAAGAGTGTAAGGGTCCAGGTGATAAACACTGAAGGTCTGACCCAGAACAGGAAAGGGTGGAGAGGGGAGGTGAGGGACAGAGACATCACGGAGATGCAATCTACAGGGCCTGATTCACCTACTCCTTGGAGCTACACACACACAGAGCAAGAGAAATTCAGACTCGCCCCACCTTGGCCTCTTTCTGTGTCCTCAAGGGATGAGTCTACTTATAGTTCCTTAGTTTTCCCATCTGCTAAGCGGGAAAAACAAAGCCAGAATCTCATGGCTCCCAATGGGATATTGTCATATGTTACATTAGCATCAAGAATCCTGTGAAAACGCAGGCTCGTTTCACTCCTCCTGCTAATAAAGATCTGTCTTCCTACCAGAAGATAGTACCGTCAAACTCACATTTTCTGAGCATTGCAAGCACTGGTTGGGGTTTGAGCTATTCACTCGCTTCTGATCTGAGATTATTCTAAAAAGACTTTGCAGCTTAGGCTAATTGGGTAATTGGGATGTTTCCAGATGAAATTCGACTTGTATTTTTTTTTAAAATGCTTTGAAGAACTGGTTGCCATGGCGCTGTTCTGCTGACAAGATCCTTCACTGGCTCCTACTGAGCAGCAGTAATGGGCTTCTGTTTATTCTAAGTTTCAGGTCACCCCACCTGAACGTCTTCTCCAAGGAAGCAAGGTACGAAACCAAAGGAATTAGAGGAGTCCGTTCCTTGTTCTCCTGGACTGGGGTGCATCTCGGCAGACATGGAGATGTGTCACTGCAGGGGATGGGAGGGCCCAGTTGGTGGGGAGGGACTTCCCAGACCCCATTCCTCTGGGCAGCTGGGAGTCAGGGAAGGAACCTCTGTACATCTGCCACAGTGTAAACGGGATGGCTGCTTCGGGCTAAGAGCACTAATCCTCTCATCCTCTCATATTTGTGGGCAAATCGTTTGTTTGGCAGAGAGAATTGTCTTTAAGAAATAACATGGTCTTAAAAATTAATATTTGTGTTTTCATAGTATTACTGTTCTAAATTGGAGAAAGCCTTTGTTCTAACTCAATTTTCCAACCTACTGGCCAATCTTACCCGTCGCCCTCTGCCTTCTTGTACCGAGCATTTGTTATAAGAATGTGAAACATCTTCCCCAGATGCAGTATTTTTGGCTTCATTAAAAGTTTTTCTAGTTCCTCTTCAGTCATGTCAATATTTACCTTGGACAATGCTTTGTATCCTTTTGTTTATAATTCCAGAATTCTCCAAGACAAACTGATTATTCAGGACTCCCTGGCCTGGATTACACTTTAAACATACATTATGTTGACATTTTCAGAGTTCGAGTCCCCCAGACTACTTCCTCTACTTCTTCTCGTAGATTCAGAACTTGTAAACTTCCGTACTCACTTGACACCCTGGATTTTCTTTGCCTTTCAGGGATCTTCCAAGCATGTCAGTCTTGTTGAGTATGGTCTTAGAACATGGGCAGGTGACGTTTTTCTTCCTTTCAAGGTTCCCGGATCCCTCCATCTTGCCAAGGTTGCTTTTAGAATGTGGCATTGTTCATTCATTGTTCATCTTCCTTGAATGTGCCCATTGTTTCCCCAGAGACCTCACCCTTCAACTTGCTGAATTTCTGGTTGCCAAAACAGAGAATGCGTGATCCCTGTCTTTGTTGTCTAAAGACTTCCGTTTAAAGCCCTCAGTGACTAAAAGGGGGCCTCAGTGGTCAACCAGAAACTATAAAGCTACAGAAGGTTTTTTTCTTGAGAAGCCCACTTATACGGAGTCAGTCTTCTTTCCTTAATTGCTCAGCATTTTATGATTTGGTGTGCTTCCTTCAGTTTTCTGCACATGCCTTACAGTCATAGAGGATTTAAAATTTACACAGTATTTCACATTCATTAGTACATTTGATCCTCATAACAACTTGGTGAGAAAGACCCAGAAGTGACCTGCTTGAGATCACAAAGTGATTTGAGTAAACCACAGTTTTGCCCTCAGGGATATTTATATTAATAAGCGATTTGATTTTATGTAAGTCTTTCTGTTCCTGTGAAACACTTTTTTTCTTAGTTTGGGGACACTGAATGTGCTGTTTTTTATGCCTGAATAGCTCAACTTCTCCCTTTGACCAGCTCAACTCCTACCCATTTTTCAAATGTCCGCTTCGATTTTCATTTCCTCTAGAAGCATTCCCTTGTCCCCCAAGTCTGGACTAGAGTTTCTTCCTTTGTGTGCTCACAGCACCCTTAAAAATACATAAATAAGCTTACCATCGTGTCTGTCACCTCATGAATACTTGACAAGCATTTGCTGTTAGGTCATTCCCCATCCTATCTCTTACCTGTGCACTTTCTGTTTGCCATTGTATCCCTAGTACCCAGCCCTGAATTGGTGCTCAATAAACGGCTGTTAAATAAATGAGTGATGCCCAAGAGTTCTCACCGAATCCTTGAATTAAAGAACAGAGAGGGTTCCAAGAGGGTCCAGGGAGTCTGGCCTATTTCCAAATTCATTCTTCATAACATTGTCTGTATGTTGATAACTAATGCAGTTATCTGTTGTTTGTCCTGCAAAGTGTCCTTTTCCCCTTACTGTGTCTTCACCTTTTCCTTTGGGGAATTGCCCCTTTTCTCAGTTCTGATTAGTGTCACTTAGGTGGGGTTGCCCACATCTTGGGATCAGGAGTCGCCCTTATAAACAGAGTCTGTGCTGTGACTCAACCCAGGCTGATAACTGTGACCTTTCCTGAAACTCTTAGTTCAGTGAGGGTCTTTTTTTCCTTTGAAGGTTGCAATTGATAGAAATAAGCGTAGCACGTCTGATTCTTTGGGAACTTGTGGAGGGATCAATGAAGCCACTGCAGAATAACCAGAGCCAAAGAGGTGGTGATAGAGTGAAGGCTGATGCAGACATCATTGAATACCTCAATTTAGCAGGATCTGACTCTGTGGATTTCCAAGTTTATGAACTCTAGACTTTCTTTTTGATTACAAGTAGTTTGAGTTGTATTCTGATCAGTTATGAACAACAGACTCAGTTCTGACTAATTCAATTGAAACCAAACACTGGTATTTTAATTGTTGACATTAGTGCTTTTTGTTGCTTTGTGACCTTGCCTTATGCTTTCATTTCACTCTTTAAAAGAGAAAACAGCTTTTTGCCTAGCCCCCAGTGTTGGGCTGCTCCCTGCAGGCCTGAAGGCCTATACTTATCCAGCTTCAAGACTGAAGAGTGAGCCCAGAGTCAGCAGCAGAGACATCAGTGGTTTCATGGATGGGGGATTTCAACCATGTAAAGCAAGGTTCTGGAGCAACACTCCATGGTGTGTGGCAGATAGCGGGCAGAACATGGCGGCCAGTCTTCTCTCCCCAGAGGGAGGGGGAAGACATCTGTTACAGGAGGAACTGATGTCAGGTTGGCTCATCAGTTATCAGGGAGAAGGGCACACCCCTCACCGCCCCTCTGATAAGTTACAAGGTAGAGATGTTCTAATCTAAAGGTTAGAGCAATCACTAGCTGTGGCAGAGGTAAGTATGTAGGAAGGTCAGTGATGTGAAGGTCAGGTGAAGCAGGCACAGGTTTGGCAGGGTATATACAACCAGCTCAGGTAGCCTGATCATACATTCCACCCCTACACACCCTGCATAACACTTAGAATCTTGCTCATTCCCCCAACTTCTATGATATCCCTGGGGTCATATATGTAGAGGGACACCACAACCATATACCACAAATACAAAACAAACACCAGCAGATAAAGAACATCAAGAGTGAGATACCTAGTAAGAACAGTCGCTTGCCAGGATGTGGGCAAATTTTGGAGCCAAGCACTTACTGGGTCAATGGAGAGGAAGTCAGTGGCAGCTGCATCCCATCTAGTTACAAGGAAAGTAAAGCTACACCTAGTTTTCCCAAACCCACATCCACCCCCATGGGGAGGGGAAAGCCCTGGCTCTAAAATTCTGATGATCTAGGCAGGAGTCAGCAGTCACAGTACAGGTCTGCCACCCCAACATATGTTGAGTGCCATTAGGGGTGGACCAATGGTCCACCAATGGTCTTTCCAAACAAACAAGACCTAGTTAATCCCACTAGTTGGGCTTGTGTGTCTAAAAGCCAGCCTATTCCATGCCACACAGCATAACTGGGGGGCTCATGGGCAGTCAGTCGAATGGTAACGTTTAATGGCAGGGTCCTTCTGATGTATTGGCATATAGGACTAGAAGATGGTGAGGGTCTTTACCCCCATTGTCAGTCATCTCCACCTAGACACAGAAGCTGCATCAATTTTTCATGGTAGTCCAGAAAAAGATGACTGTGGCATTTCACTGTAGATCAGCAACTAGGCTCATTTCACAGTGAGGCCTGGTTGCTTCCCAGTCCTTGAGTAGACTTCCTTCACTCAGGTAAGGGATGAAATGTAAGACATCTAACAGGCACAGCATGAGAGAGATCATGACCATGAAGTAAAATACAAGCAGTGCCTGCGTTCTCAGACAGTACCACACCTGCCTGTGGTTTTTGTCCTGGTCTGCAATGCAGTTCTGAAAACTCAAGTTTCTATTAATACAGGAACATGTCCAAAATCACATCGACAATGGCCACCTAGTTTTACCTTGGATTTCTGAACCACAGATACTCCATTGTGACTTTCAAATGCATTCTCCTCCACAATGGCCCAAGCAGATGTAATTCAATGAAGGTTCAATAGGCCACATAAAAAGCCACTCTGGTGCGGCCTTAACTTACAGTTAAGTTTAGCTTAACTAAACTTAAAGTTAAACTATGTACAAGTCAACATTCAAAAAACCAAGATCATGGCATCTGGTCCCAGCACTTCATGGCACACAGATGGGGAAAAAATGGAAACAGTGACAGACTTTGTTTTCTTGGGCTCCAAAATCGCTGTGGATGGTGATTGCAGCCATGAAATTCAAAGACGCTTGCTCCTAGGAAGAAAAGTTATGGCAAACCTAGAGACAGCATAGTAAAAAGCAGAACAATCACTTTGCCTACAAAGGTCCATAAAGTCAAAGCTATGGTTTTTCCAGTAGTCAGGTACATTGTGAGAGTTGGATCCTAGAGAAGGCTGAGTGCCAAGGAATTGGCACTTTTCAACTTTGCTTTTCAACTGTGGTGTTAGAGAAGACCCCTGAGAGTCCCTTGGACTGCAAGGAGATCAAACCAGTCAATCCTAAAAGAAACTAATCCTGAATATTCATTGGAAGGACTGATACTGAAGCTGAAGCTCCAATGCTTTGGCTGCCTGATGCAAAGATCTGACTCATTGGAAGAGACCCTGATGCTGGGAAAGATTGAGGACACGAGGAGAAGGGGATGGCATAGGATGAGATGGTTGGATGGCATCATCAACTCAATGGACATGAGTTTGAGAAGGTAAAGGACAGGGAAGCCTGGCATGCTGTGTAGTCCATTGGCTCACCAAGAGCTGGACATGACTGAGTGACTAAACAACAAATGAACAAGCAACAAATGTACAAGCCAGAATGACTTCCCCACACCTCCATATGTGAAGATCCTTTCCCCATCATCTTCCCTTTTGATTGCAAATCTTTCAACAGACCAAAGTATATGTCCTTCAAAACCAGGGTGAATTCTGCCTGCCTGTCCTGGGTCCAGGTTATGTCAATGCTAGGCCTCCTTTATATGTGCCTTATTATCCACGTTTGGGGAAAATTGATCAGATATTATGAACAAGCTCAAAGACATACTGATGGGAAAAGACTTTGAAGGGTATGTATTTTATCACTTAGGCTGAATTGTTACATAATAATTGTACATGTGCTTTTTGCAGCAAACTTTGAGCAAGCAGTGTTACACATCATGAGTAGTTTCACTCGGTGACAACTTCACTAGATCATTTTCTATTCTGAACATTGAGGGCGAAAGTGTGGCTAACACAATAACTTTTATAAATTTAGAATTCAATTAATAGGACTATACTTTAATATCTATTGAAACATTATATTTTCCCCTCTAAATTATCCTCATCTCCATCAAACATAGCCAAAGCAAGACTAACTTATTTGCAAAATAAGCCTGGCTGACTGACCACATGTTCTCCTCCAAACTGTCTATAGTGGAACTCCTCAAAAGGAGTCTCAGACTGAATTCCCAAAAAGCCTCTCTCAAGGCCAGGAAAGCCATGCCAACAGCCTGCCATCAGATTCTGCCTCAGTGGATTTCTCTCCTCCAGAGAGTCCCCAAATATCAAGATTCCTGCAACTGCCAGGAAATAGTCTTTCCCAGTCACCTGACAAAACTGCTCAGAACCCAAGAGTCTCCAATTTCTGGAGGAACTAGGCAGAAAGAAAAAGAAAATATTTCAATTCTACCACAGGTGTAGTTTACCAAGTTGCCCAGACGTCAACTTAAGGGGAAGGGTTTTTCTAAAATTTGAAAACACAAATCAAAAGCAGCAACATTCTAGGGACTTCCCTGGTGGTCCAGTGGCTGAGACTTGTACTCCCAATGCAGGGGGCCCATGTTTGATTCCGTGTGCCGCAAATAAGATCCTGTGCACCCAAATAAGTATTTTTTAAAATCAGCAATATTCTACACAAAAACCATAAAAACTATAACCATATTCACCAGCTTACTCAGTAATCAATCCTTTTGCTAACTTTTTATGAAGCCATCAGGTTTTCCCCTAAGATGCTTTAATTCTGTACCTAGTTCAGTGATATGATCTGAAATTTAACAAGGTCTGTACTGACAAAACGTACTTCCTATGAAACTTCATGAAGATGAAACACTTTTGCAAAAGCATCAGAGTACAACAACTGTATAAACAACAAAGGACTTTAAAAGGCACATTTAAACACCTACTTACATTTAATCAATTAACTTGGTTATAAATCTAGAATTATGGCCAATTATATCTTGACCCTTAAAATCTTAAATCTCTAGCAAAAACCAATAAGAAAGTAATTGTGAAATATTTGTCACATCAGCGTTTCCCAATCAGAAAACTTACCCTTATTCTTCCTCTTCTAAGGCAAAGGTAGGTAAACAGCCATGTCCAGTAATTCAGTCAGTCAGTTCGGTTGCTCAATTGTGTCAGACTCTTTGAGACCCCATGAATCGCAGCACACCAGGCCTCCCTGTCCATCACCAAATCCCAGAGTCTACCCAAATCCATGTCCATCAAGTTGGTGAAGCCATCTAGCCATCTCATCTTCTGTCGTCCCCTTCTCCTACTGCCCCTAATCCTTTCCAGCATCAGGGTCTTTTCCAATGAGTCAACTCTTCGCATGAGGTGGCCAAAGTATTGGAGTTTCAGCTTCAACATCAGTCCTTCCAATGAACACCCAGGACTGATCTCCTTTAGGATGGACTGGTTGGAGTTTCTTGCAGTCCAAGGGACTCTCAAGAGCCTTCTCCAACACCACAGTTCAAAAGCATCAATTCTTCAGCGCTCAGCTTTCTTCACTGTCCAACTCTCATATCCATACATGACTACTGGAAAAACCATAGCCTTGACTATATGGACCTTTGTCGGCAAAGTAATGTCTCTGCTTTTCAATATGCTATCTAGGTTGGTCATGACTTTCCTTCCAAGGAGTAAGCGTCTTTTAATTTCATGGCTGCAATCACCATCTGCAGTGATTCTGGAGCCCCCAAAAATAAAGTCTGACACTCTTTCCACTGTTTCCCCATCTATTTCCCATGAAATGATGGGACCAAATGCCATGGTCTTAGTTTTCTGAATGCTGACCTCTAAGCCAACTTTTCCCACTCTCCTCTTTGACTTTCATCAAGAGGCTTTTAGTTCCTCTTTACTTTCTGCCATAAGGGTGGTGTCATCTGCATATCTGAGGTTACTGATATTTCTCCCTGCAATCTTGATTCCAACTTGTGCTTCCTCCAGCCCAGCGTTTCTCATGATGTACTCTGCATATAAGTTAAATAAGCAGGGTGACAATGTACTTGATGTACTCCTTTTCCTATGTGGAACCAGTCTGTTGTTCCATGTCCAGTTCTAACTGTTTCTTCCTGACCTGCATACAGGTTTCTCAAGAGACAGGTCAGATGGTCTGGTATTCCCATCTATTTATGAATTTTTCACATTTATTGTGATCCACACAGTCAAAAGCTTTGGCATAGTCAATAAAGCAGAAATAGATGTTTTTCTGGAACTCTCTTGCTTTTTCAATGATCCAGCAGATGTTGGCAATTTGATCTCTAGTTCCTCTGCCTTTTCTAAATCCAGCTTGAACATCTGGAATTTCATGGTTCACGTATTGCTGAAGTCTGGCTTGGGGAATTTTGAGCATAACTTTACTAGCGTGTGAGATGAGTACAATTGTGTGGTAGTTTGAGCATTCTTTGGCATTGCCTTTCTTTGGGATTGGAATGAAAACTGACCTTTTCCAGTCCTGTGGCCACTGCTGAGTTTTCCAAATTTGCTGGTGTATTGAGTGTAGCACTTTCACAGCATCGTCTTTTGGGATAGGCATTGATTATTATTCAACCATGAAAAGGAAGGAAATCCTGCCATTTGTGACAACATGGATGAAACTGGAGAATGTTATGTTATGTGAAATAAACCAGACACAGAAAAGCAAATATGATCTCACTTATATGTGAAATCTAAAAAAGTCAGATTAATGAAATCAGAGAGTAGAATAGTGATTGCCAAGACTTGAAGATTGGGGAAATGTTGGTCAAAGGGTACAAACTTTCACTTATAAGGGGGGTAAGTTCTGGGCATCTAAGACATGTATGGTGACTATAGTATCAGATACTTGAAATTTGCTTGAAGAGTAGATTTTAAGTGTTTCCTACCACACATACACACATGTGTGAATGTGTGCACCAAAGGTAACATGTGCAAAGATAGTTATGTTAATTAATTGACTTTGGTAATCATTTTACAATGTATGCACATTCAAACCATCACATTGTGCATCTTAGATATTTACAATTGTGTCTGTCAGTTATATCTCAATAAAGCTGAAAACAAGAAAGCATCTCTTAGGAGCAGGTAAATGATCTACAACTTAAAAAAAGAGTCCTTGATAATCAGTCTCCAAGAAAGAGTTTGAAATAGAGAATATCAAACAACTCAAGGGCAAAATTCTGAGCCAAAATAACCAAATGTCCATAGAGATACCCACAGCAGTTTCTAAGGCTACTAGCTCTCCAACAGGAATTTGGGAAAAGGGACTGTTTTTTGTTTTTTGTTTTTTTTTTCTTAGCAGCAAGTGGAGGGTTCTTTTCCTTTCTTTAAAGGACATTTTAAAGCAAAAATCAGTATCTGGATTTCTAGACACTCACAAGTAGGTTTCTTACACTCCAAGGCCTAAAACACATGTTAATATGCTCAAAGAGAAACACAAAATATCCAACAGGTAATTACATTCAAGGCATGGTAATAAAGACAGAACAGCACCAGGCACCTCTCAGCACAGGCACGAGCCTGCATCCAGGCTCACGGTGGTTGGGATAACACCACTGTGACAAGATCGCCTTTGTCGCTCAGCACCTCTTGTCTCTTTTTATTCACTTTGCTGTTTCTCTGGTTGTAATTTTATCCAGAGATTAAATCAAGCTGTAGGCTTCTTATGGAATAACTCCCCCAGACACTCACCCAAGGGTTGTTTGAACAAAGTTTTCAGTGGCAAGGAAAGAAAATGTTGGAATTGGAAGAGAAGTGGAACCAAGTAGAAAAACACACATAGCAAAGGAAGGCCACCCATCCAATTAGAGTGAAGAAAAATATTAGGAGACAAGACACTGAATACCAGGAGAAAAATGGAAGAAACTGGCTTCAAATAAGTAGAACCCATGTTCCTACCAGCATTCTTTTCATTCCTCTGCAATTCTCTGCAAGATAGACCGTCTGCTGATTGCCAGAGTGCGTCACGAACCAGAATGGGTTTATCGGCACAGCCGTTTGTTATCCTCATTAATTCTAGGATAAAGTTAAAGCACAATCAATGCAGAAGGCAGTACTCATCTCAATAGCTGCAACCCTTAAATATTCCAAGAGCTTCCACGTAAGCAAGAGAAAAAGCAGCAATAATGTCCCAAAGCAAAAATATATTACCCTTTGTAAATAAAGCAACGGGATAAGAATTGGGGGAAATTTTTACTGACAGTAAACCAAAAACTAGATATTTTCCCTGTAAACCCTTCTCTCCAAACAAATCCTGTCAAAACAACCAATCACAAATGCATTCCTTTTTCAGTTTATATATCAGTGCAAAATGCAGCTCTCATAATGTCAGTTTCTTGTAGTCTGGCCTTTCCAAGAACGTGCATAGTTAGACTTCAGTGAACTGTACTGTTTGGAGGAGGCCCTTTAATTGAATTTTCAGGTTACCTGGGTATATGATCAGGCCATCCAAGATGGCTGTTCTCTTGCTCTCTGTACACCCGCTGCTCAACCAGTGCCTGCTTCACTTACACCTGCTCCCATGACTGACCTTCCCCCATACTTGCCCCAGACCCAGCTAGTAATTTTTCTAATCTTTACATCAGAACATCTCCACCTCTAACTTAACAAAGGGGTGATGAGGGGCATGTGTGTCCCTGCTGCCAGCTTCTCTGGTGACCAATGAGCCAATCTGAGGTCAATATCCACCCTCTCCCACCAGGAACAGAGATGGCCACCATGTCCTACCCAGTGTCTGCTGCACACTGTGGGGTGAAGCTCTAGGACCTTGCTGCAGACAGGTAAGCTCCCCCCACCGATTAAGTCACTGATGTCTCTGTCACTCACTCTGGGTTCTTTCTTCAGTCCCAAGGCTGGGCAAGTCCAGGGCTTGCAGACCTGCAGGGAGCAGCCGGGAGACTGAGGAAACTCCCGTGAATGCCCAGACTCGGGAAAGTAAGGATGGGAGTGGGGCCCACAAGTTCCAGAGGAACATCCTGAAAGTTGCGGGGGAAATCCCAGGGTGGCCACCACTAGTATGTGGGGCCCCGAGGTGCCTGTCTTTGAAGAGTGGGGGCCACCGAGAGAGTACAGAGAACTCATACGTGGCCCTGAGGCTGTGGTGGAGATTCCGGCTGCCATTACAGTGGAAAAAAGAGGCTAGACCATAAGGCAGTGGCCACAGCTGTGGGCTGGCCCTGCTTTTTTCTTTTTTTAATATTTTTTTAATATTTACTTATTTGTTTGGCTGTGCAGGAACTTGGTTGCATGGTATGCAGGATCTTTAGTTGCAGCATGTGAACTTTTTCACTTGTGGCGTGCAGAACCTAGTTCCCCAGCCAGGGATCAAACCTGAGTTACCTGCATTGGGAATGCATAGTCTTAGCCACTGGACCACTAAGGAAAGTCCAGTGGCCATTCCATTTAAATTAAGAAAAACCAGACACACAGTGGAGGGGAAGGTTAACTTAAACACTGATTCTCAATCGCCAGCCCAGGTTTGATGCTCAGGGCTGGTGTACCGGGATGACCCAGAGAGAGGGAATTGGTAGGGAGGTGGGAGCAGGGTTCTGGAGGGAGAATATATGTATACCCATGGCAGATTCGTGTCAATGTATGGCAAAGCCAACACAATAATGTAAAGAAAATATAAAAAAATAAAACACTGATTCTTATTTCTCTGAAAGTGAGGCATGTAAATGTGAGTGAATGATTTGCATTATTGTATATTACTCTTGTTTAAACTGAAAAAAAAAAAATCCTTCGAAATGGCCACAATAGGAATCTTTCAGCATTCTAAAACTGGCATTGCACATGCAGTTAGAGGAAGCTAGCTTCCTAGAAGGAACTGGTATTTCTCTTCTTGTGCCTTTGAGATGTAAATGATCTACCTGGGCTCTCAGGAACTTTAATTATCTGATCCCTGAGAATGAAGGGAGAAAAAGACAGAGACATTTAAAAACTCTAGAGGAATAATAATGTTTTGGGAATGTCTATCTATAATAGTCTCTCCAGATTTTGATAACTTGAAACTAAGCTAAGTTAAATGAAGAGAACTCATTGATGATCTGAGTCATTTCAAATAAGATAAAATACTGGAAAAGCCAAGTGGGCCTTAGAAAGAGCATCACTACAAACAAAGCTAGTGGAGATGATAGAATTCCAGTTGAGCTACTTCAAATCCTGAAAGATGATGCTGTGAAAGTGCTGCACTCAATACGCCAGCAAATTTGGAAAACTCAGCAGTGGCCACAGAACTGGAAAAGGTCAGTTTTCATTCCAATCCCAAAGAAAGGCAATGCCAAAGAATGCTCAAACTACCACACAATTGCACTCATCTCACACGCTAGTAAAGTTATGCTCAAAATTCCCCAAGCCAGACTTCAGCAATACGCGAACCATGAAATTCCAGATGTTCAAGCTGAATTTAGAAAAGGCAGAGGAACTAGAGATCAAATTGCCAACATCTGCTGGATCATTGAAAAAGCAAGAGAGTTCCAGAAAAACATCTATTTCTGCTTTATTGACTATGCCAAAGCTTTTGACTGTGTGGATCACAATAAATGTGAAAAATTCATAAATAGATGGGAATACCAGACCATCTGACCTGTCTCTTGAGAAACCTGTATGCAGGTCAGGAAGAAACAGTTAGAACTGGACATGGAACAACAGACTGGTTCCACATAGGAAAAGGAGTACATCAAGTACATTGTCACCCTGCTTATTTAACTTATATGCAGAGTACATCATGAGAAACGCTGGGCTGGAGGAAGCACAAGTTGGAATCAAGATTGCAGGGAGAAATATCAGTAACCTCAGATATGCAGATGACACCACCCTTATGGCAGAAAGTAAAGAGGAACTAAAAGCCTCTTGATGAAAGTCAAAGAGGAGAGTGGGAAAAGTTGGCTTAGAGGTCAGCATTCAGAAAACTAAGACCATGGCATTTGGTCCCATCATTTCATGGGAAATAGATGGGGAAACAGTGGAAAGAGTGTCAGACTTTATTTTTGGGGGCTCCAGAATCACTGCAGATGGTGATTGCAGCCATGAAATTAAAAGACGCTTACTCCTTGGAAGGAAAGTCATGACCAACCTAGATAGCATATTGAAAACCAGAGACATTACTTTGCCGACAAAGGTCCATATAGTCAAGGCTATGGTTTTTCCAGTAGTCATGTATGGATATGAGAGTTGGACAGTGAAGAAAGCTGAGCACTGAAGAATTGATGCTTTTGAACTGTGGTGTTGGAGAAGGCTCTTGAGAGTCCCTTGGACTGCAAGAAACTCCAACCAGTCCATCCTAAAGGAGATCAGTCCTGGGTGTTCATTGGAAGGACTGATGTTGAAGCTGAAACTCCAATACTTTGGCCACCTCATGCGAAGAGTTGACTCATTGGAAAAGACCCTGATGCTGGGAAGGATTGGGGGCAGGAGGAGAAGGGAATGACAGAGGATGAGATGGCTGGATGGCTTCACCAACTTGATGGACATGGATTTGGGCAGACTCTGGGAGTTGGTGATGGACAGGGAGGCTGGTGTGCTGAGATTCATGGGGTCACAAAGAGTTGGATATGACTGAGTGACTGAACTGAACTGATCTATGTATGTACTTCACATTTTCTCTGATGGACACTCAGGTTGTTCCCATATCTTGGCTACTGTGAATACTGTTGCAGTGAACGTGGGAGAGAAGATATCCCTGAGTTTCTGATGTTATTTCTTCTGGATATGTACCCAGAATGGGATTGCCTGATTAAGAGAGACTTTATTCTGTAGGAATTGTTTCTGATGGTCTCAAGATGGAAAACTACTCTTATCAAAAGGCTCTGAGATACTTAAGCCACTTTTGCAACTGGCTCCCAGAGACTGTTCTTTCTACTTTTTGGTGTCTTTAAAAAAATTAATTTATTTTTAATTGGAGGATAATTGCTTTACCATGTTATGTTGGTTTCTGCCATACATCAACATTAATCAGTCATAGATATTCACATGCCCCTTCCTCTTTTTTTTTTTTTTTAATTATTGTTTTTGCCATACATTGTCATGATATCACCATGCGTTTACATATGCTTCCCCTCCGGGTCCCCCCTCCCTCCTCCCTCCCCCCCGGGAAATCTTGCTGCACCAGTCCCGAGCATCAATCCTGGGCTGGCGATTGATTAGACACATGACAATTAACATGCCCCTTCCTCTTGAACTTCCCTCCCACCTCCCACCCCATCCCACTGCTCTAGGTTGTCACAGAGCACCAGGCCAAGTTCCTGGTGGCATTACATGGCAACTTCCCACTAGCTATCTATTTTATATATAGTAATGTATATATTTCAATGCTACTGTCTCAATTCATCCCACTCTCTCCTTTCCCCACTCTGTCCCTAAGTCTGTTCCCAGAGAATGTTCTTGAAATTCTAACCCCATAAGGAAAGACTACTTGCTGGTAGGGAAACAAGTCTTAAGGGAGATTGTCAGGATTTCCTTACACCTTACAGACTCTTGAACTGTTTGACGATGAGGGTCACTTCCAGTTCTGATATTATCCAAGAATGTGGCAGTTCCCTTTTCTACTGACACAACCTCCCTCCCAGCTTTTGGCTAAGTGTCTTCCAACGACAGGGAACTCACTCCTTGAGTAAAGCATTCTTTGGCATTTCTGTAATTGTGGAGATTATCTCCCAACTCCCTAGAACCCCATGGAGCCTCAAAGGGACTCGTCAAATCCCTATTCACATGACAGATCTTCAGTGCTGTCACATCTTCTTTAAGTCATTCTTTTGGGGGCTAAACCTCTCTAGGGTGTTAACTGCTGTCCAGGTGTAGACCACTCTTTCTGTAGAAACTCCAACTAGTCAGTGTATATTAGAAACGAATGTGAAGAACTGAGGGTGCTCAAGTGATAGAATTGCATATCCATACTGACAGAGCCATGGTATCCTTGGTGTGGTCTAACCAGTGCAGACTGGGCTGGGGCTAAGGAATCCCTTTCTGGAAGCTTTACATGTTCTTGTTCAGAGAAGAAACATCTGCCTCTAAATACCAAAGTAATCCAGGCTCATAGGCAGTACCTAAGATCTGACATTTCTGCTGGGATATACAGAGAACCATGTGAATTCAAATTTATTCAAAATCCAAATTGTGATTTCTAAGCTGACACTACCTTTGGTTCCTCCTCTTGACTTTGCTACTTCTGAGAGTAGGACCCAAATTCTTCCATGTCTTTTTGACTTCCTGTTCTCCACTGTCTTCTTACAAAGGGCACCATTTCTCCTCCATGGGCATCATTTCTCCTCCATGGGCATCCTGTTCTCTTGGCCCTAGTTCCTTTCCCAAGTGCAACCTACTTTTCAGCTGATACTGGGAGTGTGCAAAACAGACAGCATTCCTGTACTAGTTTACACAATCAGATCTTCTTCAGAGGTCACACGGAGGAGGGGGCTGAAACAAGAAAAAACAACTCTTGGGCAGTGCTAATCTGCATTTTCTTAGGACATATATGTAAGAGGGCTAAGGTACATGTGACAGGAAGTAGAGAACAAAACTATTCAACTTCTTAAAGAGCCTCATGTAGAAAGGGCTATAAGAGGAACACATTTCCAAACCGAGTAATCATCTACAAATAGTTAAAATGTAAGTTCCTCCAGCCTCGGCTGCAGGAGTAGGGCAGAGGTCCTGGTTGAGAACTTTGATTTCCCACAGATTGTTTGAGTCTTAAATGATGTTTGGAAAGGTTCCCTGACATCAAAGGCTGTTCCTTTTGGCTAATCGATCGAGTCTGCTGTGCCTGTCCTCCCCTGAGCCCCCCACGACTGGCAACATATGTCAGAGTCTCCCTTTTGCCAGCAATTTGGAGGCTTGTGATAATAAAACATCCTTTTTCTAAGTAAGGGAAAGGGTGGTCCTGGGGAATGTGAAGGCAGCAGAGAAGAGCAATGATTGATTCCTCCCTGAAAAAACAAAGTCTGATCAATCCCTATCTGAATATCATCTGCATAATTTGAAAATAACACATTGAAGGGAACAGGCCCAGCCCTACTATCTTGTTCACATTTACATCTGGAACAGCTGCCAGGGCCTCTTGGAGTCGATTTTGTTCAGTTCTGCAGTGCTGACTTGAAACCCAGGCAGAAAATGAAAGTGAGCAAATTTACCTCTGGCATTCAAAGAAATGCTTTTGGTCAAAGTGAGTATTTCTGACCATGACTCATTTTCAAAAGAAGCATTGAATTCGCTTTGTCATCTTTGCCTGGATCGGGCTCAATCGGCCCTTTTATGATTTTTAAAACATCCTATACAGCCAGGATGGCATTTATTAGGCTTCAGCTATTCAATATTGCATTTCAATATATAAAAGTCACTATTCAATTGAATATTGAGTTTTCTAAGGAAGTAAACCTACAGAAAAGAAATTTGCAAGAATCTAAAATAAATGAGCTTAACGAAGATCAAACTGCCCTTTTGGCTGTTTCAAAGATCAAAAGATCTCTCTTTTATAGAAATCAGGAGCGGTTTGAATAGCCTCTTTCCTCTACTGCAAAGCCCCGTTTTCTCACTATCATTGATAGCTTGGGACTGCACCATAATGGTACTGGAGGCCCTGGGGAGGAGAAGAGGGTTTCATTACCCCCAAAGCACCCAGGACTTTTGCGTCTGAAATAGCAGGTTTGTCATTTAATTTAGTCTTGAGCCCAGTAGAGTGACAAAATGAAAATCTGTCCTCAGCTCCTGCAGGGGGGCTTGGGGGTAGTCTTAAAGGACATGAGAGGGTCTTTTGACAATTATTTTCACAGCCTGTGAGTATCTTTGTCTCTGTCTTCCATAGAGGCTGGATTATACTGGATTACACAGCAGGAAGTTATCTTTGGGTTCATACTGCCCTCTGCTCTGCAAAACTTTGGGAAGCTGTCTAATCTCCCAAAGTCTCTATTGCTTCATGTATAAAGTAGGGATAATAATATCCCTAGAGGCTTAAGCTCCGTCCTACCTCAGGGCCTTTGCTCATGCTGTCTTTCAACCTAACTTGTACTCAGCCTCTAGGATGCAGCTGCTGCTGCTGCTAAGTTGCCTTAGTCATGTCCGACTCTGTGCAACCCCATAGATGGCAGCCCACCAGGCTCCCCCATCCCTCGCATTCTCCAGGCAAGAGCACTGGAGTGGGTTGCCATTTCCTTCTCCAATGCATGAAAGTGAAAAGTGAAAGTGAATTCGCTCAGTCATGTCTGACTCTTCATGACCCATGAACTACAGCCTACCAGGCTCCTCCGTCCATGGGATTTTCCAGGCAAGAGTACTGGAGTGGGGTGCCATTGCCTTCTCTGCTAGGATTTAGCAGGAATGGCTTTTCTTCTGGGAAGTGTTTCATGAACTTGCGGGCCAAGAAACGCCACCCATACTCCCATCAGACAGTGTGCTATGGTTTTCCTTTGTAACGGTTACCTCGATAACAAAGGTAACGGAGAACACTGTAATGTAATGGAGAACACTGTGTGAATACTGGTGTCACATCTGGCTCCCTCTATAAGGAGTTAGGGAACCTAACTTATTCACCTGTGAAAGTGTCAGCCACTCAGTCGTGTCCCACTCTTTGTGACCCCATGGACTGACACCCACCAGCCTCCTCTGTCTATGGGATTTCCCAGGCAAGAATACTAGAGTGGGTTGCCATTCCCTTCTCCACGGGATCTTCCTGATTTGGGGATCAAACGTGGGTCTCCTGCATCGCAGGCAGATTCTTTACCATCTGAGCCACCCGGGAACCCCCTATTCACTCATATCTACAACTCAAACAGAAGCACAAACAAAAAGTTTGTTGAATGAGTGAAATGAATGGGGATAGAGCGATCAAAAAACAGCAATTCCTATTATTCTCCTGTACTGTGACCTTCTGGGGGCCGGGGGGAGCCTCACCTCTCCACAAGTGTTGAGGTGGAGCCTCAGTGGAGTAGCTCATCCAAGAACATCTGTGGTTGTGCAGACAGACATCATCAATCATCTCTCCAGCCAAATGCCTTTTTTATCTGCTTGTTTGTCTCCTCTCTGAGAGCATTAGAACCTTTGTTCATCCCCTTGTGATGCAGGTTTTCTTCTTCCTGGGATGAGTCTTCTGATTTCACAGAGAGCTCTAGAGGATGGGTCTGCAGTGAGAGGCAAGAAACTGGGTCATGATCCTGGTGCTTCCAGCACGGGTTAGAGAGTTGAGTGGGGCTTGGGGGGAGTTGGAGACATCAGCTGGGTGAGCCTTTAGTTAGATCAGTTGACACTTGTAAACATCACTATCACCATTACCATCTCCACCATCATTAACAGCTAAAAGCTTTTTTACAGTTAAAAAAACTGTTGAGTCTCCATTTAGGAAAAAGAAAATTTCCCATCAATACTATCAGTCATGTATGGTTGGAAATTCACCATTAGAATATTTTTTCTTGGATTAAGCAAATACCCACAAACAGTTACTTTATTGGTTATTAACTATCAATTGTAAAATCAGTTTATCAACTCATTTCATCTGCGAAGATGGTGGTGGGGAGCAAGCATTAAAGGTTTTGGTTGCTTATGTAGATGGGAAGTATCTCTGTCAGATAACAGGATTAAGTCTATTTAAAAAAAAATAAAAATAAAAAATGGATCCCATGCCAGAAATGAGGAGCTTACAGAAATCCCTAGAAGGGTTGGAGGAAGAAGCTTTCAGCAGAATTTCCAGAAGTCACACAGTTCAGAAGTGACCCACTAAGACTGTGGCCACCTCTGCCATATGATCAAGTTGGTGAAGAAGGAAGTCACCTCTAGAACTGCTGGCTCTCATCCCTCACTATGCCTACCCCAACATGCACCAACCAAGCGACCGTAACTTGCCTCTCGGTGTCACAGTGCTAGGGTGTGGATCCACACATCTCTGCCCTGTGCTGGCGAGCAGAAGTGCTAGGTGCAGCCTCCACCTTGACATCTACTTTCAGCTTCGTAATGTCCTGCGGGCAGTGTCTGCATGGCTGAAGTCAGGCTACATGTCGAACCTAAGTTGCAGAGCACCCTGGAAAATGAGACCATTTGGCTTATCATCCTCAGCAGAGCCAAACAGCGGCTCTGAAGGGGTAGGGATGGGTGAGTGTGAACCAATCTGTAGGCTACATGGTGGGGGCCGGGGTGGGGACAAGGCAGGAGAGCATTTTTGTGAGAGAAAGGAAGAAGGGGCTGAAAATAACCTTGACTGACCTTGGCACTGTGCTTAGAGCCGGTCGTCGTAATTCAGAGGAGGCATGAGGGAGACGCCACATGAGGGAGACATCCAGGTTTTCTTTGGGCAGTGGTTTTGAGGTCTTCATGTGAATTATCTTGAGTAAATAAACAGCCGCCTTCTCTTGTGCCCCTGACATTTACGGAGGGTGTTTTAGTGCGTTCCTTACCAAAGGAGAAAAGGTGTTCAGACTCACCTGTAACTGGGTGGCCTTTCTCAGTCCACTGGGCTGAGAAATCACTCTCATGACAGTTGCTGAAAAGCTGCTAGGTGCACCCCAGGAATGGGTGGCACTTCTGCCTTCCCAATAAGTCACTATTTCCCTGACGAGGAGACCCCAAATGCGGGCTCAGAATTGTTCGCAAACCCCTCTGGGTTTTGGGCAGGCAGTCAGTGGTGCTATCCTGCCACCTTCTTTTTAACATTCAATCCAGCAAACACCTTAAGCTTTTATAAACATCTTCTCTTAATAGCGTTGACTCCAAGCTAATAAGGCAACTAGCAAATCAAGTGAAGGTAAATTTCTCATTAACAATTTACGTAACTTTGTTGAAGAGAGCAATTCCAACTTCTGCTAATTGAGTTTGTAACAAAAAGATGGATCCACTTTACTACCACCCTCAGGACCTTAGTCACACTCCGGAAAAGGTAAAGTAACTCTTATTAGCAGACTAAGAAGTAAAAATCTAGGATGGAATGGAAGATTCCAGGACATGGTTAGAGCCCCCAGATTTCAACAGGATTATAAAGCAGAGGCACAGACTGGCATTTCACAGTGTTTTGAATTTTATTGGCCAGAGGAAGGGCCCTTTGACTTGAAGCTAAAACTTTGTGTGAGACTTGGAAGATGCTAGCTTTAGGATGTGTGTGATGTGTTCAGTTTCTCTCTCTTTATTTAAGATCCTTCTGGGGAATGTCACAGAATGTGCTGGGTAGACCTGCAAGAGGACTTACCCTTTTCAGATGATCCAAAGCCTTTCCCTCTGGCTCCAGGAGGTGGCTGTAATTCAGGAGTTTCATAATGAAGGGCTGAGAGAGACTTCCTAAAGTGACAGCCCTGTGGGCAGAGGGACATGTGGTGTGTTTGAGATCGGCCAGCGATTGAATTTGAAGAGATTTAATAATTCTTCTTGAAATTCTCAGCTTTACCCTCAGACGTTCCTCTGGAAGCCTGATTAAATGCGTATTATTTCTTCTTAAGTGATTTTACAGGTCATTTATTTTGGATTTATGAGCATCAACACATTTTAAAAGGTATTAGTGGGCTCTGCTGCTGGATACTTGTTCTCTAAATCATTAACTTTACTCTCTATCAGCATCAGATAATAAGAAATCTTTCAAATATCACCATGTCTTTTCTCATGTATTCATCCAGGCAATGAATATTTTTTAAACACTTTCCATTTGCTAAGTTCTAGAAGTACTCCAAAGAGCAAGACATTCAAGGTCTTCCTCTCACTACAGTGTAGAAATTTAAATAAAAATTTGGTAAAATCTATAGTATTGTGAAATCAGGAGGAATGAATTTGAATTAGTCTTCCTTTCCCATTCAATAAAAATCAAGGTCAAATAGAGAGATGCAAATAGGTTATGGTTCCTTTGTGGTTTCTTGGTGTGCGGTAACACTTAAAGTAGAAAGATGAGGTGAGTGGGGTGAAAAACTACTACTTTTCCTCTCCTCACCTTCTCCCAAGGTACCTGTCCCATAGAATTTGAAATTGTCCAGTTGTTCTACGTCTATAGCTCCAGAAGAGAAAACATCCCCCGTGCTGGCAGAAATCTCCATACTACCTGTCTGGGGAGGCACACCTCAGCTCCTACACTGCGTCCGATATCTTCTCTTTGTGTCCCATTCTCAGGGCTAGAGTGTAAGGTGCTATGACCAAGGTAGAGTGGGTAAAGAGAGTATGATTATAAGTAAATCATTTCAATGTTGGGGAAGAAAACTCAAAGGGTCCAACCAAGCCAGGTAACTGGGTTTATCAGGAGAGGTGAAACAAACACAGCAAAAAATGCTAGGTCAAGAACCAGGTCAAGAACAATTAGATCAAGGCGAGGGCTTGGAACGGAGGCCGTGAGACACACTGGGTTGCAGGATGTTGTTTTTCTGTTTATCTGAAGCCAAGTTTTCAAGTGTCACAGGTAAGGCCTGGTCAGCTTAAAAGCCCTTGGGGCTGCAAAGATGGAGCCCCCCAGAAGTGGCCCGCTGTGCGATGGCAGGAAAGCTGGCCTCAGAGAAGCCTGGCCACTTGGCCCATGGCTTGGGGAAAACCTGGATGATGAAGGATGTGGGAGAAGAGCCAAGGATACCACTACCATCTCAGGAGAACATGGTGGTTAACTCAAAAAACAAGGAGTTCAGCAGCATCCCTAAAGCTGAGACTTTGCCAAATACTTTCCCACCCATCTCACCTGTTCTTCCAGAGGCCCTGGATATGCATGAGCAGCTGGAGGGAGGATGGCTGTCCTCACTTGACAGATGATGAAACTGAAACCAGCGAGAACAAATGTTTAAAGTCACATGGGGGCTGTGGGAGTTCCCTGGTGGTCCGGTGAATCTGGACCTGCCCGCCAAAGCAGGAAACACGGGTTTGATTCCTGGTCTGGAAGATTCCACATGCCGTGAGGCAACTAAACCTGCATGTCACACCTACTGAGCCCGCACGCTCACGCTTCTTAATGAGGGAAGCCCCGCAATGAGAAGCCCATGTGCTGCAACTGGAGAAAACTCCCATGCAGCAACAAAGGTTTGGTGTAGCCAAAAAGAAATCAATTAATTTTTAAAAGTCACATGACTGAGTAGGGTCAGACCTCGGGCTTAAGTCCAGATCTTCTGATTTGAGCTGCAATTCTCTTTCCAGTAAAATTTACATAGTATTCAAATGTTATGTAAAAATTAGCAATCATGAAATACAGCATTATGAACATACTGACCCATTATAACCTGTGATTGTAGCCAAGTCTCGGTGATTCCTTTGGAGACCTTGGCAGTCCCCTGGCCAGCTCCTTTTCCATCTTTCTGGCTTTGATTGGCACTGGAGGAAATGTGTGTCTGAGTGTTTATTACGTAACACAGAGACTGGCATTCTATCTGTGGCCACGGTCCTCTGGATAATGATGATCCTGGAGTACCAGGGAACACTTTATTCAGTAAGATTTCACTCATTTGCTTATTCAGCTGCTGAATTCTCTTCCAGGAGTAAATCAGAAGGTTTTACCATTCTATTTGCTTGCTTTAGTTGGGAAATCTGAGGGAAATGGGTCCAATTCACTCTTTACATTTCTAATTTAAACGTTTTACATTTCAAGCTTTTTGACAGAAAAAAACAGATGAGAAACATTGTGTAGAAGGCAGCTTTGAGAAGACACAATCCATGTGACTGCTTTGAGCAAGAAGGGTTAAAAAAGGCAACAACAAAAAACCTGCTCCTTTTTGCTTGCTTTAAAAAAAAAAAAAAAAACTCAAACCATCTCCAAATGTAGCTTAATCCATTTTCAGACTCTATACATTATGCATCAAGATTTTGTACAAAAGGAGATTGAGAGAAGTGTTTGCATGAAACCACTTCAGTGGATTAAATTTGTAGTTCAGCATATTAGACTAGAAAAGTAGACGGGACATTTTGAGAAGAACCCTGCCTCCTTCCCGTATATGCAAAGTTCATACTTCAGATAAATACATTTTAAAGAATGGGTAGATTCTGGCAGCTGACTTTAAAAAAAAAAAAAGGAAAGGATTGGGTCTTCCTTCCACTTAGCTTAGCAATGGCTGCAGAATCTTGAAGAACAGAAAGCATAATTGGGAAGGTTCATCTAAGCAGTTCTGCAGTGCCTGAGGTTCTTTCAGGTAAAGCCACGGTGTCTAAGGTGGGAAAACTAGCGTGAAGAGATATTCCCAATAAAACGAGCTCATACAGGTACCTCTGCAATGACTGCAACACCCCCTCATCCTCAGCTTCATTTCAAAGCGGACCTGCTGCTAAGGTTGAACATCAAAGCTCAGAATCAATCATGCAGATGTCTGTACCTCATGGAAGTCAAACATCATTGACACCACATCTGGATGTCTGGAGGGCCACCACAAGTATTACTTTGTTAACGAATGGATTTTGTGGCTCTTGGAAACTCAGTAACTATTTACTCTTAGCCCAGAGTACACGTGCCACCGGAGGAACACACTTCACTGCCCTACGGCAAAAGTCTGGAGCACCCCAAAAGTAACCCATTTCTGGGCTATGAATGATGGGAGGTCCTAGGGTTGATAGGTGATGGCTGGCCAGGAGGCATCATTAGTGTTATAAACTATGGGCTGTCCTAACAATCTAAAGAGTCTATGAGAGTTTCCATAGTAACTTTTATTTTTTTAAGTGTTGAAAAGTTCCTAGCGGCATGGCTGGTTGCCTGGGCTACAGTGTTGTGTTGACAGCTCTGGTCCTTTTCCTGGCAGCTGAAGATTAGGACAGTGACCAATGAGAGGGCAGCGTTCTTCTCTGAACTTTCCGTCAGGCCAGTGATTCATTTTGAGACCCACATTTTATGAATGCTGTGAATTCAATGCAACGTAGCTGTTGAGGTGTCTACATTCAAATTGGATTCCATTAACTTTATGGTGTGATTAAATGTCTGAATCATGAGGACTCAGGGTTGGATTTATGTGCCTTCTGAAAGCACTTTAGAAGACTGGCAGCTTCAGTGAGTGTAATTTGATGCATGGGATTAGGAGAACAAAACCAAAAGATATCAGCTGAAATATAACTTGGATCTGAGAACACAAACTTGAGAGTTGAGGTAGATGCTCACTCTCAGATGTGCAGAGTGGAGCACTGTTTTGCATGCATAATTTTTCCTTTAGAATACTTTATTTTTGACATTAGAAGGGACTTGGTGGTCTGCCATTAGGGTGTTTTTCAAACTTAAAGTACCTAGTCATTAATTGGGGTGCTTGTTAAAAATGCCAGTTTCCAAGTCTGGCCTTCTGACTCTGCAGGGCTGGAGTGGGGTGCAGGAATTACAGACTTCCTTGGGAGAAAGTGATTTAATCCTCCTACATTTGGAGAAGTAACATGTCTCACCTATGGCCTGAATCTCAGCTAGTGGTAAGACAGCAAGACCCCAAACTACATCTCTTTACATTTTTCTTTAGGGATGTTTTATTAACTACTTAGTTCACACTCATTCAGAAATGTATTTATGACATGGCAATTGTCAGATTTGAAAGCCACATGCACCATGTTAGAAACATCAGAGAAAAACATGGAATGGCAGAAAAAGGGAACTTTGATATCTAAAAATTTAAAGAGCTCCTGAGGTGTTAAATGGGAGCTACACAATGCTTCTTCACGTATTTGAGTCAGTTTCAGGCAGTTCCTGACAGTCATGTATAAAATACTTTCATTTCTGCCTTTCTCTTTATGGATTTCTTTGGCTTCACATACCCTACAAATACACAGCATCTGCAAATTCCAGAAGAAATGAAATTAAAAACTTCATTATTGCTGTTTGTACTTGCTATTTAATTTTTTTTAACTTAGGAATTATATTTTCAGATTCGTTGTAACTTCCTATTGAGTGGTCAGCATTTTTAGTATTGCTTTTAAAGAGTTGTTTATATATTAAAGTTATTAACTCCAAATCTGTCATACATATTGCTGAAAGTATTTTTTTTCAGTTTTTTGTTTTCTATTTTTATTAATGGTAAATTTTCTTTTATATGAAGCAGTTCAGAATTCTCCTGTAGTTAAAATTTTTCTTCTTACCTGTTCTTGTCTTTGTAATGTTACTTCATTTCTTTTATTTGTTAAGTCCTCTCTATCATGAGATCAGGAACAGTCATTCATACTAGTTGTTTTGTAGTTTAAATATTTGCATTTAATGCTTTAATTCATTGCTATTCTCTGTAACATGTAACATACAAAACACAAATAGATAACATATAAATAGTTTTCCTTAATTATCTCAGCATTATTTCTTAGAGATTTCTTTACTTTCCAATTGGTTTTTCAAGCATGTCATAAGAATTCTTTATTGCATACTGAGATACTGTGCTAAATATTTTTAATGAATTAAAATTTTTAATGACTATAGATTTCATTTGATCCTCATAATAAAATTCTAGTGTAATTATTTTTACCCCCATTTTACACGTGAGTGAACTGAGGCCTAGATGCCTTATAATACTTATCTACAAAAGGTAGTTCTAAGAGGGGATCTTAGGATTAAGTGCCTCCAAAATCTTAGATTCAGTCACTTATGTAAATGTCACCATAAAACAAATTCCTAGTGTTATAGCTGTTTGGGGATTCTTTATTATTTTACTAACTTGGCAGCTGTGTGCTGTGCTTAGTCGCTCAGTCGTGTCCAACCCTTTGCGACCCCATGGACTGTAGGCCTGCCAGGCTCCTCTGTCCATGGGGATTCTCCAGGTAAGAACACTGGAGTGGGTTGCCATGCCCTCCTCCAGGGGTCTTCCTGACCCAGGGATCAAACCAGGTCTCCTATATTGCAGGCCAATTCTTTACTGTCTGAGCCACCAGGGAAGCCCAATTTGGTGGCTAGTTTTACACCACCAGGGAAGCCCAACTAATATCATACTTTTAAGCATTTCAGCTTTCAGAAATACTTACAAGTATTTCGGGAAGCCATCTTCTGGACTTCCCTGGTGGTCCAGTGTTTAAGAATCTGCCTGACAGTGCAGCGGACACGGGTTTGAGCCCTGATCTGGGAAGATTTCTCATGCCGTGGGGCAGCTAAGCCCATGGACCACAACTACTGAGCCTGTGCTCTAGGGCTTGCAAGCCACAACTGCATTCACCACAGCTACTCAAGATGTATGCCTAGGGATTGTGTGAAACAAGAGAAGTCCCTACAGTAAGCCCGAACACCCAAATGAAGAGTAGCCCCTGGTGGCCACAACTAGAGAAACCCACGTGTAGCAACGAAGACCCAATGCAGCAATAAATAAACAAATCATAAATAATTCTTTTAAAAAAAGAAAGCCATTTTCTCGTTACTTAAGGTGTATTCATGTTGGCCTCAGACTAATATCAGTAAATATAAATCCTGAGATTTTCAATGGAATTACATGTAAAAATGACATCTTTATAGTATTTAAATTTCACATCAAGCGAAATATCCTTTAGAACAGTTTCTCTTTCTTTTGTACATCCTTTACATTTCCTATTTTCACTTTAAATATTTTGTATGCTTTTTTTTGACTGTTGTAAGAGAGTTTTTTCCATTATATTTTCTAACCATTATTAATTTGTAGAAAATCTATTTTTGGTCTTTATTTTTTATCTGACTTTTTTTTAGAATTCCTCATGAGTTTTTAATGTAGATATTATAATCTACAAATAATGATTTTAGTTTTCTAATAATTATACTTTTAATTTCCTTACGTTGTCTTATTCCAGGGATAGGAAAAGTGAAATATCAGTGGTGAAAACAGCCAGCCTGTGTACCTGTGTCCTTTTCCTCTTCCTTCTATAAAACATTCATGAAAGACTTCTCTGTGCTAGGCACTGTCCTAGACCTTGCAGGTAGAGCACAGAACAAGATAGAAACAGCACCTGCCCTCCTACAGCTATATCCTGGGCTGGGAGACACACATTTAGCAGGTAATTATTAGTAATTCATTAATTTCAACCCTTATTTCCTTTTTTACTTTAATGGGAATGCACCTAGCATCTCAGTCCAAGTCAGTGTGAGATCTTCTTTAACATGCTATGTCCTTCTAAGGCAAACTTCTAGTCTTTTAAAGTCAGGGATGTCCCTGGGGTTTTAAAAAAATGGCTTCTCAATGCACCTTAAAAAAACAAAAAGTTATTGTCAATCCATCCATTTTATAAACAATAAACTCAAAGCTCAGAGGGCTAATGGAGCATGCCCGACATCTTGCAGGGTTTTTTTTTGTGTGTATGTGACCGAATCCTGAATAGAACCCAGCTTCTAGAACTCATCTCGGTACCATCAGGGCAATGTGCCTATTCACCCACAACTTCGATCCCCAGGTTAGGAAGATCCCCTGGAGAAGGAAACAGCAACTGGCTCCAATATTCTTGCCTAGAGAATTCCATGGACAGAGGAGCCTGGAGGGCTACAGTTCACGGGGTGGCAGAGACGGACTTTCCTAAGCTACTGAGCACACCAGCACCTGTCAATATATCCAACTTAGACTGGGGACTTTTTCAGAACAGGAGATGTTTCTTGGAAGCATTCTGTGCTTCCATGGGTCAGAATAGTACCTGCCGCTTTCCAGTCACTGCTGTAAAGACTTCCTACTTGCCCCAGAGAGGGCAGGGAAAAGGGTACCCGAGGTTCTGGAGTTGGTCAAGAAACTGGCAAAGAGCAAGGACACTGAAGGCTAGAGTTTAGCATCAACCTATCAGAATGATATTTATTTCTTATTAGTTAAAAAAGTTAACATGGAATTTATGGAAAATATAGAAAAAAAATCTAAAAATCACCTGTGACCTTACCATCAACAGACAACTTCCATTTTATCTGAATGCTTTATCTTTGCATATCATTTTTCCCCACAAAACACTTATCATATTGAGTGATAGATTTTCTCTCTAATATCTTGAACAATTTCCCAAGTCTATAATTATGCCATCTTTTTGTTTGTTTTGTCTCATCACTTAAGGCCTGGCCCTTGAGTTTCCCTTTGCAGTGCTCTGGTGATTCATCTGTCTATTCATTTTGAAAGAGTTCTAACAAATAAAGGAGCCTATGAGGACACCTTGAATAAAGACACTTAACTGGATCTAAAATGCCCACACTTGGTTGAATGAATGATGACCTTGTCATCGAAATTTCAGCAGAAAGGAAATGGTACTAATAATTCAATAAGAGTCTAGCACCTTAAGAGCTGAATAGGTTTGGTTTCAAAAATTTCTAGCTATTTTTCATAGACATGTTGGAATGCAATAGCTTCTTCTGTGGCAAACATTTAAAATACCACACCCACACAGAGAGATAATAATCAGCACCAGCAGCATAATCTTTGAAAAAGAGGAAAAAATATGTCTTTTATCTATCTATCTACCTACCTACCTATCCGTCTAAATTTGGAATTGAAGAATGCTGAGAACGCTAGGACATTCCAAGGTATAAAATATGGAAAAAAACAACACCACCAAAAACATTATGGAGGAAAGCTCATTTGCTGGAATAGAAATGGCATGGACCTGCCCAATAGCCATTGTATGTTTTTCCCTCTTGAAAGGAATTCCAATTTTGTTCAACTACTGGCTGACCATGTGTTTCAGGGCCACTCTCCCGCCCCTGCTGGTGAAACCTGATTCATCGAAGTTAATTCTGATCATCCTACTTCCCTTACCAGTATCTGGTTTAGAATTGATCATGTGATACAACTCTGGCCGAAGGGACACAGGAGAAACTCTCCCAGGAGGCTTTGGAAAAAGTTTTTCTTCTTGTTAAAATGAAACATAAGTGAAGAAAAAATTTGTGAGCATGTAGTTGCCATCTTAGGATTAGAGGGGGACAACTCAGGACCGTAGCTGAGGTGCTGAAGGGGACGCCACAGGCAGAAATGATCTGGGTCCTCCACGATGTCATTGAGGCTCCCCACCTCTGACCTTCTTTCTTGTAAGATTATGTAGTATATTTTTATAATTGTTTTAGCCATTTTGAATTTAAGATTGTATTGCTCTGTAGCCAAAAGCATTCTAAGTAGCACAGGCGGTCACCAATAGCAGGTAAACAAGTGGTGACAGAACGTGTGTGAGGGAGGGAAGCACTAAATTCTGATTCTATTTCCAACTCTGTCTGTGATCTGACTGTGCTGTTTATTTTTACCTATGGACTGTCCACTACCCAAATCAGAAAATAATGCTTCTGAAATATATCAAGGGGCCACATACTAACATTTGCCCTAGTAAGGGCTTTAGCTAGGTTCAGGACTAGGAATCTAGTAAATACTTTTTAGTGAATCAAGGAGTTGAGGAAATAACCTTGGCTTAAGGGAAAAACTATTAGCAAATTAATAATCCAGAGTCTTGTTTATACTTATTATATTAGAGAAATCCCAAGCCATCCATAGACATTTAAAAAATTACTAGCCTCACTTAAAGTAGGAAGTATTGAAGGTGTGGCTTCTCATGAGAGTTTCCCGAGTGTGCAGTTCATCATGCTTGAGAGGCTCAGTCAATTATTTCATAGAAAGTCTGTTTAGGAGGGACTGTGGGCTTATATAAGCTAAGAAGTAATTACTTTATGCAATAAAACTATAAGCAGGTCCCTGGTTAATGAATTTGGTGGTTGTTCTCCCAATTTATAGACACTGACCCATACGAGGTATACTGCATACGCATAAGCACAGAGAGACATATTCATTAGTTAATTAGGGAAGGTCAAATTGCATTAACAGACAGACTCAAGAGTGAGGTCACTCTCAGAAGTGGAAGTTTCTTTCTCCCTCATGTGACAGTCTGGATGTGTGATCTGGGTTGGTAGGTGTCACCTGTTGTGGGGTCCTTTGGGAACCCAGGCAGACAGCTGCTCTGTCACCTTCCAGTCATCACTGTCTTGCTGCCATCCAGCCAGCCGAGAAGGGGGGAAAGAACATGGACGAGGCATGGTCTGGTCTTGAGTGAGATGCTTCAAGGAGCACAGTGCACTTGTGTTCAGATTCTGCGGGCTGGGACCTGGTCCCATTGTCATACCTCACCGCACAGGGATCAGGAAAATGGAGACCACCCATGTGCTTAGGAAAAATAGAAGGGGTTTGCTGGATAGCTTCTGACACATACGTGGAGTCACAGAAAGAGGACCAGGAACCTCATCCTCCCTAGTCACTTCTCCCCACTGCAGTTGGAGTCCTGGCTGCATAGTCCAAATGTGCTTGTCCCTCACTGGCCATCTTCAAGTCTCTGCTGAAAACCCTTCAGTAACTTACTATTAATATATTCAGGACAAAGACAAAACTCTCTATCCTAACATAATCTAATATCCTTTAACCCAGGGGTCTCCAACACGCAGTGGTCCGTGACCTGCTAGGAACCAGGCCACACAGTAGGAGGTGAGCAGTGGGCTAGTGAGCAAAGCTTCATCTGTATTTACAGCCACTCTGTATCACTGGCATTGCCCCCTGGGCTCCAGTCTCCTGGCATATCAGCGGTGGCATTAGATTCTCATAGGAGCATGAACTGTGAACTGCACATATGAAGGCTCTAGGTCGTGCACTCCTTATGAGAATCATCTCAAAACCATCCCCCCTCCTCCCGACCCCTCAACCATGGAAAAATTGTCTTCCACGAAACCAGTTTCTGGTACCAAAAAGGTTGGGGACCATTACTTTAATCTATTAATTTTCAATTTTGGAAAATGCCTCTTTTCCCTTTCAAGGCTCCAGTCACACAGGCCCCTATCACATCTTCTATTTCCTATGTTCTCTTTTCCCAGGGATTTTGCACTTGCTGTTCCCTTTGCCTAATTTGTGCCTACTCATCCTTTCAATGTGATTCTCCCAGGGGAACTGGCCTGGATTGTTCAAATTCCTCTACATCAGCTCTCATTGTAGACTATACTGTTTTCCCCCACAGTACCCACTACCGTTATTCTTTTATAATTGTCTGATTGATTAAAATCCACCTCTTACACTAGACTATAAACTCCATGAGGTCAGTGATTATGTTGGTTTTTGTTTATGAATGCTTAGCATAGCTTCTTATCTACAGAAGATACTCAGTAAATTATTTGTTGAATATCAGGATATTTGAATAAATGAATGAACGATTGCATGGATGAAGATCTGTATTCTAGTTTGGGCCCTGCCACAGATTAGCCATGTGATCACAGTTTTTACTATTTGGGGCCTCAGTTTCTTCATCTGCAAAGAACTGAACTACATGATGCTTAAAACTTTCAGCACCATGGTCCTATGGCCTTACTATTTTAAAACTGAATCCTGTGGGTCATTATGTTTGTTCCAATCACTCAGCTATGTTTCCTAAGCAGATGTTACAAGTTCTGGATCTGGTAAGTAGAGTGAAAACATATTTTATTCCTTTGTCTTGAATTTTTGATGATTACAAATTCAGTGCAAACTTTAACTTTATCCTAATCCATGAAGTTCAATCATAGCTGAAAAGGGGGTTGGATAACATTAATATAAAATAATAGCACCAATGATTATACAGAAAAAGATAAGGAAATAAAATCTATAAATATGTTGTTAGTCACTGTAAGGGACTAATTCCGGTTTGGGACTGGAAAATGAGCATCATGTTACTTTTTTTCTACTTGAATTTGCGCCTTGGCTTTATGAAGGTCATGTTTTGACAGTGCCTTAATACAAATGTTCATTGATATAAGAACAAGGGCTTTTATCCTCCTTTTGACTTTGAGATTGATATTCAATAAAAATATTAATATCAAGGCTCTATTAACCCTTTTTAGATGATAGGATGACAGGTGACCATTACCAAGCTTGATTTCAAGTTGCTGGATAGCATCAATTCCATGAACTCCATGAAGTCCAGGACCTTATCTGTTTTATTTCATCCTAATACCTAGAAAGTGCTCTGAGTAAATAACAAGTTAGATTAAGAAAAAGAAACACCAAATGACCATTGGAGATATCTGCACTCAACATTCCCTGAAGCTAAAAGTTAAATAACACAAAACTCTGGCAGCTCCAACAAAAATGTGATGAACTGATTTCTGTTGTTGGTAGATCCATGAACAAGAGAAGGACTGTAAGAACCAAAGAAATTTTTCATATTCTCTCTTAATTTTGAAACTTGAATTCCAACAAGATGCTATTATTTTGACTTAGATTCCTTTTTGTTTAGGAAATCTAAACTAACAATTATTTTGGCTGCTACTAAGAGGTCCTGACTCCTCTTATTTAACAAACCAATGTCCAGAAAAAAAAGATTGTGATGTCCAGAGGAGGGACATCTTCCTGAGACTCTGAAACTTGAGATGTCATAAGTATTTCTGCTCTGCAATTGTTGAGAAAAGTGGCATGTTTCTTCTCCAGAGGAACTGAAGCATAATGAAATGCAATCTAAGAACATGCAAACTTATTATCTACCAGGATGGTTGAATGGTTCCAATCAAATGGAAGGGAGAAATAAGGGCTTTATATTCGGATTTTGGAAAAATGACTCCACAGCTATATTTAGGTGCAACAGTGCCTGCAAATACCTGAAATAGTGGCAGTCTGCGGCTTCTTGTAGCATCATGAGTATATTTTCTATTTGAAACTTTCTGTGGGGGTGAGGAAAAAAAATCACCGCAAATTATTCCTGCAAATGGAGAAAAGCTATCTCACCGTGGATGGTAAGAGCAAGGCTGCTACACGTCTATGTGAGAGGTTCTGACTGGTATTCAGGTGGCTCCTCAGAGCGCTGCCTTTGTGCCAAAGACTGCGTAGAGTAGGTGGACCCTGTGACTAAAGCAGTCAAAAATGTTCTTTATTTCTCCCACTCTTAGAAACTGCTAAGAAGTAGAGGTATAGCTTTTATGAGAATTCACTGTTTTCCATGCCTCCATGTATATAGAAGTCCTGGCACCTGGGAGATGACCTTTTTAAAAATATGAATCTGATGTCACTGACCACTTAAAACTTATCAACAAGTAACCCATTGCCTTTAGGGCAAAAATAAAAATCTGTACTGTGGGGCCACAGGTCCCTTAGAGAGCTCTGGCTGTGACCAGTCGTACAGGCTCCTCTGCACCCCAGGGACTTGGCACATGCTTCTCTCTCTCCATCTGAAATCCATCTTCCTCCACCTTCTGTGAAGTTAAATCCTACCTCTCCCAATCCTACCTCTTGTATCTCAAGGGGCAAAACATGTGAGAAGCTTCCTTGATCTCCCAGACTAGATCAAGTTCTTTTTTCAATATTCTCATAATTTCCTGAAGCCTGTCTTTATCATAGTCAGCATTAGCTGTCTCCCTCTCCCAGATGTGATGGGCAGGGAGGCCTGGCATGCTGCCGTTCATGGGGTCGCAAAGAGTCAGACCACGACTGAGCGACTGAACTGAACTGAACTCTCCTAGATCATTAGGACAGAGGCCCTGTCTGTTTGGCTCATTACTAAATGCCTGGGCACAGAGTAGGTACTCACTGAATATATAGCATGTACATAGATAAACAAATGGAGCTGGGTTATGCATTCCATCCCTGCATAAATTTTCTAAATACTTAATATGCTTACAATACAAATAAATTTGTTCCCTTATTATAACTAAAACCCGAAATGGTCAGTTTTCCCTTTGTTTCATATCGACTATGAGGTAGCTAGATGAAGGTAAGGTTAAGTATATGGGCTTTGTAATCACACAAGTCTAAGTTCAAAACCTGGTTCAACCATTACTGGCTGTGTAATCATGGGAAAGTTACTTAAATTTTTTTCTCTGCTCCAGTTTCCTCATCTGTAAAACAGGTCATACCTGGATTTCAAGCCCTGATCTGTCAGTGGTCAATTGTGCAATTCAGTTCAAGTTAGTCATCTCTCTAAGCTTCAGGCTCCTTAACTATACAATTAGGCCAGTAATATCTGTCTGTCTATCTCTTAGGGTTATTAGGAGGATTAAAAGTATATGAAAGTGAAAGTGTTAGTTGCTCAGTCGTGTCAGACTCTTTGCCACCCCATGGATTGTAGCCTGCCATGCTCCTCTGTCCATGGAATTCTCCAGGAAAGAACACTGGAGTGGGCTGCCATTTCCTTCTCCAGGGGATCTTCCTGATGCAGGGGTCAATCCCAGGTCTTCTACATTGCGGGTAGATTCTTTATTGTCTGAGCAGGGAAGCATTTGAATGTACATACACAATATATATATGTATACATATATATATATATTTAAATTTGCTTATAAACATACGGAAGGTGCTCAATCTTTGTGGGGTAAAGCCGTAAAAGCAAATTAAAGCAAGAGTTTCACAGTATTTTCTATCAGAATACTAAAGATAAAAAACTGTCTAATGCATCTGTTAGTTATGATGTAGAGAAAGAATTATCATACACTATTGGTAAAATATCCTTGGAAGGCACTTGGGCAATATCTATCAAAATTGGAAATGCAAATAAAATTTGACCTAGAAATTTCTCTCCTTAGGAATTAACTCTTGAGGTATAATCATACATGTTCACACAGATGGCAACACGACTTTGTGATAGCAGTAGTGTGTGTTAGCCGACTCTTTAGTGTTAGTCAGTCGTGTCCGACTCTTTGCAACCCCATGGACTGTAGCCCACCAGGCTCCTCTGTCCATGAGATTTCCCAGGCAAGAATACTGGAGTGGGTTACCATTTCCTTCTCCAAGCAAAAGTACTGAAAATAATACAAAGTCCATTAATAGAAATAGTTAAAAAGTTATGGAACTTCTAAAGTGAAATACTCTATACAAAGTCATTAAAAGTGTGTGCTCAGTCACATCCAACTCTACGAACCCCATGGGCTGTCACTAAAATACATGGATAGAGAATTATCTTAAGATATATTATTTAACACACAAAAAAGGAATGTAAAGAACAATGCAAACTGTGTGTGCTTGTTTTATTTTTATTTTTATTTTTATTTTTTATTTATTTATTTTTTTTTTATATAGCTTTACTCTAAGTCATTATCAATGTAAAACATTAGAGAAAAAAATAAAATAGTAGATGGTCAAAACAAGAATACAGTAGTAACAAACTAAAATTAGGATTACAGAATCTCATTAAATCAGATGGAGACAGGTTTGATCAGACAGGTCTAATGCACAAAGAATAGCAGTACTTGGAACAGCACTGACAAAAAATCGCCACAATTTTATTCAAACTCCCCCACTCTATACAAGTATCCAGTTGTTTAAATGGGCAAAAAATACTTTCCTATGGACTTAGTGGAAGCTGTGGTTCCTCATGGGAAAAGAAATGAAGGTACCTAGCCAGGGCGAAATTTACTTTTCATTGTCTACACTGTTTTTTTTCCTTTTCTTGGTAGCAGAGTGCATATATTGCTTTACTGATTCAAAATTAATTTAAAAGAGCAGAGACTGCGAATTAAAAGTTGTAGCTACTGCTACTACAATTGCTCCTTCTATTATTAGATGTTACAGTCAGGCTATTGCAGGGATCCCCGGGCTGCCCCAACACTAAAGACATAAGAAAACGGGGTGACAAGTTAGTTACCACAGAGGGACATACCGATCCACAAGTTCCAGTGGAGAGACCCAGAAGGCTGGGAATTCTGGCAAAGCGGCTGCCCCAAACAACTGGACAGTGGGCATCAGGGATGGGCAGTGGGTTTTGGGTTATCCTAAGAGGTAAAAAGAAACCAAACCTTAGAAAAAAAAAATCCTTTAATGTGAATTCATTGAGTTATCAGAACAACCGCAAAAAATTAGTATTATCTTCACTTAACAGATGACCAATTAGAGGGTGTGCAGCCTGTCCGAAGTCACACATCAGACCCTGGGAGTCTTTCAGCTTTCATATAGGGTATTGTTTTTATGTAGTTTTTAGGGATCCAACTGCTTATTTTTAATTCAGGTTTGAACTCTTTGTACCTTTGCTCAAAATCAGCACTCTTTATTAGAAATGGAGGTCCACTGCTGTGCCAATGGTTGCATTTGAAGCTGTACAGGATATTTTAAGAAGCTCCTTTATTTTTCTATTTGTGGTTTCTCTAGTTTCACCTCTGTTTTTCCTGGAAAAAAGATGGATTGATGAAATTAAGACTTGTGCGCCCTTCTAGTGATCTCCGATGGCCATCAGCATTTTCAGTTAGGAAGGACAGCTCAAGGAAGCCTTCCAGAATCAGAACTGCATGAACAATAAATAAACACAGTTTCATCTTAAAGACTTCTCTTACTTTGCTGATCAGTGTAGTTAAAAAAAACCCAAATGCTTCCAGATCTGCCTCTGTCCTAAATGAATATATTTTGGGCAGTCCCCTTGGTACTGATGCAGTAAGCAAGGTTATAGCCCAAGGTCAGAGCAGGGACAGAACATATTTGACCAAGTGCCACCCAGATGCAAGTACATTTGGTTCCAATATAAACTGGAAACTTCTTGGAGAAATGGTCTCCTCCTTGCAATGGTCTACATTCAGAACACGCTGAAGCCTGAGAAATTGGGAAAGGGCCGAGGTAGTAGTCAATTTAATTTGCCAAACTAGGGACAATCAGTTGGCAAATGGATATTTTCTTTTGAAATTATATTTTTAATAATGGTATTTAAAGGCTTGAGATGTTTTAAATCATTCTACTGCAATATAACGGTAAATTTTAAGAGTTCTGTGAGTTTGATTTGTATTTCAGATTTTTACAATCTATATATAGGTTGGTCTTTAATAACCATTTATACATTGCTTCTTTTTATATAGGTCATGTATTCTCCCGGGAGAGTAACAAGATTAGAAATAACAAATACAGTACAGAATAAATTAAAGTGCTTCAAACTGCATTATATAATTTCAGAAAATTGGTTTCACACTGAAACATTTAAATAAGAAAACTAACTGATTTAAGGAGAAAAAAAAAACAACCTAGTACATGCATTTGAACTGCTATTGTTTAGCAAATTTTACCCTCAGCAGTATGGTGGTGGTCTGTGTTCACAAGGCTTCAGCAATGTGGCAGTTCATTTGGGTCAATATGGATAAAATCATTATTCTTCTTTATTTTAAAATGTTGACTTCATTCTCCTTGAAGATGAATAACATTTACTAGTCAAAATGTCAAAGCAGTATTATAAAAGTAATTGTATTTTTATATATGGTTCTCCAAACTCTTACATAAAAATGTTCTTATTACACACAGTGCAATAAATTCAGAGGTTGTTATGGGACAGGAGATAGAGAAATTGGGGCTAATACTTTTCCAATTAGTTAGGATAATAAAAAGTGGGGCTTGGTTTTCCCCTCTCAACTAAATGAAGGAGATCTGGTGCTCTAGAGAGTCTCTGATTCCGGCCGATTTTGTTTGTTTCGTGAAGTTTTAGCATCACTCTCTCAGTTCGAAGTCCTCAGGCCTTTTTCAATTTTTCTATCCGTGCATTAAAGGCCTCTTCCTGTATTTGCAGCTTTTCGTTTATCTCGGTCTGTGAAGACAATCATAAAAAAGTGGCTATGATGGAGCTATCTGTTGCTGCACATTGTCTTGTGGTTTTGACATACTATAGTGCCTAAAGACAGACATTATCCCTCACACACCTTCCTGTTTTGTAGACATAGCCGTGTTTCAGCCTGTAGTGATGTGATAACACTTTATCATATTTCTCTGCACATTCCCAATGTATAGCATGTCTGCTATGAACAGGAAGTGGTATTGGACAGCCATTTTTCACATAGGCTTGTGTTGGAAGATAGGCTAATTTATCTGCATGTTCAGACAGACTTTACCAATAAGCACCGCATCAGAATCCCTGCTCTAGGCTCAGTTATTGCAGTGTTGTTGGCACTGCTACCCCTCTGCAATGGATGTTTTCGTCTCCCATCTAATACATTCTAATTGGGATCCCAGAAAGCTTCTGTTGTGAAATCACAACACAAAAATCTCACAATTAGAATGATTCTCATAATTAAACAGTATTTGCCACGTATACAACTCTTGAAATTATGCCCTTTGTGATATAGTTTTGGTATAAAAAAGTAAGCAGTTGCTGACAGGTTTTCGTGTTTGCTATGGTTATGACGGCATTTAGCCTCTGGCAGTGATATTCTGTGGGCTAACATTGCTACCTGCACAATTCCAAAAATATTTTCACATTAGCTGAACATTTGTAGCCCTGGAAATGTCTTCCTTTTTTCATGATGGATTATAAAATTATGTATAGAGAAACCAGTGGCAGGGGGCATGGTAAAACTGGGTTCTTTGTTTAGGTGATTTAAAATAGTCAACAAACATATGAGGAATAGTTCATACACATAAATGTTAATAAGTAATTAGAAATGTAGAATTTAAATGCCTATGACCTAATTTGAGGTCATCAGGATAACTGTATTTTAAGAAACATTTTAATTTATATAGAAGAAATTTAACAAATCAAATACTGATTTTGGTCCAAATATAACTTCATTGTTATTTATTTATTTATAAGTGTAATTATAATAGCTAGTTTTGAAAGGTCCACTTGTTTGCCTTATCTGATGAGATATTGTTTCACTTTCACAGTTAAGAGCCACTATTTCTGAAAAGATCACATAGGTGCCAATAATTCTGGGTTCTCGCAAGAACTTTTTTGGCTCAAGTTTTACCAAGTCCTGGGGTCAAGTCTGGCCTCTGGCTTTTCCTCTTTTCCTTTCATGGTGCTAAGTGAAGAAGGCAATGAGGGATGAGCATGGTTGTCCAGGTTACAAAAGAAATGTCTTATTTTTAGGAATCTATAATCCCCTTGGGCATAATTTTGGGAGAGCTGAAAGGAGGACGGGTCTAGGAGTGCAGAGACCTAGGGATTAGTTTAGCTCCGCAGCCTTGCGCAGGTCACTTAACCACCTTTAGTTCTTATTGAAAAATTAAGTAGTTTAAAATTAAGTATATTAAATTTCATGTATGTTAGCTTTTAAATTCATAATTCCAAGTGTGTTAACTTTTAAATTCATAATTCTAACTCCCAATTCTGTGATATAGTCACTGATGTTATACTATTTCATTATCATGATATTGTGCTATATTTAAAAAAATATTACTTCTGCTTCTTTATGGCAGGCTATATATTATATCATACAGGGCATGAAATAGTCAGAAGAAATGATTCTGTTACAGTTGCAAAGGATCGATCGGGAAGCACTGGTTTAACTAGACAATTTTCCAACTTTCAATTAAATATATTTTAGGTCCACCAATAATCTCATTTCTTTTTAACTAAGGACAGACGTATTATTATCTTCCAGCTTCTGTTTGCCTATCTCATCACGGTTCTCACATTAACCTGGAGGTCTTTTTGGTATTTCAATGAGACAGAATTGACTGTCAGCCAGTGAGGGCTCTGGGAAAAGGCTCCTGAAGGTCAGGAGCATGCCTGCTAGAGCTGTGCTGACCGAGGGACACATCTCAGATCTCCAGACCATGGTGATCAGTTCTTTGGACACTGGACGACAAGATTCCCCGCTGGTCGAGAAGAGGCTGTCCTTGGTCTACAGTGTCTCTGTGTTAATTCTCAGAACACTGATGACCAGATGTGCTATCTACAAGCCCCAGGATAGGGTATGATTCTATTGCCTTTTAGGAAAGAATGGAAAATCCATGACCTGGGTCCAACAGTCTCTCAGTGATCACTTCTTGAGGTGATTTCCCATTCAGCTTTTCTAACCCGGGAAGTTGATCTAAAAATACCTATGGTGCCAAGATGGCAAACTTCTCTTAAAGTTTTCACATTATTTTACCCTACTGCTTAAGACAGGCCAAACAGCCAACATTTAATGCAAGAATTTAGTGCTAGCATTCATATTTCTCTGAAATACGAATGCAAGAATTTAGTGTTAGCATTCATATTTCTATGAAATACAATTCTTTAAATATATTAAAGTTTGCTCCATTGGGTATAATTTTTATTATATAACTCAGGGCCAAACTAATTTCATTTTAAATGTATCTTTAATATTAAAATACCTAGGCTATATAAACTTAAAATGTTTGCTCTATTCAGTATAATTTTAATTAACATCTCTGGGCCAAGATAACTTCATTCTTAATAAATTTCTGAAGCTATAAAGTAAGTCAATGGGAAAGTAAGTAGATTAACATAAAAAATTTAAGGATTCACACTATTTTCAGAAATTTCTGAATTACAGGAAGTGAAATATGCTTGTAACCACAATGGAGAACGAGCTCTGAAATAAACTGTACTCAAAACATGAATTCACTACTGCCTTTTTCTACAAAAATTATAAGACTATGATTTTTACCTTTTTATATTCTTGAGTATGATTTTTAGATAAAGAAGGAGAAAAAACTACTGGAAAATTTAAAATATCTTACAAATAATAATTCATTAACTGTTCCTACAGAAAGTCACTGGTTTATATGCACTGACCACTGATAAGTGGCTACGTTTGAACAGGGATGAGACAGTTTTAAGAGCCAAGAACACTGGAAGGCGGGTTTTAGAAGTGGAAAATAACTTACCCATTTAAAATAGGGAGAAATTTAGGTAGGCAGAGAGTAATTACCCGACTTGGAATTTGACCAAGACACAACAGTAAACACTGAAAAAGTGTCACACCACTTGAGTATTAAAAACCAAAGTAGTCTGGTTGTGATATTAGAGGTTATGTGGTTTTTGTGGATAATACCGGAATTAAAACTAGAACCCAGGTCACAGCTTCCAGTCAGGGTCTTTCATCAACTTCTGACCCTGGAAACCCTGGCCAAATGACTTAATATTTCTGTTTCTCTCAGTTTTCAATTTATTTATCAGAGAAGTACCTGCCTAACTCGGAGTTTACTAGGATCATTGAGAGAAAATATATAAAGGGGTTTGCTATCTTGAGACACTGTATAAATAAACATCATCAAGCCATTTTATTGAAAAACTGGCAATAATTTGGCTCAGGCTAATGTCCATGAATTTACTTAATATGGAAATGATCAAGGCACCTGAAAGATCTACATCCCTTACCTCTGGTCCTTTCTATGCCTAATTCTCGACCAGATGGGGAATCTTGTCATCCAGTGTCCAAAGTTCTTTCTAAACCTAATTACATTTAGATGAGCCAGCTAATGGACTTCCAGGCCCAGTAAGGATGGCTGCAGGCCAGTGGGACAATGCTTACACATAGAACCGTCATATTCCTTCTGCTATGAGGGTAGTGGTATAAATGCTACAGAATCTAATATTAAAAAAATTTCAATGAATATTTCAAAAACATACTGCTCCCTATATGGAACATGGCCTCAGTAAAGATGACTTCAATTGTGAGGGCCTGCAAACAATTTTATTACTGTCTAGGGCCTTGGTGATAATTTCAGAGCCACAGGATCACAAAGGAGCCCAGGGCCATGTTTTCCATTAACTATATTTAGATGAAATGTTATCAAATCTAAAGAGGAGATATGTTTTGAACTCAGCTTAATTCAGCTGCACTCTGCCCTTCTACAGAGTAACCAGTTATTACATTCATGGGGTTGTTAACAATAAAGCTTTGTGTAAAACGTGTCCTTTCAGTATTTCTAGTAAACACTGAGCACCCCTTATTAAGCTGAGGACTTTGGCTGATTTTGTTGGCATCGAATTAAATGTTCGTGTAAATAGTACATTAACACTTGATGATTAAACAAGTAACAAGGTATGCTATTGCCAAGCTAGTCTTTTGTCCCCTCTAAATTGTCATTAATGCAGTGTGCTTTTTTATATATAGTCTCATGTCCAAGAAAACAACTGAATCTTTCCCTGAGATGCATTCATATTTTAAACATTCAGTATAATGTCCTATTGGTTCATGTTTATTTCCACAAGAAATTATAAAACCTCTCAAAATATGCAAATGACTCTTAATCAATTTTGCCTAGTAAATGATGCAAGCCTTTGTGTTGAGGTAGAGAAGGTGGAGTTCTTTTTTTTTTTTTTCTGGACAGGATAAAAATTAAGTATAAAGTTAAGCCTACTGATTCATCATTGGCAGTTGCTACTGAGATGGCTGTTGTCATCACCATTTTCATGCAGCCACTGGTGTCAGTGGTAACACCATTAATATATAAATATATATGTATATACATCCACTAGCTGGGCTTCCCTGGTGCTCAGGTGGTGAAGAATCTGCTTGCAATGTGGGAGACCTGGGTTTGGTCCCTGGGTTGGGAAGATCACCTGGAGAAGAGAAGGGCTACTCACTAAAGAGTTGAACACGACTAAGCAACTTTCACTTTCATACATCCATTAGCTCTTACTTATATGTGACAAGGAGCAAACTATCTGAGAAGGAGTTCAAAGATAAGAAATCCTCTCTTTAGAAAATTCGTGAAAAGACTAAGCTAAGAATGATGGTCTGAGCTCTAGTGTTTACTGTTTACAAATATACTCCCATTACTCCTGCATGCGCAGTCAGTCAGTGTGACTGGGCATGAAGTGTTTATGGGTCTTGATGCTGTATGATTCTGTAAACTGGTAACACACCACAAAATGTGCTGCTAGTGAGTTTATTTTGTGATCTTACTGAGTCTCAGATGACTCAACTGAGAGTTATGTGGAGACGATACATTGAGCTGCTCCAGCATCAGCATCACTCTTGATGGCAGAGTGTGGGTAGTGTTTACAGACATTAAGGTTGAGGTTGGCTAATTAACAAGTGATAAAGTAAATAAGCACACTATCAAGTAAGCACACTATCAAGGCTGAGTACCTGAATGCTGATTAAAATGTCGTCTGTGACTTGGTCCAGCACCGATTTTATCTCTTCAATGGTGAAACCAACTAACAGATCAGTTTCTGAAGTATCAGCTTCTGGCTGGGACTCTTCAGGGCCTTGTTCTTGATTCAACCCCTAGAATATTAAATGTAAACAATGCTCAAGTAATTTCTGGAGCCTTTACTGATTTATATGTAACCTCAGATTTCTCTTGGCTGCTTTCCTATCAGAAATGATGTCAATCTAGTTGGATTTTGAGTTGACGTTTTCCTGCATTTTCATTATTCATGAGCATCATGATAGGTCAGTAAGCGGCGCTTTTACCTACTCAGAAAAAATGAAAGTAGAGATTGGGGAAGGTGGAGCAGAAAAGATGAAATTGCTGAATCACCCTCAGCTGGCCCACCTGTGAATCAATGCCCAAAGAAACATTTATATTTAACTAGGAAAGATTGGAAGGAAAATAGAAGTGCCTTTGGTTCTTTTTCTCCTACTAGAGAGTATCATACTGAGACACAATGAAGTAAGAGACAAAAGGAAACATACCTTTATTTCCATATCCAATGGTGGAGGTGGCTCTATGAATGTTGAGTAAATATCAAATGAGATTCCTTCTTCTAGAGGATCAGGGAAAGGGTGATCTGCAGGATTCACAACCTCTATCAATTGCTAGAGGGGAAAAGAAGAGCTGTATTATGACAAAAGCTCTGGTGAGTAACCACAATTTCAGTCAATATACATAAAGTTCCAAGTCTATTATTTTTTAAGTGCCACTGACTCTGAATTCTTGATGCCACAGATCTCTTAGCTCTCTAGTGCTTTTTCCGCTCTGATAGCATTTTACTTCCCCCACTGTCTTATTTTTCTATTCTGTGTAGTTTGGGATTTCATTTTATACTGCCTTGATCTTGAATTGTTCCATGGGTCAGTGTTCCTAAAGTTCTCTGGAAGCAGAGATCATGTTTTAGACTCTCTGTGCATCTTCTCCAGTTCTGGCAGAGGGTTTGATCTTAAAAACACTCAATGACAGCCTGATGGTGATTGATATTACTCAGTAGAGTCTAGCTGTTCTTGCAGGCAATGGTGAAATGGCCATGAGAACTTGGTGATGAGGATAATAAAGGTTCTAAAGGTTAATGTACAAAGTTAGCACAGAGTATCTCAGAGAGGAGATGTGCAAAGTAAAGCAAAAATACTGAGGGCAAGGTAAGATGTCACTGAAAGCATTTAACAATTCTGTGGCAAGATTGTGCCAATCAGAGAAGGGTGATGGGTGGTCAGCAGTGGAAATGAAGCAATGAGTCAAAGAAGTGTCTATCTCACCATGCCTTGAGGGAGAGAGCAGAGATGAGGGTACTGATGACACTAAACATCTGATGCATCTCAATGGTTCCTCTTGCTTTGATTCCATGTTTAAAAGCCAACATTCTAATCATAATCTGACTTCTCATCTCAGTTGTTCTACAGACATGACTCAGTTGGTCTACAGTTGAGTGCTCTGATCGTCATGCCTATTACATTCCTCATTGTAAATCAATAAAACCATGTTCTGATTTATTAAGTAAGGTCCTAGGAGCTTGTTTTTATGGCCCTGAGATGAAGCTACCCACTATATGTTGACAAAATCTTTAAGACTACAAGTTTTGGGACTTCCCTCAAGGCCCAGTGGTTGAGAACACGCCTTCCAAGGCAGCAGATGCTGATCTGATCCCTGGTCAGGGAACTAAGATCCCATGTGTGGGTAGTGTGTGTGTGTGTGTGTGTGTGTGTGTGTGTGTGTGTGTGTGTGTGCACATGCTAGCTGTGTCTGACTCTTTGTGAGTTTATTGAATGGAGCCCACCAGACTTCTCTGTCCATGAAAGTTTCCAGACAAGAATAATGGAGCAGGTTGCCATTTCCTACTCCAGGGGATCTTCGCAACCCAAGTATCAAACCATTGTCTTGGGTCTCCTGCATTTGCAGGTGGATTTTTTTTTACCACTGTGCCACCTGGGAAGCCCAAGATCCTATGTGCTCAAGGGCAAATAAGCCCGTGTCCACAACTACTGAACCCATGTGCTCTGGAACCTGCCCATGACAACTAGAGAGAAGACTGAGTGTTGCAACTAAGACCAGATGCAGACAAAAATTTTAAAAAAGTGCCTACAAGTTTTAAGACAATAATCTAGAAATGCATAAACACCAATTACCATCCCATGGGGCCTGGAAAAAACCTGAAATCATCATATTCATTTCTAACTTTTCCACATATTATAATACTTCATCTTTTACATACTAATACTTTTGATTTAGATAGGTTTTGGAATGAACTGAAGGCTAGGTTATTGCCTGGTCATACCAATATATTTTGCCTTGAATTTGTATTACTAATTTTATTTTATTTATTTTATTTTATTTTTTTATTAGTTTTGCCAAACAATGACATGATATCACCATGGGTTTACATATGCTCCCCCTCCAGAACCCCCCTCCCTCCTCCCTCCCCCCAGGGAAATCTCGTTGCACCAGTCCCAAGCATCAATCCTGGGCCGGCTATTGCTTAGACATATGATAATTAACATGTTTCAATGCCATTCTCCCATATCATCCCACCCATGCCCTCATCCTCAGAGTCCACGAGTCTATTCTATACATCTGCGTTCCTTTTGCTGTCTCGCATGCTGGGTTCTCGTTACCGTCTTTCTAAATTCCATATATATGCGTTAATATACTGCATTGTTGTTTTCCCTTCTGGCTTACTTCACTCTGGATGATGGGCTCCAGTTTCGTCCATCTGAGTAGAACTGATTGTATTACTAATTTTAATTTGATCTTATAGGAAGTTGCTGCTTAGTATAAGTATATATAAGGACTGAAGTGTTGTAACTTTACAGTCAAGGCAATTTGGAAATCAAGAGATTAAATGATTGGCTTAAGGTCAAATAATTACTCGGTGACAGGGCTAGGAGTTAAGCCCTGGTGCGCTGACTTTGTGGCCTATGCCGTTTTCAGTAAACTGTAATATGTCCTCATGTTGCCACATTTGGAGGTTGCTGATATTATTAAGCACTTAATCTTTATTCTGTTAGATGACATCATTCCAGATTATTCATCCTAAATTGACCAAGATGACTAAATGTTAATAAAAATAGAAGATTGAAAAAACTGTATCAGAATAATCTTTCTGTCTCTTCACATTAGTAAAATATTCTTTTTTCCTAAATGGGAAATCCAAGCATTTTTATCTCCTCACAAAATTCTTTCTATATTTTTTCAGCATGCTTGCTTTTTTTTATCCTCCTACACTTTATATTGCACTTTATTTTACTAAGCTAGAAAAGTGAAATAGTTAAAATATATTTTAGTGTCTTCTGAAACATTATAGGTAAAATAAATAAGCTGTATATAGGAATCCAGAGACAAGGGAAGATAATGAGGTTTTTACTTGGTTGACTAAAGGAAACTAAATTCACTAAAGCTGACTTTAATCTAGGGTGAAACTAGAAATTTGAGGGGAGTGGTGGTGAGTTAGACATTGAAAACAGAAGATAGAAAGGAATTGACTGGAATTTATTTGATTTACCACAGGCACTGAGAAAGTAAGTAGGAGATAACCTGCAAGGTAAAAGTATTTTCTTTTAATGAAGGAGAATTTTATCTTGTTGCTTTTGCCATATTTGTCTTGCTGGTATAGTTTTCCATACAAAGATAGGCTAAGACTTTCTGCTAATTTTCTTTCCCTTTAGTGGAAGTCATCAATAGATCGCATCTCCAACCTGGCAGTAGAGAATTCTACCATCTGCCCACATGTATCCTTTCTTCCAACAAATTATACATTTAAATACTTAAGGGCAAACAGATATTTGTGCTCATGGATCTCATTTTATTCCTTAAATCCCCTGTGGTCTGGATTTCTTTATAAAGTTTATCTGAACTGCTTGCCAACTCCAACTCCTCTGTTTTCCTAGTCTTTGGCACTGGTGCGTGCGTGTGTGTGCATGTGTGTGTACTGGGCACACACTTTGAAACATGTAATTCCTCAGCTCCACATCATCGTTTCTTTGGTGGGGTGAAGCTCCTATTTATCCCAAGAACCTGAACCTCTGACTGAGAACTAGCCTTTCTTTTCCTTGATTTTTATGAGTGTAGCTCATACAGCTATTCATTTATTTGATTCATGTACAATAACTGGCAGTGAGGATTTTTTTTACTTCAGAGTGTTTTGCATACTATCAATGAACCAAACCACAGCTATGTTTTTCTTTCACAAAGAGTCTATATTTGGTTACGTTAGTAAGATACCATAAGGGAGAGAAATGTCCCAATTTCAGATGAGGGTAAATGTAAAGTTATTTCACTAGTAGTACAAAGGTACACTGTCAAATATATAGCTTGAAATAAACATAGTGCCCAGAAGCATCATAGTGATTTTTCCTCCATTAAGTAGACTTTTTAGAAAACAAGTTTAAGGAAAATTAGAATCAATAATTGTGGTGAGAGCACAGAGCCAGCAAATATGTTTAAATGAAACTGTCTGATGCAATACTTTCTTTAAAAAAATACAATTAGGCCTTTGTATTTTTTTTTTTAACAAAACCTCATGTTTTACAACATCACTGGTTCTGTAATAAAATCTATTTAAAACAGAAAGACATGGTCAGCTTTATTAAGTTAGATTTTCTGAAAGAACATTATAATTTCCTCAAGTCTATGAATAGCTGAAGCAAATTAAACTAGTTTTATAACTATTTTATATATTCCTGTAGAACTATAATTGTCTCATATTTTTTTCCCTCAAAAGTATAATATGTTACCTCTTAAATCTGGAAAATAAAAACAGAAAAGGGATAAAGTATGTTTATTAAAAAAATACTCCTATTTGGTACTTTGGTTTAGCAACCCCCTCTTTTAGTCTATAAGAGAATAGCACCCATAATCTGCAGATCAGAAAACAAAGAGAAAGAATTTAAGTGATTTGCCTGAGGCCTAATGCTGGGATTAAAAATCAGGAGTTTCTGATTATACACGTACATCATTTGACCAAATGATTGGTTTTGCCTGACTTTCAAATACCCCCTAAATATTACTTTGAATGTAAAGCAATAAATGTGTTTCTCTTGCCATTTTTGAATGCTTGTGCACAAATGGATATAATAAAAACAATCATGTTGTTCCATGTGAATGCCATTTATATTTTTTCTGATAATGAGCAGACCATTTGAACTAAGGTGAGTACATTAAAAGCTCTAATAAAGAAGAGAATAGATTTCTAAACAGAATAATGAACTGTTAAGTGAATGTACAATAAATAACATCTACAGATGTGGTTGCTAGAAAATTTGTTTTGCATAACTTACCAGTATACATTTCCCCCAGATGTTATCTGTTACATGAAAATTAACTTAAGTTGGCTATAGTGTTCATTAAGTGCACACTGCATTAGTGTTATTTAAGATGGTTTATAATCTGAGTTTAGTTGAATTGTGCCATGGTATTTAAAGAATATCAAGTAAATGGCTTTTGGCATAATTTATACTCATAAGTACAAAATTTCATCACCACACATTATGCAGCTTTAAAAACATCCAAGATCTTTACTTACAAGCCAAATGAAATCACTAGAAGTCGTTTAAGAATTTACATATTCAGTATGATATGGACATTTACTACAGGAATAAATAATAGGGATTTTCAACCTCCTGGAACTCAGGATAGGGTCAGTTTAGGTCTAAAAAATACTACAGGAATTAAAATCTGCTTCTAGACCTTTCTGTGCCTGAGAAGTATAAAGATCTTATCTGAAAACTGGGTTACTTCATGTTTTCTTTTTCTACTTTATGTGTTAACATTATTGGTAGCATTGACTCTAAACTAGTTTATTGTGTTTGTGACTTGTTTTCTTATTTTTGTTGTTTGCTTTTGCTTATTGTTATTTATTTAGTATAGTTTTTCTTTGGAAAAACCATAGGTGATTTGTCAGTAGTGTTTGTATCACTGAAATCCATGATTAAGATGGCAATTATTAAATAAAGTTATTCAAAATACTAAAAGTGCCATTGAAATGACAATTTTCTATTGTTCTGAATGGCAAAAAACTAGAAAAATTCAAACTCTTTTTGAGCTACAGACACAAAAAAACTCATATGCTTCAAAGAGACATTTTTTAGAATTGACAGATAATGGCTTCACAGGTAAATCAGAATTTACTACAAAATGTCAAAGTTTCAAAAAGAAAACTTTATGGAAAACTTCCTCAATACTAAAGAAAAAAGGCACAAAAATTCCTGTAATGTTTTAACTATTTTCTCTCCTTGAAAAAAAGCATTACTTATCTGCAAGTCTAATTAAGACGTATTATGTCTTTCTGGAAAATTTTAACACAAATTGTAACCCAATGCCCACAATATATAACACATAGAATACCAACACATGAATGCCACCTGCAAAACACAATCCACTCTGGTAATGTCATACTGAGGCCATAAATTTAAAATGAAAAGAGAGGAAATTCAAAAGCTGAGATTATTGGAGAAATTTTAATTAATCCATTTCTAAAGTGTTTTTCTTATGTGTTCAAGCCATTACAAATTTCTTAATATACCCTATAAATGTAGACTATCAATTCTGCTAGGAGTCCTCCTCCCCAGTTGCATTTTTGACTTGGAAATAAATTCGCAAATGCAGCACATTAATTTTCTTTCCTATGCTTAATATGCAGTATTTACATTTTGAAAAGGTTCAAAATGTTGCCAGGCTTCTGCAGGGTATGAATAGACATCTAATAGCAACTTCTATTTTTATCCACAGCATACTGGTAGTTTGAACATTTATAACTTAATAGAGCTCTGAGACCATCGGATTCACATGCTAATCACCTAAACAGTGAACGGTAACACAGTACAACAAGTTAGGACAGGAAATGAAGACTACCCAGTCCAGCTAAAGCTGCAAGGAGGAATTTAAGTTGGCAGGCGCCAGTAAACCAGTTCACAATCTGGCTAGGACACGCCAGTTAACACCTTGTGCCCACTTTATTTATATCTCTTGATTTGATCTTGTTTAACTTGGGCTTAAATTTTTTTTTAAGTTAGATAGTTAAAGAAATTGATTCCAGGGTATTTTAGACATCTTTAGTATTTCTAAGTGTACTTCTGTTTAAGGCCAACCCTCTAATTTGAAAAGAAATCTGAGTACTCCTATCTTAAAGACCTCACACAACAAAATCCTCTGTAATGAATTTGAAAAAGAGCGCCTTCTTATACTGTAAAGGCAATTTAAGAGGAAAAGATGTTTTGATCTAGCTTTGGTATAAACACTTCCTGAAGGATAGAACAGTCCTTCAGAAACTCAGATATTTTCTAAAGATGGCAATAATCTGGAAGATACAAAACTGAATTATAGGTTTTAGACTTGGTTCTTTTCCTAATTGTGTGACGCTAAGAAATCCCTAGGCCTCAGTTTATTTATCTGTAAAAGGAAGATAATCATAATTGCTACCTGGCTAATTGTTTCAAGGCACAAATTAGATAATGTGGGTGAAAATGTTGGGAGTTCTTCAAAGGGAAACTGCTATTAAACCTGAAGGTGTATTATATTACTATCATTTATAATTACTGTTATTATGGAAAAGATCATCTTTCTAATGCCAGCACTGGAAGACAGATTAGAGTAGCCATATTGGGGATACTAGTCCATGCTGTTTCTATATTTAATTGGAACACCGCCCAAGCAATCCAATTAACTCAGAAGTATTTGTTAATGATGACATCCCATCACCCTGTTTCCATATAGTCTCAATTTTTAAAATACCAAACATATATCCAATGCCCTTTTATTTGATGAATTCCTTGGACCCAAACAACTTCTCTTTTGGGACTTAGACAGCATGGCATGACATAATTAGGTAGGTATGTGGCTTGGTCAGGACTATGGCAAATCACCTTATTTAGAAAAGGAGAGTGTTTATGTTCAACTTTCAAAATTAGACAATCTGCTTCTTTTCCCCACCCCCCAATATATCACTCTGTTTATTTTTCATTTTCCAGTATCCAATGTGGCTGGTGGTTTCGAAGATTGAGTTCAATTAAAAAGAATTCCTTTAGCAAATTTTGTCAAAAGCAGAGTTAGGGCAAACTTTCAATATGTCTTTCTTGTGAAAATCAAAATACCAGAGCTTTTACAACTACGAAGTTCACCACTGTACTTTTGAATCTTGAATTGTCCTTATTGTGCAATTTCCTTAGGGTGAGAGACTGAAAATATGGTTAGTTCCATTACAAATAATTAGAAAAAACTAATTATTTTCAAAAATATCTTTTAGAAGCCACTCAGAGTATATCTGTTTAGCTTACTAAGTTATACTCTAAACGGCATATCACTGAACTCACTGTAAACTATTTCAAACAGCCCTTGATGGTGGGTGAATTTTTGTTTGGTTTCACCAGTGTATTCTATTTAAATTTGAGGTTTCTAGTACTTAAAACTGAGGAAATACCTCTTGTTTTAAGAATTAGGAAATTAAGTATCAGTTAGTCAGAATAATAAGATGAGTTATGCAATTATCTTTGTGGGGAGCCTATTCTGAATTATGAAATATAAATTTAAAATTTTGATTTTTTAAGTGTTGCATTTTAATTATATCTTATGATAGCTTATAGGAAGATAAAGCTATTTCATGGCATTTATACTTGAAAATATTCCTTTTGAACAAGTATCTATAATTTGCAGACATTATGAGAGACTACAAATCATTATGGTTAGAAGAGAAACTACAATGGAAGAATCCTAAGTCCCTGTCTTTTCATGGACTTTCTGTTATTTTCCCAGTTTAAGCTATCTGAGTAAAAGGAGGCTAAAACTATTTGGAGAAAGCTACACATGCAATTTACTTAACTTCAAAGTATATGGATTGAGCTACACTTCAGTCCTGAAGTTGTCAGCTGGAAGAAAAAGAAAATCTTTAAAACTATATTGAAATTTATTTCATAGAAATATAAAGCTTTTTTGGGCTAAACTAGAATGTTGGTAAGTGCTATGAAATCTTTACAAAATTCAACAGAATATTATTATTCCTGACCTCTTAGGCCCAAGTGTCTATTTTAAGTAATCTGACATTAAAAATGTGCTGACAAATATAGATTAAAAAACAACACAGGAAGTTGTAAATCAGTTGGTAGCTCTTAGCATCAAGGAAATAAGAAACCATGAAAATAAACTCATTTACTTTAGTCAACCTCAATCTTAATTTTTAACTTAAGAAAATTTGCAGAAGGCATAAAGTTTTTATTTTGGATATTTTATTCATAGTTTATATGCTTCTTTTTTCTCCAGCAGGCTCACAAATTATTACAAGGAAACATGTTGTCATAGTTATAAATATTTCTCTCTCTGCTTAGCTCCCACCCCCTCCCTCCCCCTCCTTTTTAAAAATCTCAACTAATTCTTTAACTGTATTAGGCACTCTTTGGTCAGCAGGGCAGGATTTTCTTGCTTCAGAGGAAACTGCTGTTGATTATTCTTATGTGCCTGGCATTCTAGAAACATGGCTCTTTCAGGAAGCATCCAAGCCCTTCCTTCCATGCAGGGCAGCCCCTTATTATGTACATGGGACAATTATTGTTTCAAGGACCTAAGAGGAGGCATATCTTCCCTTGCAAAGAACAGCTCTAGGTACCGTAAAGTTTCGTGACTTTTCATGGAATCTGAATTCTTCTCGATTAACTACAAAACTGACTCTGTGGACAATGGCATATATAGCAAGATATTTTATCAAAAAGACCTTTTACCTATAAGTAATAAATCACCCTCGTTTAGTTAAAAAAGTGAAATAACAGCGACTCTGAAAAAACTTGTTGTTGTTGAGTGGTTCAGTTGGGTCTGACTCTTTGCAACCCCATGGGCTGTAGCACGCCAGGCTTCCCTGTCCTTCACCATCTGAAAAATTTAGGTGGTATCTTTATTCCAGATCTGAATGTTTTAGAAATTTGGATTTTTTCCCCTTAAATGTGCAGTGGGAGCCCTAGGTTGGCTCTGCCATTCAGTAGAGACTATGTCTGAGATGTGGTTTCTTTATTTGTAAAATTAGGGGGTTGAACTAGGTCATCTCTAGTCCAGTTACAGATGTTCTATCCTATGTTACTAAATTTCAAGTGGTTTTTTTCTCTATTTATACAAGACTCACAGTCGCCAGCCTATACAGAGCCTCAGATTCAGTATTTTTATGTCATGATGTAGAGGAATATTTGGATTACACACTTAGTGCTTACTGGAATCAAGCAGGCTGTGGCTTGTTCATTTATTTCTACTTATTTATCTTCTCCAAACCAGCTCCTCCTCCATTTGCTTTATCTCTTGATGGCATCACCAGCTTTTTGGTTGCCAGACTCAAAACCCAGAGGGTGTCTTCAGTACTTAACTCTCCCTTGTCCCTGATATGAAATCAGTCACAAAGCATGTTGGGGGCATCTCAGTGATGTCTGCCAGACCCACTCCCACCTTTTACATGACAGTGCCCATTGGGAAGGCTTCAAATCCAAACTGCTGCCTTCCAGGTCGTGAGTACCTCCAGCCATACTGGAGTACTCGGCTTGCACAAAATACGCACAGTGCCTAGCACACAGTGGTGGTGGTGTTCAGTCTCTCAGTCGTGTCCGACTCTTTGCGACACCATGGACTGCAGCACACCAGGCTTTCCTGTCTCCTGGAGTTTGCTCAAACTCATGTCCATTGAGGCGGTGACGCCTTTCAGCCATCTCATCCTGTCGTCCCCTTCTCCTCCTGCCCTCAATCTTTCCCCGCATCAGGGGCTTTTCCAATGAGTTGGCTCTTGCATCAGGTGGCCAAAGTATTGGAGCTTTAGCTTCAGCATCAGTCCTTTCAATGAATATTCAGGACTGATTTCTGTTACGACTGACTAGTTTGATCTTCTTGCAGTCCAGGGGACTCTCAAGAGTCTTCTCCAGCACCACAGTTTGAGGGATGCTTAATAAATATTTTTTCATATGAAAAATAAAAGCATAGATGGACGTGCTTTCCCAACCAGTGTCTTGCCTGGGAGGGTATTTCTCCCTCATCCATCTGGCCTTCCAGGCCAGCTCAAATCACCTCAGTGACCTTTTTCTTGTGCTTCAGAATGGTGCCTGCTCCTCTTGATAGTACTTGCTACACTGTGCCTTTAGTTACAACCATGGATCTCCCACCACTTTGTGGAAACTTCCTGAGGGCAAGAACCATGTCTCTGGGACCCCAGCTCAGGTTTCTGTACACAGGAGGCATTCATTAGGTGTTGAGTCTTCCATTAGGGTAACCATCCATTAAAACATTTTCAGGGCTGCCAGTCTGTTTGATCAGATCTGATTCAGTTTAAAAAGTTTGTCCTGAAAAGTGATACTGCTTGGACAAGCAGATCTGATGGTTCACTGTTGCATCGGCGCAATGCCTGTATTTCTCAGTTATGAATGGAGTTTTAGAGTATTCATTTGATTAGCACAAAGAAAACAGCTTTTCAAAGACTTGACTGTATTGCTTAAACTGACTAATATTTATCAGACAGTAAAATTCTAAAGAATTCCTCAGAGATAGTGTTCTCCCTACAGTTTCGGATGAGAGTAACATCAAAAAATTGCTAGATTTCCTATTGCCTGACTCTGGGGCCATGATTCACATTGCTCTCCATGGGTTGTCCACTGGCAGCCCCCAACCCCCAAAACAATTTGAATGATACCCACTGGAGTTGTGCCAGTGCTCACCATGATCAGGAAGCTGAACACTGATGATGAAAAAAGGCTGCTCTCATTTATAGGAAACTTGCTCTAATCTAGGAATTAGAAATGACATTATAGAAAGCATATTACAAATATTAGGCCCTTCAATTCATACCATGATGTGAGGAGAGGTTTTATGATCCCAATTTTGGGGGAAGAACCTAAAGTTCAGAGAGGTTAAGTAACTTGATCAAGGTCACACAGCTAGAGTATGTGGAATTCCCTCAGAACTTGAACCCAGATCTATTTGACTCTAAAGCCCATATACCCAATCCTTAGGGGCAAGTGAAACCCCTCTGCTTCTTTATGGATCCCCTAAAATCTTTCTCTCTAGTTCATGATCTTTTTCTCGAGCTTATGATGAGAAACTAAAGGTTCAGAAACGTAAATGATATATGCACACTATTTAAATATCTGAAAATATAACTTCTCAGGGTATTTCAGAATGAGAATTTGTTCACAGTTCCTCACAGTACCGTAGGGCACTGTTTCAGAATAAGCTAATGAAAGTAAGGCATGTAGGACTGAATTTGTTTTTAAAGATGGCAAGATATAAAAAGCATTTGGTTTATAAAGTAATCTGAGAATATGCTTAAATTCATCTGTGTAAACAGGAAAGTCTAGGAGCATCAGTTTGCTTTTGGTGGTTAAAACTGCGTGTTCCTGTTCAAATAGCAATTTATCCTATTTGTTGTAATTGTAATTACTGTTTTCATTGGAATCACAGGTTTGTTTTTTTTTTTTTTCTAGGAACAGGCATGCAGAAAAACAACCAATAACCTAGATAGTTAAAAAAACACATTGAGAAATGGGTATGGTATTGTGAACAAATCTCTTGTGATTATTCTTCCACTGTGCGCTGTAATGTACTTTAAATCCATTTCCATATTTTTAATTAACACTTAGTTCCAAAAAACTTTCTGGAGGCCATTTAAATCACAAATGGGAGAAAAAACAAATTTGCTTTATCAGAAAATTGACTATAGACTATTTGGTGGCTTTTATTATTTTTACATTTTAATGATTAAAATTAAATATAGCCCAATGACTCACAACAGAAGACAGTGAAATAATTTTCCTGACTGATATAATTTTAAAGTCAACCTGGGTGAATAAGATATTAGGTCTGTTGTGGACGAGTTTCATTGTCTGTCCTGTGGCTCTGGTTTCTGATCAGTTCCAACTATTTCATGAAAAGAATTAGACAGCTGTGCAGAGTTACTCTTCTAGCACAAGTCCAGTGGTGCTTTGGCTTTATCTCAACAGCTGTCCTATTGGGACTATGGTGTTGCTTCTGTCCTGTGGATTTTAGACACCTATTTTCATAGTCTGAATCACTCACTTCTTTGAGTGGGAAACAGAATGCACAAGTATTTTAAAATTCTTTGCACCAAAAAACCTGTATCGTCTGCTGCTTCATTCATAACTGCATAACTGCAAAGGCATAACTGCAGCTCTCTGAGGATGCTTGCTCACCCATGGTCCTCTGGCAAGGGCCACCATCCTCATTCAGAACATAAGGATGTTAGGTACCCACCACATGAATTTTTTGTGAGAATTAAATCAATGTGTTTAAGGCACGGACAGAGTGCCTGGCATGTAGGAAGCGCTTAAAAGTGTGAAGCTTGTTCTTATTTTTAGATTTTCATGTCACATATTTATGCCTACAATAAACAAAGTCTACACAAAGCTCTGTAAGAGTAGGGATTTGGTCTGTTTTGTTGTTTTGTTCCCTACTTTACTGTCTGGCAGGTGGCTGGTAAATAGTGGGACAGTAATAAATATTTATTGAATAACTGAATGCAGGAAATCATTGTGGTCTCATTTGGTCAGTAAATCATTCTATTACTAGTTTCCCCCTGTTATATAGTCTGTTGATATAGGGGGTGCCACATTTTATGAATTTTTTTTTCCTGTCTCTCTCCCCTGCCCTCCCACTATGACCTGTAACTCAGGCTGCTCCTCATCATGGTTGTCCAGTCCAGTTCCCCAACTTTACATTTTCCTCAGATCTAATGGTTAGATTCTTCCAGGGGGTGTCCATGGAGTTTTGCAAAATGAATAGATTGTGGTGATGAGACCAGAATATTAGAATGAGTGTGGCCTGTTTCCTGATGAGGAAATTATTCAGGCCAGGAAAACCCTTGAAGGATCGTTCTGGTTTTCACACTTGTATGAACACAGCCTTGGTATGAGGGGTTGCTAATGAAGCTGGAGAATATGGCCCAGCATGTTAATTTATTTGATTCAGGGAACTTCCTGGTATTTATAAATATCAGACAACTGATATTTAGATAAGAAAATCAGAAAACAGCACATGCTGTAATATAGTGCTTCAGTGGACTGTACTACAAATTGATTCTAGCAAAGCTAATGTCATTTAAGTAATCAAAAACAAGCAAGGACAATGAGTTACTATTTCAAAATTATTCTGTTAGGTATGAGAAAGCAGAACTAAACCCATAATAATAAGTAAGGCACAGTGCAAAACTAAATCATAATATTAATTGAGTTAACCTAATCATTCAATCTACAACTGGACCTTAACAGATTTGGGATTGGAGTATCATTGAAAACATAAGTCCACTGATTATCATCATTACCCTAGGAAAGATGAAGGTTTTACTTCTGAAGGATTTGGAGTTCAGGTCATGTTGTGAAGAAGAGATAGAGTATCAAAATATTATGAAAAGACATATTCTATTTCTGTAGCTTCTGTTGATACTTGAAACATTTCATTCTCATTCAGCTCAGCAGTGATGGTAAATACTAAGAAATGACTGGGAAGATAAGATTTTACAGTAATTCTTTATTCCTAAAATATACCATTTCTTTACAGTTTATTTTGTTTTAGTCATTTGTTTACTTGCTTATTTATAAATAATCTTAATTTGATTTGGATACAGAAATATAGCATTGTAACTAACTTTTCCTTTGTCAGATCAATTTTTCTATTGGTAGATCAAAGATATTTTATTACCTTAATGAGAATTTTTAAAAAGTGTTTGCTGTTATCTCTCTGAACTTCACCATCTCACTAGCATCTGCCAGCTTTAATCACCTACAAAAACTACCTTATAAAGATTACCTTATCAGAAAAAGTGTCATCTTGTGAGCTTAGGTGTGAGAATTGCAAAATAGAGCTGAGCTACACTAACAACTGCTGTGCTAATTTATTGTAAATTATGTTTTTTTTTGTTTGCAGAGATAAGACAGAGAAGTGTTTCTATTTAAATTCATTTCCTATTATTTTAACATAAATAACAAATAGCTCAACAACAACAAAAGAACATAGAATATTCCTTAAATAGGTTCCAGTGACAGTAAAATTTATTTTCTAAGTTATTGGTACCAGTCATGTCACTCCATTCTAGGTGCAGAATCAGACAGCACAATTGAGACAAAATATGGATGCTTAGAATGCTAAATGGAAATTGCCAATTGTCATGTGAAGACTGATGATAGGATATGAACTGGAAATAATTGCATAGCAAGCTGGTCTACAACAAAGCTTTAATTCACTGGGCTGACACTGTAAACTCATAATATGTCGACCTGGCACCAGTCACGATAGATTATGGCTGTTTAGAACACATAAGTATGCCCCTTTTAAGAGTATTCTGGGAACCGTAGTTCAGATGACCCCAGTAAAAAAACACTGCAATGGTTTTAGAAAAGCTGGTTCTTTAAGAAATGAAAAAATCATGATGAGTGGTTATATTATTAAAATTCAGAACTAGGTGGCAATGAATTGCATGAAGTTATCACCTTTAAATCATCAGACAGTATAAATTGGGTCCTATAAAGTACCATGAGTCTCAGTGCATTTTTAACAAGATGAACTTCTTATATAAACAATATTTTATTATTATATTTATTATTATTATTATATTAAAACTAGAGTGGAGTTTAGTGCTCATAAAAGTGAAGGGCTAATGCTGCTAGCTTGAGCCAGAAAGAGTATAGGCCTATATTTGTAGACTGCTTTATGTAGCTCTGCCAATAAATTTTGACCTATTCTTGTTCTTATGAATCAATGCCAAACATGGAAATTTGTATGATTCTTTTAAAAATGCATTAGTGGATAACCATGTGGTAAGAGGACCCAAAGTCTATTTTTTTAACCTACACTGGAATTTGAACTCTAGACTGGAGAACCACTTGCAAGTCAACCCAATTATTTCATACTTCCAACACCTTAAAAAAATACATGTATCATTCAAAGAAAACAGAGGGGGAATACCATTTAAGAGAAAAATAAAAAGCCATTTTGCTGGCTTTGCTCTGATTTTCTTGTAGTAAGCTTTATGCTGTACCAGATTGCATTTAAAAGAAGAGTTTTCTCTCTTGTATAAGATTGAGATTTCAGTTCAATTCAATTGATCTGAATGCATTCCATCCAGGCAGGCCCATCACAGGCAGGATTTCTGCTCTTATAGGAGTTAGCGTGGAGGTGGACTACAAGGACCTGTATAATCAATTATAACAATAAGTGAAAATGGCTACCATTAGGTTAGAAGAGAGGACTACTGGGCTAGTCACACTTTATTTAGCTGATGATTGAATGACTGAGTGATGTTAAAGATAAGAGCCAGTTAAAGAACAGAGAAGGGAAGGGAAGGGCATGGTGGAGTATGTGGGTGGATACTCTGTCATCTGGCTACTCTCACCATAATCACCCAAAGTCAGAGGAATAAGTGGCATTAAATAACTTGCAAATGAAAACATGTTAAAATAACTTTGGCTCTTGAAGAAGTTGAGCATAGTTGTTAATTACTGATAAATATTACTCTGATTATAAAGAAGAACAGAACAAATACTATTATTGGTTGAGGATTATTTTTGCTTTAAATGTATAGTTGGAGGGACACAGATAGACCTCCAGGCACAGATTATGAAAAACACATTTGATACCTAAATATAAAAAATCCAAATATTAATAACTACTGACATTTATGTAGTCCTTTCCTCCCAAAGCCCTTGACAAACATTAATGACTACACACAAGAATAGCACTGAAATACTGCTGTTCTTGCAAATAACTAGATACTAATCCAAGACAAAAGTAGCAAATGGTTGATTTACTTAAATATAGATCTATAGACTAAAGGTATGCACAAGGCCACATTTCAAAATGTTTACCATATTTTATTTCAACATTATTGAATTACTGGGCTTTTTAAACTCCATTTTCTTAAGACACTTAAGGTGTTTGTATTTTTTCTTAGATGTTGATTTATGATTGTTGTACAGCAGTGAATACCAGGGTTGATGGCATCTCTTTTCTGAGGACATCAGCTCTGACTCTTTAGTGCCCCCTAGGAGGGCTGATTTGCCAGTGAAACACAGCCTCCTAGTTTTGTTTCATCACCAAACAAGATTGTTATTAGTTATATGAAAGAAAATATCTGGCTCAAATAAGTTCCATCATGACATATTAGATCAAATTTGAACTGTTGCTTGATGAAACTGGTTGAAAAGATGCCATGTTTATTGTTACTAACTTAAATAAAGTATGAATTACCTTGCAATAATAATTTTTAAATACCAGAAAACAAAATGTTTACTGTATACTCTTAGGGCTCTTCCTGTAAAATATTAATTATGTTATTGCATTCTCAATTTCATTGCATTCTGGCAATGACAGAGATATAATTAAAGTTTCTTGACATTTCCTGTAATGATATTATATTCTGGAAATTTTCAATTCAGGGATTACTACAAATCACTTGCTTTAAATTTTAACATTCCTTCCTTCTCTATAAATCCTATATATCCTTAAAAGTTCAGCCAAATTCCCAGCTCCTCCTTAAAGCTTTCATAATTTTTTCAGAAAACAAGACACTGTTTTTAAAATTCTCGTTTATGCAATCATTTGCAGTGTGACTTTACTGAGTATGCACTATAAACCAGCATTGTCTAGGCCCTACGTTTTCCAGGATGATCAAATATTCCTCTACTTTCAAGCAGAGTAATTTAGAGTGTACATGGGGTTCTTGGTAGGGATGACATACAAGATAATTTGCAGAGTAAAATAACTGCTAGAAGAATATGTAGGGTGTTCTAGAAATAGAGAGGAAAGACAGCTACTTCATTCTGATAGAACAGAACAGAGGATGGGATTCAGGAAAAGTGTAAAGGGGAGATGATACCTGTATTAAATTTTGAAGGATAAATAGGGATTAGCATGCAGATGGGGTTGAATAAAGAGAAAATCCCATACACAAAGACAGACAGACAGGGGAAGTGCATGTTCAAAAGTATAGAGTAAGGAGAGCATTCCAGGACAGGAGATGCACACAGTGTTGATGAAAGTTGAGGTCAGTTAGGCCTGGTTGAGTTCAGCTCTCACACTGAATAACTACACAACTTTTAGACAAGTCACTTAATCTCCTGTAACCCTTAGGTTTTCAGCCTGTCATATGGGGAAAGTAACCTTCTGACTGACATCATCGATTGGTAGAGCCCATTTCCTTGAGGATTTTATGGGAATATCTCAAAAAGTCAAAGATCAGAACAACTGAAATAAAAGTTATCATGTGAAATTTTGATTGAGGCATGCTAATGTTTTAAATATTTAAACGTTGTAAAGGTTTTAAATTTAAAATGTGATGTATAATCTTTTAGAGTCAGTCATGTCTAGAAGTAAGTATATATTTGTCTTTTGCTATAGCTACACTGAAACGATGGAGAAAAAAAGAAATCAAGGGATTTATTTCTATATGTCAGAATAATATCCAATTTTAAAAAGTTAGAACAATGCATTTCCCTCATCATTTGCTGAGAAGAAGGCTGCTTGATTAATGTAATTAAAGGGTTGCTTGTAACTCAAGACTCAATTAAAAAAATAAATTTGGCCTTATTACTTTACTTCCAACTGGTGGTTTTCCTAGCGTGATTTTTGAGCTAAGATCTGCGCCTGCTTTGTTCATGACACACAAATTGTTTTAGCACATCCTTTCCCCTGCTGTGCATATGATTAAGAAAGCAGAGGTTAAACAGTGCAGTAAAGAATTGGGTAAATTCATTCTATTTTTGCACACAGTGCCTTTTATCTGCCCCCCACCCTTTCCTTTTAGGACTGGGAAAGTGCAAAAACCTATTATCTCCTTCTGAAATTATTTAAGATATGTTCTCAGGCTGAAAATGTAACTTCTCTCTCTTAACATTTTCTAGTACACTGATTTTGTGATGGCTTGGCTATAGATATTATTTGTATTGGCAAGAAAGCCAATGGAAGTGCATCCTACCATTTATTGAGTGCCCATGTATGCTAGGCATTCTGCACACATTGTTTTATTTTCACTTGCAATAATCCTATGAAATAGGAATAATCATTCTCATTTTAAGATAAGGAACAAGAGGCTCTGAGAAGTTATGTTATTGTTCAAAGATCCCATGATAAACAGGTAACAGAACTAAGGTACTAACCCTGGTCTCTTTCATTCTAAACCTTGGTTCTTATCTATTTGCATTTTTTTTTGTAGGTAGAGTTTGATTTACAAGATTTAAATAAAATTCTGATAGAGTATCTTGCATATATAGTTGGTGCAATACATGTTAAATTCAACTAAATGGAAATGTTATGCTCACGAGCACAAAGAGAAGTCTAATGTGGGCATGACTATAAGGTACAATCTGACAAGCAGCCTGAAAGGCAGTGTAGTATACTGAGGAAATCAGGACAAACTCAGCATGTCTGATAGAGTTCTCCATCTCTTTCCTTAAGCCTGCTCCTTCTCCAGGCTTCCAGGTAATGGTGATAATATTCACCCAACTGTTCAAATCAGAATTGTGGCGGAAGCGTGGGTCATCCTTGATTTCTCCTTTTCCCTCATGCTTTACATCCAATTCTTCAGCCACTCCTACCTGATCTGCTCTGAAATATATTTGGAATCTACTTCTCTCTCACTTTTCTACTACCACCCTTTCCAGCATCCCAGACCAGAGCCATCACCTTCTCATTGGTCTTCCTGCTCCCCTATCCAGTCAGAACCAGGTACAAGGAGAAGCCAGGGCAGGCTTTGTAGAGCCTGAAGTTAAATTATGAAAAAAATTACATACACAAGTGACCTATAGAAATCACACAAGTGAATATATACATATATACGCAAGGAATTAACAACAAATTAGATGTATTAAAAAGCTGACAAATTCCACAAATAATTGCAAAATTAAAAAATGAATAACTGTCAACTGCTTGACCTATATCTGTAATGCATCTCACTTTATTTTTGGGGCTTCATATTCTAATCAGCTCTTCACATGACAAAATGTTGTAATATTATTTTCCACAGAAAGATTAGAAAGATTATCTAGTCTTTCCTCTAGCTTGATTAATGGAAATTGTTATTGATATAGTTCAGAAAAATTTCAGCTTCACAACTCATTATAGGTAATATCATGTGAATTTTAGGACTGATGTCAAATTTAAAAAAACCTGTAGCAAGATTCCTCCATATATGAATATATGAACACTACAGGGTCTTTTCAGATCCTCTTATACAGTGAACAATTTAAAATAATCTTAATCCTTATAAAGATGGTACTCATTAACCAATTTCTGTCAATATCTTCACTGTAGATATATATTTGATGTTATCATCAATGTTAGTATATTTTGGTAAAAAGGCAAGACATTAAAATCTTTTTATAATGAGTTCATGTGATTCACTCCTTTTCACTAACTGGACTATCAAGCAATCTGGCCTAGTCATTGCTTATATTTAAAATGTATTTTTCCTCCTATTGAGTTATTACTTTTGTTATGATCTCAATTTTTTTGAGGGATTACAAATTATTCACTGACGTTAGAATAATTTCTATCGATTTAATTTCTCATCTGCGTTGCTCTTATTTTATATTCTACTATATTTTGAATTTTTCTCAGTTCTTTATAAAGCAATTTAAAGATGACAAAAGAAGGTGCTCTGAATATAAGTCCAAATCAGAAGTTGTTAATTTCTCACTTGTTGAATTAAAACATTTGAAAAGTCTGCCCAAATTTCAGTTAAGATGATACTTTCAAAATTTGTAGAATAAAATGTTTGCATTTCATTTGCACTTGGGTTTTTATTCCAAGTCTTCAAAAATATATTTGAGTTCTTAAAATGTCATTTAACTCATATTACAAGACTTAAATAACTTTTTACATAGCTGATGACTGTTAGAATTTTCCACAGACTAGCTTCTCCCTCCATACACTTCAAACCTGGTTTCTTGAGACCCCACTACTCACACATGCCAGGTCCTGGCCCTAAAGAGCACACTCACATTACAATGTGACCTTGTATCACGATGCAACCTCTGCATCATGATGTCACAGTGCACGGCAGAAGCCACACGTGCACAAAGATGGCTAGATAAAGACTATTACATATGAGTTTCCTCTCCCAGTTCAATCAGTGACCTTTCTAATGTACTTATCTAGCCATAAATCTCCAACTGTCTGTAGGAAATTCATGTTTTGTCATTTCAGTATCACATAAAATTTAATGTATTTAACACTAAACTCAACATCACAACCCTTAGTATCATTATGAAAATTGTCTTTTCTAATTATGTCAACAGCACAATTACTTTTAGATCCTTTTATTCAAATCTGTACAAGTTTTGACTTGTCTTAATTTAGTCTTTCATATCCAAATTGTCATCAAGTTCTATTTTAAATTTTCTTTATAGTAGTTCTTACATATGTCTATTCCTTTCCATTTCGATTGCTATATCTTAGTTCTATTTTTTAATCATTTCTCAATTCCCTAATTTAGCTTTCTGTTCTCCAATCACTTTTCATTTCACAATGTTGTGTATAACACTGCCAAGTTAACTGTGCTCAAAATACTGCTTTTATCAACTTCTTTTTATTACATTTAGATCACAGTTCTTACCAAAGATGGAATAAAAACAGCTCAAATTTCTGAAGAATTAAAGTTACTTTCGAATCTATCAAATATTAATTACGATGAATTGAGTGGAAAGCCATGCTGAATTTGACAGCCGTCTGATTTATAGCATATTTTCTACATAGAACTTTATTTCAAAGTTGTAGCAATTCTCAGCCTCTCTACCAGGATTTCCAGAGAATTCAGCCTTCGTGCCCAAGTCATCTACTGTTTATTATGAATTAACTTCTTTCCTGTGCATCTTGAATCTTACTAGCTATGTACCATCCTTGAGAAAATAATCATTTAACCAATTTTCTGTAGGACTTAGCTCTCTTGCAGAACTCCTGTTAAAAAGACTGATATGACCCAGAGGGATGGAATCAGGAGGGGGGTTCTGGAAGGGGAACACATGTATACCCATGGCAGATTCATGTCAGTGTATGGCAACACCAACAAGATAATGTAAGGAAAAAAAAATAATAAAAGAGAAAAAAAAAGGCTATATAGTAACTGAAATAAACCATAACTGATATAAGCTGCTAATAAAATGTTACAAGTAGAGATTCTGGATCTACCTTAACGACTTAGGAAAAAAAAACCCACTTCATTTATAATTAGCAATGTCCATTTGCATATAAACAATGCTGCCAAATTCAAACCCTGTCCTACTTAAGAGAACAGAGGCTGTTTATAAACAGCTTCCACATAATAACTGTCTATATTATTTGGCTTTGTTCTTTTACAGACTAAATTTTTAATATTAGTGCAGACCAAGCTGATAGGTGAGTTAATGAGGTTTTTAACTGTTTATAATTTGCCAGAAGATCCAAACCTCTACAACTTATACTGTCCAACATAATTGTTATATAGTACAATGTATACTACAGTAATTTTCATGTTAGAATTATGTGAAATCTACATATATTTAGAGAGGTCAATGATAATAAAACATTTTGATTCTTGAACTATCATTAAAAATGTTTTAAATTTAATTTTTTAAAATGAAAAGTGGATAATACTTGTTTGTTAACACCATATGGTAGTGACATTGGTGCAGTGGGACAGCATTAGCTGTTAAAGTGACAGAAAACCCCAAATTCAGCAGCTTTAAGACAGTATTTTATCATGTCTTCACATAAAATTTCAGAAGTAAGCAAAAGAAAGCTGCTACACAGCACACACATAGCAACTTTAACTCTGCTCTGTATTAAGTCTTTTGGGGTCCGGGCTCCTTTTAGCTTGTTGCTCCTCTATGCTGGCCTCCAGTCCTGAGATAACCTCCTGGTCCAAAATGCTTGCTCCATTTGAAGCCAACCCTTTCATAGTCTACCCAGAAAAATAGGAGAAAGGCAAAAAGAAGGGAAGAGATGGGAATACTAGACTACTGACTTGCCTTCTGAGAAATCTGTATGCAGGTCAAGAAGCAACAGTTAGAACTGGACATGGAACAACAGACTGGTTCCAAATAGGGAAAGGAGTATGTCAAGGCTGTATATTGTCAACCCACTTATTTTTCATATATGCAGAGTACATCATGCAAAATGCTGGGCTGGATGAAGCACAAGCTGGAATCAAGATTGCCGGGAGAAACAGCAATAACCTCAGATATGCAGATGACACCACCCTTATGGCAGAAAGTAAAGAAAAACTAAAGAGTTTCTTGATGAAAGTGAAAGAGGAGAGTGAAAAAGTTGGCTTAAAACTCAACATTCAGGAAACTAAGATCATGGCATCCGATCCCATCACTTCATGGCAAATAGATGGGGAAACAGTGGAAACGGTGACAGATTTTATTCTGGGGGGCTCCAAAATCACTGCAGAGGGTGACTGCAGCCATGAAATTAAACAACACTTGCTTCTTGGAAGAAAAATTATGACCAACCTAGACAGCATATTAAAAAGCAGAGACATTACTTTGCCAACAAAAGTCCATCTACTCAAAGTTATGGTTTTTCCAGTACTCATGCATGCATGTGAGAATTGGACTTAAAGAAAGTTGAGCGCTGAAGAATTAATGCTTTTGAACTGTGGTGTTGGAGCAGACCCTTGAGAGTCCCTTGGACTGCAAGGAGATACAACCTGTCAATCCTAAAGGAAACCAGTCCTGATATTCATTGGAAGGACTGATGTTGAAGCTGAAACTCCAATACTTTGGCCACATGATGTGAAGAACTGACTCACTGGAAAAGACCCTGATCCTGGGAAAGATTAAAGGCGGGAGGAGAAGGGGATGATAGAGGATGAGATAGCTGGACTGCATCACCGATGTGATGGACATGAGTTTGAGCAAGCTCTTGGAGTTGGTGATGGACAGGGAAGCCTGGTGTGCTACAGTTCATGGGGTCGCAAAGAGTCGGACATGACTGAGAGGCTGAAATGAACTGAAAAAGAAGGGTGTGCTCCTTCCTTTTAATGACAATTCCATTAAGATCCACACCTGACTTCTACTTACATTCCATCAGCCAAAACTGTTTTGGCTAAGTTTACTTACTCACTCGCTGTAAGGGATGCTGGGAAATGAAGTCTATCCTAGCCAATCATCTTCTCAGTAAAATTCTTCTATTCGGGGAAAGGGGAAGAAGGGGTAGAATGTATGCTGGGAGACAACTCAAGAGACTCTACCACAAATCCTATAATCCTAATTTCATCTAATAATAAACTACTCATACTACATTCTTATGGAGAGGGTAGATCCTATGCCAGAAAGTTACACCCAGTTGGGCAGGCAAAATTTAGTCAGCTGTTTTTCAGCCATGCTTGTACATCAAAATCACTATGGTACTTTTAAGAACTAGAGATGCCAAACTCCATCTGGACTTACTAGAACTAGAATTATGGTGGAAGGGATCAAAAGTTCATTTGTACAAGCACTATAGGTGATTAAGATACCTGGCCATGTCTGGATAGGGTTTCCAGACATGGTGGGATATCTGAACCACATTATTTCAGACTAAGAGAAGGAATATGGATTCAGAGTTATTATAAGTATTCCTTTTATCCTTCACTTATCTGACTTGGTCACCTATTCGTATTTTCCTTAACTTCCAGCAAGTCTTCAGAGTGGCTGTGCTCATATGCCACAGCTCATATTCCCCCTCATACAGAAGGCAGAATAGGAATTTATGACTTTTCTTTAAAAATTTTCCTGCAAGGAACTCAGGAGGCAATGACAACATTCACAGCTATAAATGAACTACCTGAAGGCAACATCTTCATCTTTTTCAGAAGGACCTCCAGGGTCTACACCATGGTGGAAGCTGGAGAAATGTTAGTGTGAGGTAATAACTAAGATGGACTGGTCCCAGACTGGTTTAGCTAAGTCTGGCCGCTCCAGAGACTTCTGGTGGGAAACTGAAACTCAAGATTAAAGGATTGTCATTACCTAGTCTTAGATAATTTCACATAGCAGACTTTATTTGATTTTATTGACAGAAAGTGGCTCTCAGGTTCTTCTGGAGTGTAGAAAGAAAGACCAAGTTCCTGCTGAATTAGTTTTTGTAGGAGGCTATAGTCTAATCCCCATGTGTTCCCTTTTGACTGTGGACCATGTGAATTTCATTCTGTGAACACCTTTTGAGGTTTATCCTGGATCCCTCTGAGAGAAATTTTCTGGCTGGGACTCAGTTTTACTCCATTGACTTCACGGTTGTATAAGGATACCTTCGATTTCACCATTGCTCGTCAGTGGAACTCTCTACTTCCGGCCTTGGAATATCTCATTCTTCTCTTGGATTCTCTTTAGAACACAGAAGAATGCTCAGTACTAACGTGCTTCATCTAAAAATTTAAGATTACTTTTAGGTTAGGTCGAATTTCTCAACTATGGTTCAAATCTCACCTGGTCTCACTTATGAAACTAGTTTTACTAAAAGAAGCTAATGCCATCTTCTACTCTGGTCTATATTATTTCATCTTATTTTTGTTTTTATTTTACAATTTTGTCCAACACTTCTAATTTGGATGAGCTTACTCATAATCTCTTTGATCGTGGCTATTGCTTTAGAAAGAGCTCCACTTATTTCTCTAGTTATGAATGCTGCCAGTTGTGTAATAGTCTGTAATTTCAGACATTTAAACTTTGAAAAACCAGTGTTTCCCCCTTTCCATCTGCAGGAGACAGATTTAAAGAGACTTAAGTAAGGAGGCAAAAAGTCATTGTATTTGTTGTTGACATAAAATGTTGCAGATAGCTTTCTGGCTTTTGTCTCAACTCTCTTTAGTGTTTTTTTTTTTTTTTTCCCTCTCCCTCCTACTTCTTCAGGAAAGTCTTAATTAGGTTCCAGTGGTTCTTAACATCTATTTATTTTCCATTAAAGAAGTAAGGTGTGTTTTGAGTAGTTAGTAGACATCCTTAGTATCAGCAAATGGAAAAGGTTGAGTAATAAAGCAGTGGGCCACTGGAGCAAAAGACTAAATATTAATGATGAAAGAGTGATTGTGGTTTTGGATCGTGAATTTTAAATAATTATAAATAGGTTTAAACACATCTTTATTAATCAAAATAGGAACCATTACAATCAACACATTTTTGCCAATGAGAAATAAGTTTATTTCTGTAGCATAATAATTTGTGCTTTGGGATGTGATAAACTCTTGGGAAGCATTTTCTGCCTCCTGCTGGTTGTGGAAGTATTTTCCCTACAAAAAGTTGTGATGCTTGAAGAAGTAGTAGTCTGTTGGCTAGAGGTCAGATGAATATGGTGGATGAGGCAAAACTTCATAGCCCAATTTGTTCAACTTTTGAAGTGTTGGTTGTGCGATGGACAGTCAGGCATTGTTGTGGAGAACTGGGCCCATTCTGTTGACCAATGCCAGCTGCAGGCACTGCAGTTTTTGGTGCATCCCATCGGTTTCTTGAACGTATTTTTCAGATGTAATGGTCTTGCCAGGATTCTGAAAGCTTTTGTGGATCAGATGGGCAACAGACCAACAAATAGTGACCATCACTTTTTGGTGCAAGTTTGGTTTTGGGAAGTGCTTTGGAGCTTCTTGGTGGAACCACTGAGTTGATCATTGCTGGTTGTAGTATAAAATCCACTTATTGTTGCACATCACAAACCAATTGAGAAATGATTCGTTATTGTTGCATAGAATAAAGAAGACACTTCAAAACAAAGATTTTTTTTATATGAGGTCAGCTCATGAGGCACCCTCTTATCAAGCTTTTTTAGCTTTCCAATTTGCTTCAAATGCCAAATGACTGTAGAAAGATCGGCATGGAGTTCTTTGGCAACCTCTTGTGTAAGAGGATCAGCTTTGATGATTGCTCTCAGTAGGTCGCTGTCAACTTCCGATGGCCGCCCACTGTACTCCTCATCTTCAAGGCTTTCATCTTCTTTGCAAAACTTCTTAAACCACCACTGAACTTTATGATTGTTAGCAGTTCCTGGGCCAAATACGTTGTTGATGTTGCAAATTATCTCTGCTGTTTTATGATCCATTTTGAATTCAAATAAGAAAATAACTTAAATTTGCTTTTTGCCTAACATTAGTTCCCTGGTCTAAAATAAATATAAAACAAACAGCAATAAGTTACTAGCATAAAGATAAAGTGAAATATGTTCATTAAAATGATGTATAACATAACCACATTTATTTAAGAATGTATTCCAATATCAAACAGCAAATTTCAACAATGCAAAACTGCAATTACTTCTGCACCATCCTAATATAACAGCAACTACTGGACACCTAAATCCACTGATCTGAGAATGTACACATTGAACTTGATTACAAATGTGGACCAAGAGTAAAAAGGTCTTGGGAGGGATACACACACACACACACACACACACACACACACACGCATTTGCATGCCTAATAAACATTACATTACTATACTCCTGAAATTAAAAGAAATTTTAGAGCTGGAAGAAAAATAGGCCAAATAATTTTGAAATATTAATAAATACCTAATATATGATAATTGATTTATCCTCAGAAAAAAGTTTAAATCTGAAACTGGGAAAAAAAAAAGCTAGAGTTAAAAAAAAATTAGCTCCTGAACAGTGTTTGGGATATATAGATGAGTGTACATTCTAGACTAAACTTTTATTAGCAGTTTTTCTGTTGTAATTTAAAAATATTATAGTCTTATATGCTTCTATCAATAAAACTCTTTTTCATGACATAAACCTAAGAATGTCTTAGCTGAAAAATTTATCTTTCTAGTTAAGGGCTTGATGATTCTCTTTCCTCTTTATTATTTGATCATTTAAGGAAAAATCAAGGAAAAACACATCTTAAGAAAAAAAAGAAACATAGATAAAAAGCTGACATTCCTCAGTTTGTACTTTGAACTGCAAATTTTTTGAACTGTGAATGCTTTTATATTTAAAAGTAATTTAACATCTAGTTATAAACAAAAAAAGGATCAAGTTAAGTTAATCTTTGGTAGTTTGAATGTAATGATTTTGTAACTTTGAAAATCATCCTCATGGGTATAAAAATAAAGTTTTAACCAAACCTCCACAGGAGGGCACTATAGTGTGACTCTGGTATAAACTGCAACTATTATAACCCATTCAGTCATTATCTGACCCTTGATTAAACATCTAAAATAGTGAGTCCTTCTCCTGAATTAGAAAATTCTAATTTTCAATACTCAAGATAGGTAGATTTCACATGTGGCAAATTTATTTTCTTAGTAAACAAACACAAAAGAGTATAGGTAATTTAATCTTTCTTTTGTGCCATACATTCAACATAAAATCTTATCTCAAAATACAGCAAAAGTGGTAAAGTGCATGGACTGGATGAGGCAAATCTAAATAAGTTAAGGTTATGTAATATTGAAACAACAGGAATATTTTAGAACTATCAGACTATGCAATCAAAACTAAAAGACACTATAACAGATAAATGCATTTACTACTTAGTGGTGGCATATATTTATAAACAGGATATGTAAATAGTACATAAAATAGGTATAACAAATGGTATATGTTACTTATAATGGTATGTCTACCTAACTAGACAATGGATAGGTAAATCAACCTTAGTAAATGTAGAAACTGAATCAAAATATAAATACCAAAGTGTCACCAAACTGTTTCACCTCATCCCAGTAAGGATCTGAAAACATTTACTGCAATGATAAAGATGGAGATTTGATTCAAATTAAGATTTTTAAAATGCCCCTGGCCCTAACTTTCAATTTCACTAGTGTATTTCCAAGTTTTTCTCCAGCAGATCAAAATTTGGATATTTTACTAGAGTTAAATCAATGTTAGAGTAATTGTAATCTTGGCAGTTATGAAGTGTCTTTGTGGCCCTTGCCCTATTATTCTGAGGACTAACAGAATGTGGTACAAGTCCAAAAAAGCTCCACTGAATAGAAAGTTTCATTAAATTTACAGAGTAACAAGAGCAGGGGTTACAGATATAGCTCCCTAACTTTATATAGCAGATCTGTTTCCATTAAGCAAATTATTCATTTCATTATAGTTCTGCCAAAAAATGGCATTTAAATAAATCCTAATAATGAAGGGAAAGGCTGGTAGAATGCTGCAGTGATGAAAACCCCCATATCAATGGCCTTAACTTTTGGGTGCAACATGTCCCACTTCATGGTCTAATATTGATAGCTGCAGTATTCTGGAAATTTAAAGTTGAAACAAAATGATGTAACCAACACTGTGAGCCTGACAGATTTCTGAATCTGCATTCTGTATTAGAAATGGATGGCATCATAATTTTATACAAATGCAAAGTGCTTACTTAAAACAGGATTTGCTAAACTTTTGATGGCTCACACCTGGTTGAATAATTAAATTTGTTGGTAATTAAAATGCTAGTTCATCATTCCCCTGGGGACTCAAGACAGACTGTTTTAATTTAAATATCTTTTCTTTTAGCTCATACTTACAGATTCTCTAGCCAATAAACAATTCAGACAGTAGATTTAAAAGCAATAAAAAATCAGAAAGTTAAGACTTGGATACTCTACTTGCACATAATAAAAATTACTTTAATATATTACTCTTATGTAAAATTGGCAAATTATATAGTCAGATACTTAAATAATAGAATCATACAAGATCAAGATTTTCCTTTGCTTTTAAAATCTGGAATCAGAACACCTGATTTACTGGCTTTTTTGAAACTTCCATTTAAAATTATTTTTCCAGCTTTACTGAGGTATACTTTTAAATACCAAATATAGCACGTATCTATGTCAAGGCTGTATATTGTCACCCTGCTTATTTAACTTTTTTTTTTTTTTTTTTTTTTTTTTTTAGCCATACATTGTTATGATATCACCATGGGTTTACATATGCTTCCCCTCCGGGTCCCCCCTCCCTCCTCCCTCCCCCCCGGGAAATCTCGCTGCACCAGTCCCGAGCATCAATCCTGGGCTGGCGATTGATTAGACACATGACAATTAACATGCTTCAATGCCCTTCTCCCATCTCATCCCACCCTTACCCTCATCCACAAAGTCCACAAGACTATTTTATACATCTGCGTTCCTTTTGTTGTCTCCCATGTTGGGTTCTCATTACTGTCTTTCTAAATTCCATATATATGTGTTAATATACTGTATTGTTGTTTTTGCTTCTGGCTTACTTCACTCTGGATAATGGGCTCCAGTTTCGTCCATCTGAGTAGAATTGCTTCAAATGAATTTTTTTTTAATGCTGAGTAATATTCCATTGTGTATATATACCACAGCTTTCTTATCCATTCGTCAGTTGATGGGCATCTAGGTTGCTTCCATGTCCTGGCTATTGTAAACAATGCAGCGATGAACATTGGGGTGCACGTGGCTCTTTCAATTCTGGTTTCCTCGGTGTATATGCCCAGCAGTGGGATTGCCGGGTCATATGGCAGGTCTATTTGCAGCTTTTTAAGGAACCTCCACACTGTTTTCCATAGTGGCTGTACTAGTTTGCATTCCCACCAACAGTGTAAGAGGGTTCCCTTTTCTCCACATCCTCTCCAGCATTTATTGCTTGTAGACTTTTGGATGGCAGCCATTCTGACTGGTGTAAAGTGGTACCTCATTGTAGTTTTGATTTGCATTTCTCTGATAATGAGTGATGTTGAGCATCTTTTCATGTGTTTGTTAGCCATTTTTATATCTTCCTTGGAGAAATGTCTGTTAAGTTCTTTGGCCCACTTTTTAATTGGGTTGTTTATTTTTCCAGAATGGAGCTGTAGGAGTTGTTTGTAAATTTTTGAGATTAATTGTTTGTCTGTTGCTTCATTGGCAATTATTTTCTCCCATTCTGAAGGCTGTCTTTTCACCTTGCTTATAGTTTCCTTTGTTGTGCAAAAGCTTTTAATTTTAATTAGGTCCCATTTGTTTATTCGTGTTTTTATTTCCAATATTCTGGGAGGTGGGTCATGGAGTATCCCGCTTTGG